>MU159003.1:370475-383771 GCA_015888305.1 Antheraea pernyi
CCGGCTAGCTTCCTCCTGCATCGGCCCAACCGACGACCCGGAGAACAGCAGGACGACATCGTCTGCGAACGCCTGACAGTACACTCCCGCGGACTCGAGCTCCACCAGTAGGGAATCAAGGATAATGTTCCAGAACGTCGGTCCAGCAATAGAACCCTGGACGCAGCCCTTGGAACTTTCTCGACTCAACCGTACACCGGTATACTGGAGCTCGATTCTCCGGTCCGTGAGGTACGACAAGACCATACCGTACAGATTGCCAGGGCACCCTTTAGCCACAAGCTGGGACCTCAAGGCCGGCCACCACGCGTTGTCAAAGGCTCCCTCTATGTCCAGTGACAACAGGACTACGACGTGTTTCGCCGTCATCCTTGTCCTGATCTCAGTCACTAGATCATAGAGGGCATCCTCTGTCCCGCGCTGCGGCATGAACCCATACTGCCGCACGCTGAGTGTGGGCAGCAGATGCCACCGAAGCCGGCGAACCAGGAGCTTCTCCAGGAACTTGCCCAGCACCGGGAGGAGGCCTATGGGGCGGTACGATTTAGGGGTAGTATAGTCCTCCCTGCCCGGCTTCCGGAGTATACACACATGGGCTGTCTTCCAGGGTCTGGGGAAGTGGGCCAATTCCAAGCATTTGTTTACAATGGCTTGGAATAGCTCCACTCCCCCCCCTAGAACCGCATGTGTGCAGATGTCGGCGGTCCACCCATCGCCCCCGGGAGCCTTCTGCGGGTTAAAGGTATTGATTACCTGCAGGACTTCCTCCCGGGTAAAGGGTGGGTCGTCAGCCGACAGACTCCGTAGCACGGCTGGGGACAACCCCTCCGTCACCGCCCTCGTGGCCTTCTGGTCTTCTGTTTCGGCATCCACATCGTCCGGGGGAAAGAGCGTGGAGGCGAGGAGCTCAGCGGACTCCTCAGGGCCTAGTGTCCGCCCTGTTGAGTCCACGAGCAATACCTCCTCTCTCCTCCTCTCTGTTCTCCTCAGGACTCTGTAGATGCCATCCCAGAGGCTCTCCCGATCCTGTGCCGAGCAAAAATCCTTCCAACTCCTGGTCTGGGCTTCCGCTGCCTTCCTCTTGTAATCCTCGAGAGTATCAAGGTAGTCTTTGACGACGTAATGCCGTCTGTTGGGGGCGGCGCAGCGAATTCTGCGTTTGCGCCGTCTTACCTCCTTGGCGAGCAAGTCCAAGTCCGGTGACCACCAAGGGGGACCCGCCACTCCCTTCTTCCCGCGTGCTTTGGGGATCGCCTTCTCACAAGCGTCCCCAATGCACGCGAGATAATCTGCGACAACCGTCTCAAGAAACCCAATGTCGGAAACTTCCTCCACCTTGCACCCCGTCAGAGCCCTCTCGACCAAATTCTCTTGGAGTGCTGACGTGAACTCCGACCAAACTACCTTCTTAGTGTTATAGATACGCGTGGTGTTCCGCTCCTGGCAAACCAGTCGCTGATCCAGGCGTATCGAGAAGGTTATCGCGTTATGGTCGGAAGATGTTATATTCTCGTCAACCTTCCAGTCATCGATTCTGCCGAGAAGCTGGGGACTACAGACCGTTACGTCCACTATGCCAGTGAATAGCTGTCCCCCTCTGACGACCTGAAAGGTGGGCGTGTTTCCAACATTGAGAATCTCGAGACCGGTGGCATCTATAAAGGAGCAGTAAGCATCCCCCCGATGGTCGTCGGACCGACTTCCCCACCACAGACTTTTGGCATTTACGTCGCCTCCGACTACCATTTTCTGCGCTCCAATTTTGGCGCAGATGCTCTCGAGTCTCACAATGTCGAATATTATGGATAAGAATATAAGTTTATTTGTTGGATCATGTACTAAAGTACATAACAGCCCTATACGGGAAGGACCGGGGTGGTGTCGCAGGCCCAAAACACGAGAGTGATTCAGAACACTGTTGGCGGAACCGGGGTTATGTACTTTAGTACATGATCCAACAAATAAACTTATATTCTTATCCATAATATTCGTTAAAATCCTAAAAATTAAACGTCAAATAAATTGGACAAAATCCTGACCATCTGAGGGCTATTTGATGAAATTTAATTTTGTATTCAGATTCCTTCTACATTATAGGTGAGCACTAGAGAAGGCTTTTGGAAGTTCAACCACTAAAGTAGTGAAAGAAGAGGATGATGATTCGTCTGAAATAAAAAGTGGGTTTCATAGTTTTTTGAAATAAATATTTTATGTTATTTTTATTATTATGGGCTTCTATTCCAACGAACATATCAGCTCAATTGCTCCCCATTCACTCTAGGATCATCAGAAGGGTCGCTGATGAGGTACAATTGCCAAGTCATACGGCAAGGAGTGTAAGGGGTGTCGAATAACATCATAAGACTTGAGACACCCAAGCCAACCTCACCTGCACGTGGTGCACCCTGCTGAATAGCGAACGAGGCAATGGCGAAAGCGGGGTGGTAGGGTTTTACAGCCTGACCTGGTCTCAACCACCATGTATATGGCGAAAAAGCCCGCCATAGTGATTCGCTTCTGCGGGTCGCGTTTCAGGATCAGCCTGTGCATATCCAGCTTCTTGTAGGCCGGCATGACGGTGGCGACCGGCTATGGATAGTGGGTCCACTCGGTGGTCGCCGTTGTTTTTGGATTGTACTGTGCTTACCATCAGACGAAGAACAGTCATTTTGCCGTGCTACTATAAAAAAAATGCATCTTAGCTTCACCCGAACAGGGTTACTTAGATGCTGTGACAAATATCTATGTTCTGGTAACTACTTCTCAGACTACTCATCAAAGCTCTCTTTCGATGTTGTTCTTGACACACATAATCAATATTTTTCAGATATATTGCAGTTGGAAGATACCGCTTTCCTTATATGGAAAACTTCCCGACGGATAGTGCCCCGAACGAAGTCTTAATAATTACTAAATAACTTAAAAAATACCTTAACATATTGTCAATTTAAACTAAATTCATTAAACCAAGGGTCTTATATAAATCTTTATGAAGAAATAAACAGAAACAAAGTAAATTTATTACAAAAAAATGTTTTTGCATAACCATTTAGATTCGAATTTCACGATGATGTATGTTTATGCAATGGTGGACAGTTTGTATTTTTTTTACAATTTCCGTTTTTTTAAGCTCCATGTTAAATAAGGTCAAAACAATTGACATTCCTTTTAAGGTCTTTGACAAAATGTTATTACCTCTTATCACATTCCTTCACGAACATAGTCTCGCGAATGCTTTTTATTAAACTAAATTGGATCTTACATCGTGACTAGTGAAGTGTGAATTTATTTATGTATCGCCGCCGTTGTCGACGTCCTTGTCACCTAGTCCACGATTTCATTGTGATTTAGATAAACCAACACTAGCTTCACCGCATATGGTTGTTGAATGAGAATGAACTGTGAACACACTCACACATGAGACTGATAAACTCCATTTATCCAATCGCCATGTAACATATTTACGGCAACAGAACACTTAGATACTAGATTAAACTTAGATGCACTTTATTTGGAGATTTTTTTATGGTCTCCACATTATTATAATTCGCTACTAGATGACGTTGCAGCGAGTTCACTTTTATACTATTTAACTGATCGTCATAAAACCTGATGTCATTAGATAACTGAGTACGGAAAACATTCCATCTATTTTGTTATAATAAAACTGTTTCTTAGAATATATAGTAACTGTATATGTCTGTTGAATATTGTTGTCTTAATTATCAAAGTCTATGTTTAGTAAACATTGTAGCATTCCATTCACGAATTTACCATTGATCATAAAGTATCAGTGAGGTAGTAAAATTAAAAGTAAAAACATTGTCGTAGAATTTTATATTTGCCATAAATATGAATAAAGAAGTAAAGAATATAAACAAAAAATTCGGTCACATTGGATTTATTCCTTAGTTATGTAGTCGTAGCGTCGTAACACGTAACCGCGTAGCACGTAGCGTCGTAGCACAGAGCACATAGCTCCGCGTGGGCGCCTCCCCGCGCCCGGACACCGCGCTACGCGACTACGCGACGCCTTACTTGTTTTCATGGAAGAATTATTTTTGCTTCAAGTATCAAACATTAATACTTATCCACCTTGTGTTACTACAAAAGAGTCGATACATTTCTTGTTCACAAAAGCAATACTTAGAAAACATTTCTGTATACTTTATGTACAATCAAAAGAACCTCAAATATTAAAAAAAATACTGCATATATTGGCCTATAAAAACTTATATACATTATGTGTCACCACGGAAATTGGAGTATATCGAAATTTGTTACGTACAGTATCAGAAGATCTAACTTTCTGTTTTCAAGGAAGTTATACTATAACAATATAAATAAATTTGGGATTTGGCACAAGTCCTCATTGCTAGTAGATACCTAATATATATGTTTTTGTAATTTATATATGTACCTTCATAAAGCAAAGGATATTTCATTTCTAGTGTTTGTCTAATTCTGTAAATGTAAACCTATAATTGTTCCCGATTTAGTTTTTGTTGGAAATGACTTTGTATAATGATACTATGATACATAGACTTTGCATATGATTGATGACGTGTTTGTTTAAAGAAACGTCAAGAAATCACAAATCATTTTTTAGACTCTATAGGATTTAATGTTTTGACCACAAACTCACCTGGTGTTAAGGATTCTAATCTTGGATTTGAACCTTAATCGACTTTGTGCCCAAACACGTTATCACCGAGTCATCGTCGCTTTAATTACAGCATTTTCTAACAATCACAGTATATTACTTTGCTATTATTACTCAATAGGTTTGTACGAAATCTTTAACTTTGTAACATTACTGAACTGTTCATATAAAAAAATCAAATTATTATTAAACATTAACTCACCACAAATATCGGAAGTGTAGGCATTTTCCCGAACTAAAAGAAAACTTACGTGTTTATGTGCGAGCTCCTAAATTAAATAAATAAATATTGTCTTACCGTATTAGAAAGATACGTTTGTCTCGCGTGTAGTATCGGGTGTCGCACCGAATCACTTACGAGTTCAGAGTCATTACAATGTCCATCGTAACTTCTTGTACTGTTCACATAACACGACACAACACGACCAAATTTTATTGACTATTTTTATTAATCGTGTATAAATACCTAAATGAAAAAAAATGGATCTAAGAATTACCCTAAATATAACTCAAACTGTTTTTTAATGACGTCTTTCACTGACAATGGCTACCGAGTTTTGTGGTAGGATCGTAGTCTACCATGATTAATTTTTATTTATTTTTCGTTATTTGATATGATGTAATAATATTCGGGGCATCTTGTGTCGTGTAGCTCTGTTACTGTATACAAGCAAAATCGGTAGGAAATACATAAAACAGGAATTATGAAATGTCTGAGGCACTCCCTAGAAAGTTTTAATAAGATGAGATGAGATAAGATGGTGGTCTCATATTATTCGAATACTTAAGACATTACAAGAGGTTGTAAAACGGAATAATTACCCATTCTATAGTGACAGTAATAAGCGTATATAACGAGGAGTGTCTATCAAAGTAGGAAGGAAGAAGACAATCTGATACTCATACAAAAATAGGAATTAAAATCTCTCAAGTTACGTGCTTTGTCATAGCCACCTAAACTGTAAGTTACTTTTATGAGGGTAAATGTTCTTTTTATACATATTCAAACATTTAACCGCAATCTTAACTGATATTAAATGAATCCAAGCCTATACAAGGCTAAATATCAAGATCACCTGCCAGAACACACTTATAGACGCTTTGGGACAGATCTTTTAGTTCATAAAAGCTAGCAAGACGGGCGTTTAGAATAACGACATGTACGTGCGCATAGAAAAATGATAAATAGAAGTTGCTTTACCTAGAATATGAAGTAATGGTTATCTGATAATCCGCGTCCAGTCATATATAAACTGCTTTAATTCTATCATATATTAAATGTATAAATACAAACGCTATAATTACTATATATTACTACTAATTGCTATAATTAATAAAACCATTTATTTAGTAACTTGGGCAATTATTGTACTTTAAATAGAAATTAAATTAGAAATCCTCAAAATGTATTCAATTTAAAACGGTTGATTTCGTTTAGTAGATATTTGTTTTAGTGATAGTAACCACAACCAATGACCAATCCTCCTTAAAAATATGAGATAAACAAATAAAAATGTCGGAGGTGAAGGCTGTTTTAAAATATATATGGAGGCGGCATGGTAATGAAAAACGATCGCGCTGCCAACTCACTGTCATCCTACAGATGCAACTAGTATGAACACTCTTAACCTGTAAACATTTTATTTTATCTCTATATATACAGATTCGAAACGAAAACTGATCATAGGGATTTTGTTATCAGAACTCTTAGAAGTTTTAATTATACAAAAATAAGTATTTCTCTTAATAAGTCGGTAGTGTATTCACTTTGAACTAAGTATGGTTATACTTTCGACCTGTTCGCATAGAGTTTCTTTTCATGTTCATCATGTAATAGAGTTTGAGTGTGTTTGTATATATCCATATGTTAGCGCGCACAAAGTTTCCTATCCCAATTAGTAAAGGAGTTCACTACTCGCCGTTATCATATCACTTGTAACAATAAATGATTACGTAACACTGCTTGCTTACTTATGTGCATTTATGACGTGTCAACTTAACGTACACATTATGAAAATACGACTTGCATAAAGAGTTGAAATCGCCTAAGTCACAAAGTACTGACGCAACAGAGGACACGCGGCACCCGGTCCGTTTGTTTCTCGATTTGGTAAACTTTAAAGTAACATTGAGTCATTTTGATAAAGTAAAATAAAAATAAATAAATTATGAGCTGTAACGTTGTCATTGTATCGAATAATTTTAATATTTTCTCAAGAAATTATTCACGAAGTAACTGTAGATGTAGTGAAAGCCATCTCATGTCTGGATAACGTCATAAGAAACGTAAAGGATGACTTATTATTTAATCTGTGACGTAACGTTTATTTATGTTTAATGTTTTTATAGTTGAGGTGTGTAATGTACCTTACGATCGCGTAGTGTGGGACGCGCGAGTCGCTGGGCGGCGACGGACGGACGGACGGGCGGGCGGCCGGCACCACACTGACGGCGGTCGCGCGTCGCGCTAGCTCCCGGCCACGAGGCCTTGTGTTCGCGAGCATCCGTACTTGATATGCTTCCACCTTAAACGATATTCCATTACATTCCCAATAAGGATAAAGGTAGCCGAAAGACTGTCGAAAGATATCTCGTATTTGATTATTAACTCTATTGAAATATTTACCCGATATCGGATACCTAATAATGAATCTTTAATATTAACATAAACATCTTAACATTTTTCACGTACAATATTAAAGTGCATTTAATAAAGCTTTGACAATACGGCCAAATAAAAAATCCTATATAGATCTATAATCATGGTAAAAACTAATAAAAAAATATAATTTCTTAATATAATATAACCAACAGGTAACTAAATATCATTGGAATCTTTATAAATATAATTCTTCTGTCCACGTGTATGTGACGAAACTTCTCCTAAACGGCTGGAAAGATTTTGATGAATTTTTTTTGATGTGTGTTCAGGTGGATTCCAGAATGGTTTAAGTTCACAACTGGACCCGTTAGATGACGCCGCGGTTGAATTTCATGATTTTTTTATTATTAAGGCAAGATAACGTCTTCTGATCTCGCTAATATTAATGTATAATAAATACACTTCTCAATCAATTAATAATTTTGATTTTGTCGCTATGTAAACTTCTTTAAAAAACAATTATAACGGGTAAGTTATATTAATCTCAATTACTACTTTTTGACATTTATCGCATTAGATCATCGCTTCGCCTTCACAATGATGGTAACGCTTTATGTGAATTATACTTATCAAGAACGTAATCTACTAGTAATAATAATGCTTACACATTAATGGGTAACTAAATAACCACGTATTACAATGAAAGATGATTCATCAAAGAAAATAATTAGATAACACAACGCAAACACGAACGCTTCAAGGACCTTCATAGAATAATCGAAACAACAACTTACAATCTTTTGAAAATGATATCTCTCGAACTGATAATGTGTATAAGAAATTACATGATGATATGTTGAGTCGTTGAAGCGTGAACGCATAACAAACAAACTTATATTCACAATTATAATATTAATTAGGATTGGGATTAGCAAGGAAGTTCTTTCTTAGGACATTCAACCGTTAAAACGATAAATTTAGCGCCATCGATGAATTGTTGTGGATTTTTTTTTTATTATATTTCATTCAATTAAATAAAAAAAAAAAATATATATATATATATAATACAAATCTTTATTTTTTTAATACATATGTGAGAATTATTCTGGATATTAAAATACAACAGTGTATAAACTATTACCAAATATCTTCAAAATCCATGTAGTTTCTATATAATACGAATAAGACGAGAGATGAAAATTCCAAAAACTATGCAAAGGCGATGGCGTTGTGTGTCCAGGCATAACTTCTAAAGCCCTTCAGTATATATTTTCTCAAATATATTTAATGTGAATTAATATAAATTAGTAATATTATAGTAAATTAAGTTATTTTAGACCAAGCCCAAGACTCCAAGAAGAAAAAAAATGTGATGAGCTAGAACGACAGACGTTCATAATTTAATCTACATATAATATATATTATAGGTTCTAATAATACGATAAACTGACTGTGTGGTACGTTATGCATGCAACTTCTGTATTTTATGATGAAATAAATTAATAACATTTGGAAATGCATTGCACAGTATGTATGTAGCGGCGGTAGTATAGCGGCTCAAAAAGAACAATTTTTTTTTCGTGTACGAAAATACTTTAGTTTATCTTATTTTAAGAGCCTCCTCCAAAGCGCAGCTTAACAAAATGTTTTAAGAGAACACTCAAAATTTTTAAAAATTTCCTAAATATCCTTAAAACATGATAAACTAACATATTTTAGCAATAGAAACGAAAAAAAAACCTTTTTTTTGGGCCACCCTAATGTATACCCTATGTGTTAGTAATCAATACTTTGAATATCATACAAACCTTAGATGCAAACACCTGAGAATCCTGTAAACAGTGGAAAATTGTAACTTCTCTATTTATGACAGTAGGATTTTTTATTTATTTATAGCTGTCTACTCCAACAGTGGTCCAGTAGCTCGTCCTATAATCACGCAGGAGGCAGTTGACTCAATTAACGTATACGAAAGCTGTGGACACTCTTAACTACCTTATTACAACTTGATATTAACTTAAACAACTTCGTTGTTAAAGGAAAACGTGAATGTGTCCGTGGGCGTATAATGAAGGTAAAGCGCCACTCGAGCCTCTCTCGAGCTCCTGAGCCCTCACAAGTGCCGCGAAACTTCCGGCAACATTCCTCTGCGGGGAATCAGTTGAGTTATCGGTTATTACTGTCACGTGTAGGTAGTACGCATCTTAAGTACAACTTCGATGGTAATATTTATATTATTTAACACTAATTGGGGCCCGTGACTTTGTTCTCATAACAATACTTTTATAGGAGTTACTTATTTCATCTGGATTAATTGTGAGATATATTTTTAAGCGCAATTTTGTCGTTACTACTTAATGACTGTGAACATAAGTAATGACTTATAAGTATGCAATCTTAATAATCTGTGAAAAGTCCTCTATCTGTCAGTAAAAATCTCGTCAAAATTGTTTTAGCCTTTATGTGAAATAGCCGGAATATACAACAGCCAATTCAATCTTGTTTATATGTATGGGTATATATGTATATATCTACGTATATATCCATATTACTCTTATACTATTTTTTGTTATCTATGGAATCTATAATATGGAAGACAATAAATATATATTTCATACGAAGTGATATGTCATATACACATTTTTGTTTATATTATTTACACTGTTACTTACTATACTTTTTGTATATTGTACGTTTTCATTATGTTGTATGCAAATGGAATATTAAATACACTAATTGAGTGGCTTAACTTAAAAACTCGGATAAATCCATTCTACTCTCTTAAGAGATATTTAAAAAAAAGTGATTATCTTAATTTGATGATTTTAAAAGGCAATATTTATTTATTATGAGAACAGTATTAAAAAAATGATCCTGTTTAGCAAACACAGTATTAAAAGCATCCATTCTTTCAAAAAACGAATATTTAGATTGGATTTACCTTTATTTGATAAAATGGAATGCAATTTATCCATCTTTGAAAAAACTCCGTCTGGATTTGTACACATATATTTAATATATCTGGATTTGTATGAATTAAAAAAAAATCTATTAACACTTGGTGGTTGCGCCGCTTTATATATTTAAAATTTACCGCAATATTGTGATCAGTTCGCGACTCTTTCCATCCCCGCTTAATTACCCCTTCCTTTTGGCACATGCATACAAGACTCATAGTGCGTCACACGCTGAAGGACACCGATCCGCGCCGCGTGCTTGTTTAGTCTGATTTTTTTTGCTCGGTCGAGTGGGTAGCAATAAGCATATCGCTCCGCATATAGTGCGTGCCGACATACTTTTATAATCAAATATCGTTGTGTGTGACTCTTTCAATCTAGACTTTAGTGTGTGACAATGTGGTGACGGAGAACAATCTGTGCAGTGCATCGAGAACAATCACCTAGCCGGCTAGCCACGTGAAACTGCAATACCACGAGGTATGTGCCAATTTCCTTCCCAATATTGTCTCCATTCTCATATAGCTGATCACAATATAGTTTAGCATAAAATTCAGCACTCCCCGCAAATACAATACAGTCAAATAGTATAGAATGGTGTCGAGAACGCAACGGCGCCACCACTAGGGATGTGGTATTAATTACGGTATACTATCGATTACTATAATCAAATTTATGATAGCTAAATGAATTTTTACTACTTTGTATTGTACAAAGGAATTATAGAAATCTAGTTTTATTGTTTATTTATCATAAGAATCAACAGTAAGATAAAATAAGAAGCTAAAAACATACATGCAAAAACTTAAAATTATTGATGTCACTAATTATAGTTGACTATAGTCAATAGCTGTATACAGCATTTACCAACATAAGATGCGAAGCGGAAAACAATAAAAGTAGAAGAAATAATTATGAAAAAATTAAGAAGAAAATAAAATAATACAATTCGATAATGTATAATAACTTAAAAATTAAGGAAAAAAACATCCTAAAATATTAATTAATAAGAAAGATTAATTAAATAAAAAACTAATTTTAGATTTGAAATTTAATAGGGAATTACTAATTAAGTCTATCGTGTAATCTTTTTAACAAGGTCGTTATATTGTCGAGATAGTCTGGGAACAATGGAGAAATGTCCTAAATTGGTTCTGTAGCTTTTGTGACCAAATAAAGAGACATTATTACGTCCTCGCTGTTGTTAACCTTCTTCTTCCTCTTACCCTTATCCCACATAAGTAAAGTCGGTACAACATGTTTGTCATGTAATCCGCGATCCGCGAAGTTCCAATCGTACCTCCATGGCATTCGGACGCGTGCGCAAAATCTCTTTCGATGCGAGTGCTTACTCTCCGCACACCCCCCTACCCTTTTTTTTCTCGAATTGACTACGCTATTGACCTGGTAGGGTCTTCACAGCTTCACCGGACTACTAAGGTTGGCGCTTAAGGCACACAACCGATTTTGGGTTTTAGGTAACATACACAAGGGTGCACGCACACCTCGGCTTGGGCTGTTACCGAAAAAAGACGCGTCTGTCCTAGCTCTCTCTCTCACACACGTGCACATATATACACATGGTGGGAGGGTTTTGTTTTTTTCCCTCATCGAACTGAATCGAATAGTTTTAGTTCGTTTCATTCCGACATACACGTATTCGTTTGTGAATCATGCAATTTCGATTGCATGGTTCACAAATGTATATATGTATGAATAGCTTAGAATAGTTTAGCTAGGACAGACGCGTCTTTTTTCGGTAACAGCCCAAGCCGAGGTGTGCGTGCACCCTTGTGTATGTTACCTAAAACCCAAAATCGGTTGTGTGCCTTAAGCGCCAACCTTAGTAGTCCGGTGAAGCTGTGAAGACCCAGCTGTTCAAAATAAATAACTCATATAAGATAGAGTAAATCGCGTATTTACGTCTATCTTCCCCTAAAAAACCGTGAAATAATAATAATAATTTTTGTTATGTCTATTTTTAGATTTCGGTGCCGTCACCGTTAGTAAATTTAAATTCAATCTTATTAAATGCGTGTTGCGCCCACGCTTTTGTAATCGATCCCCTTTAGTTCCCGCACACATCGCGGTTCTCAGTAATATCTCGAGCCTAGGTCGTGTTAGTGAATTTTAACCATAGGGTTATTGTTAACCTTTGAAAAATCACTAAATGATAGAGACCAGTAAATAAGTGTGCTCCTTCTTTGATTATATAACATCTAGTATGATTCAAACTCTAGAAGACACCTAGAGTACTGAGACTTGAAGCGTTGCTCTAACAATACCATATGTTCTTTCGGTTAATTGTTATATACCATAGTAAGAGGAAATTCCATTTACCAGATTTGGATAACGGTTATTTGAAACCGAAGAGCATCACTTTAAAGACCATATATTAGAGATAGCTCGCTGTTCTGCGAGTAATTTAATTCAAAAAATTTCGACTCATTATTTTATAAATATATAATAATATTTTATGTCTCCTAAATTTTTGCTGACCATTTTAGATTGACTATTACTCCTCGTGTACAACGTTTATTTAAAATCGATATGATATTTTTTTAGAAAGTATCATTGTCATATCTTTCTAGAATAATAAATTTGAAATAACGCATACTCACTGTTTACAAAATTCGTTCAGTTCTAGCCGTCTCTTACGCTTTTTTGCAATAGTTACTGTTCGTCGTTATTCCAATTAAATACGATCATATTTTATAATTTTTGAACTCTATCTATTTGGGAATTATATACAATTCCTGGATATAAAATATCACCGTAATCGCTCGAAGTTTCAGAACATTGACAATTCTTGTTATGTTTTCGGAGCAGCTAGAATATTTTGATTAAAAAATACGGAGAGTTGCATTTCAGTAAAATGCTGAATCACTTAAACCGATTAAGAAGCCAAAAATTAAAGTACCTTAGTTTCTGTCAAATAATTAACCAAATATTATTATATCTATTTAAAAATTGACAAGGTATAATTGGAATGCTTCTTTATACATTTTCAAGAAAGAAATTCAAATTAAATATGTAATAAAAAGTATTTAAAAAATTGTGAGGGATATAAAGTT
>MU159003.1:384171-400356 GCA_015888305.1 Antheraea pernyi
CTTGGATCGTAACGGGGGGCGGTGGGCGGGGCTTTTTGCCCGAAACTTCGGAACCCGCAGTTACGGGCGAAGCGGGTCTAGAGGGCGCTTATGTCGCCTTTGGCACTTTCGCACCATTGACGTTCGCGATCTTTTTGGAAGGCAATTTGCCTTCCGGATCGGACGAGGAGTTAGAGCGCTTCTTGCACGGTTTGCGGTGCGTGACGGTGGTGAAGCCATCGTCCGCGGGAGGGTCTTGCTCAGCCGGAGGGGCTTTCTCGGCAGGAGGATCTTGCTGAGCAGGAGGGTCTTGCTCCATGTCGGAGCCAGAATCGGAGAAGTCGTCATCGCTGTCATCGCTATCGCGATCGCGATCGGCTGGGATGGGGAAGTTATTGGAAGCCTTGATCTTGGCATAGATCGAGGGAGCGGGCTTGGATGAGTGGGGAAAATCGACGCGACGCTTTGCAGCGTACGCATCGTAATCGTCTACGAGACGAGGACAAATGCTGGCTATAAAGCCGCGGAGACTAATGAGTTCGGTCTCTAAGAGACCGACTTCCGGATCTGAGGCCATACCGGAACATGAGGTAGGGAGTGGGGCGGGGGAAGACATGTGTAACCTCCCTGCCAAAGGGGCAGGGGGGCGCACCTTAATGAATTTAACGGACTATCCCGAGTCCGGATCAAAGGGAGCTGTGGGCGATGTGCAATGCCACACAGAGGACCTACAGTGCCTAGGGGGAAGCCCTACCACTTCTTTCTTCTCTTCAGCAGGCGCAGCGACACGATGACACGAAGAGGAGCACGCAGACGCACCGAAAAGTGCGGTTTGACGTACTGACAAGTACGGTTTCCTACGTTCTGACAAGAACGCGTAACGAGAGACACGTCAAGAAACAAGAGAGAACACGAACACGAAAACCCGAGATTCTCGATACGGACAAAGAAACACTCGCGTAAAAACACCAACTAACTGATGACGTCACGTACACGATGTAAAAATACTCGTATCGAGAAAACTAGAGCGCACGTCCGCTTGCCACGAACGCAACAATCGGAAGTTTTTAACGTCTTCCCCCCGTCCCCCCCCCTCCTCAGGCCCCGGTATGGCCTGCTATAGCGAGGTAAATTCGCTCTTATTAACATGCGTGTTTATGCCCACGTTCGCGTAACTCTCCCTCGCGCCGTCGCGTCTTCTCTATCGTTTCCGCAAACATGTCGCGATTCTTCCGGTAATATCTCGAGCCTAGGTCGTCCCCGGATGGAGCCCGCGAGATGTTACTATAGCGATACAGTGACTCACCCATATCACTTGTACTCACATATGAAATTACCTCACACACACGTGCAGATACATACACATGGTGGAATGGTTTTGTTTTTTTCCCTTATCGAACTGTATCGAATAGTTTAGTTCGTTTCATTTCCGATATACACGTTTGCGTTTGTGAATCATGCAATTGCAATTGTATAACTCACAAACGAATAAATGTATGAATAGCTTAGAATAGTTTAGCTAGGTCAGATCGGGATCTTTTTCGGTAACAGCCCAAGCTGAGGTGCACGCCTTGAGCGTGTTACCTAAACAAAATCGGCTGAGTACCTTAAGCGCTCGCCTTAGTAGTTTGGTGAAGCTGTAAAGGCCACAAGGCTAACAGCATAGTCAGTTTGAGAAAAAAAAATTGTCATAATATAAAATATGAAAACTATAATAGAAAAATAAATGCAAATAAAACGGCACATCAATAAAATCAAATCAAAAATACTTTATTCAGTTTAGGCACTTATGAACATCAAAGACTACCACCGGTTCGGAAAACAACCCAGTCATCGAGAAGAACCGGCAAGAAACTCGATCAGGTACATTTTTTTAACATATATTTCTGATACATGTCCATTCCAATGTCATGTCAGACCATGATTGGAATTTAAGCTGTTGTTAACCATTTTTTTATAATAATTTAACCACACCAACGATGCCCAGTCTTAGCCCAAGTGCGTCCAACAATTTGCGAACATCAATTAGTTTTGCTTCATGAACTGGAACTCCAATCGGCAGTCTCTCTGGACTAAAATTTTCAAACTATGGACTGCGTTTATTGTTTTAACAATACTTGAAATTAAATTCTTGAATAAAGAAAAACAGCAGAAGACGAATGGAAGAAGCTGAACGTGGCGCGAGAGCTGAATGTACCATTTAAATAAGTAAATATTCTATTTCACACAATTATATTTTAAACTAGCTATCGTCCGCGTTCACTATCTTGTTTTGATATTCCGAAACCTAATATTCTTCCGGGATAAAAGTAGTATAGTAACAGTATAGTGGTTATGGAGTTATAGCAAGTTTTGAATTACATTGGAAAATTCATTGCCCACACTTTGTTTCTTTGTCTTTAAAGAAAAAACTTTTTACTCTCTGTTTTTACATTACTGGTTCTATTAATATGAAAAAAAATATGTTTGTAAATGATCAGTGCAGGTCGTTATATAGAAACAATGTATTTCGTTTTATTATGATTGTGCAGTTAAATAAAATATAGGATAAAGGTTGACGCTTACAGATATAAGTAATTAAAACTCGGACGATGTGATTGTCTGAATGTTGTCTGTTTATCCGTCAGTGTGGCGCCCGAGAGCTTCTGATCACCCGCGACCCGCTACGACACCCACACGTACACGGTGTACGGTGTAAAAATAAAACAATAATTTTTAATTCAAATATATTTATTACTTTAGGTGAGAATTTACTAAATTAAATTATGCATTTTTAATCAATACTCTGAATTCAACTTTCTATTTAATTTTACACGTACGTGTTTAAAACCATAGAATTACGAAACCGCTTTGACTACTCGCAGGTTCGTTACTCTATATTTAAAACATTCAAACTAATGTTTAGGAAAATACACGATACATACTTTAAATATATCATATAGGTAAAATACATATATATATTTATAACATAATAATATTATTAGTAATATGTATGACATTGAGTCACTTTGTTAACATAGTTTCTAAAATGATGGGGGGTTGTTTGGATTTATTGTATCTCTAAGCAATATTTATATTTAAAAGAAATTGTCCATGCATTACTTCAAAAGAAACTGTCTATCAATTAACTTTGTGGTATGTTACATCGGTGCCGTACTATATAAGATTTCAACTCTCAACAACTTTTCATAATGCAACAGTAAAAGTATAACTTAAAGATAACATAAGAAATATTACAGAATAATTATCTTATACACATATAATAAGAATGTAAATCTAACGTGTCTGTACTTTATAGAATTTTGTGAAAAAAATCGATGCAGGTGTCTAGGAATAAGTAATATAATACATTGCAGTCATTTTTAGAAATGTCTATCTATCTGTCTGTCTGTCTCTTTGTTTGAACACGCATCACTGCTAAAGTACTGCGTTCACGATAAAACCACACATAAAGCGAAAAGCATAAGGCATATCCTTGAGTAACATTTAGTCTATATTTCATTAAAATTGGTTTGGTCTATAAAAAGTTATTGTAATTTTAACGACGGCTCGAGTTAAGTACGAAAGACAAGTAGATAAGTAAATGGACTTAATACATTCAGATGATTTTGTTAATGACATTTTAAACTTAGGGAACGAAGATACGGGCACATCTAGTAAAGGAATGAAATAGACAATGGTATAATTATATTTGTTTATAATTGTATTAATAACATCGGTAAGACAATCCGAGGTGAGGCGGCTAGGCGTGCGGGGCGTGCGAGGCGTGCGCGTGCGCGTCCCGCAGCTGCGCGGCGAGCCACCCGAGCGCGTCCGGCAGCCCGGCGCCGCACAGCGCGTTGGAGGCGCACACGTGCCACGGCTTGTCCGCCACGCGCTCCAACCCCAGCGCTGCGCCCGCGCACACACAACACACGACATTTTAACGAATGGCTCGTTACATTACAAAGTGAACTAAATCCTATTTTAGCCTTGTCTAATAAAAATATTAAAAAGGCTACGTACACACAAAAACGTTATTTTTTAAAATCTTAAAATGTTGTATATCTATACGTATAATAAGAATGTAAATGTAACGTGTCTGTGCCATATATTGGCATAAATACATAATAATTAGCTAATGATAATTAATATTAATTGTTATTTGTGTGATAAAAATAAATAAGTAAACATTGGTATTTCGTTTAATGTCTCTTAGGTATTATTTATACAATATATTATATAATATCCTTGTTTTGTATGAGATTGAAACGTATTTGTTTATTTTTTTATTACTACTCTTCTCTCGTACTCACCTCGAGCCGTCATTCAAATACAATAACTTTTGATAGAGTGAACATACTTTAATGAAACAAAGACTACACTCGAGGATATGCTCAACGATTTTCTTGGTGAGGTTTTATTGTAAACCCAGTGCTTTGGCATTGATGCGTGATCAGACAAACAGACAGACAGACATTTCTAAAAATGATTGAAATGTATTTAATTACTAATTCCTAGACATCTGAAACAATTTTTTTCACGAAAATCGGAAAAGTACGGACACTTTAGATTTACATTCTTATTATGTGTATAGAGGAATAAAACAATATAATGCATCATTATTCTGCTGTTCACTATACTTTATCATAATTACCAATAGCAATCAGTCACCGGTGTTATCGCACGGTGCGAACAACTAAGCATTATGCAATAACCAATCTATGTAAAAGAGAGAGCGTGAATAGACGAATGAGAGAGAATAGGTGTTAACTCATAAAATCAATTATTGTAAAATTTAAAGGAGATCAAAGCCTAAGACATCGACTTGCCGAATGCTCTGCTCTAAAATCATATATTTTGAATCAAATCCTTCGCTCTATAAATGTATAAGTACACTTTCTATTATATTTTCGAATTCTTTTAACCTATATTCAACTATTATACTAGCGTACCGTTATTTTTTTCTCGAACTGACTACGCTATTGACCTGGCAAGATCTTTACAGCTTCACCGGACTACTTGCGTACCGTTTGGTTATTAATGAGTAGACACGCGACTACCAGAAAGTCTTCTGCTATTACAATCTGGTTGCATGGCGATACTTTTAATCACCAAAAGCTCTATTTTATTGTAAAGTTGGAGTTGACTTTATTGAACATGCTTCCCGGTGCGTACACGCTACGATGTGTTTGATATAAATAACATGGGCATTATTTAAGCCCATGTAGATACAGTTTTGTATTCGCTATAAAGCTCTACTGCGGCCGGAAACAGCAGCACGAACCCCACATCTTCGACGCCATGGGGTGCCTATTCAAATACATGCGTGTCTACTTTGTGTTTATGCTTAAATCTGTATAAAAAAATGTTGAAATATTATACAAATTCCGATATCTAAACTAGGTTAACAAATCGTGACTCGATTATCGCCAAAGATTATATATGTACGTGCACCTATATTAGGTGTATGTGAACTTGTGTATACTACAAAAAATAATGGTGGTTTTAATGGTGGTAGAGCCACGCTGAAACTATTACTGGTTTTAGCATGAATGGGTCGGCTCGTCCGGGGTAGTACCACCCGACCCATAAAAAATCGACGTGAAGTAACAGTGCTTGCATTGTTGCGTTTCGTTCGGTCAGTGAGAGCGCCGGAGGCCCACCTCCTCTCCCCTCTCCCCTCTCCTCTCCCACTTCCTCCCCTAACCCTTCCCCCAAAGGGTGGCAACGCACTTGCGACTCCTCTGGTGTTGTTAGTGTCCATGGACGGTGATGATCACTTAACATCAGGTGACACCCACATGTTCGTTTACCACCTATGACATAAAAAAAAATCCAGAACTGAGAGAATACCTCATAATATGTTTTTTTACAAACATTTATTAGTAAAATCTCTAGAGAAAACCTAGAGATACTAAAACTATCAGTATTAAGTCTGGCTTAGCTATTTTTATGTATATTTGTTATTTATTCTATCAACGTAATATAAGTGTTGCTACAGAATTGTTGTGTTCTTGTGACGATGTGGGTGTGAGTGCGTGCGAGCGTGTGCGGGCACTGACCGGCGGCGAGCTGCATGGCGGAGAGTGCGTGCGGCGCGTCGCACTTGTTGGCGAGCACGAGCAGCGGCACGCGCCGCCCGAACACGTCCGGGTGCGACACCACCAGCTCCAGCTCCTCCCTCGCGACCACTGCCGGCGAACACATCTCCTTATTATCTCATCCATAATATAACTATTGCAAACATAATGCCGGCGCGGCTCTACTACTGCTGTCTCATTGCAACTATGTACAACATTCAGCGTACTCGCCACAACGGATGGAAATTGTGGATACATTTTTTTTTGTATAATCATCAACTATATATTTTTGAAATATATAATACAAAACATATTTAATTTAATCAGTACTAGACCTTTATTTGTGTGAACTAAAATATCGCGGGCACATTGCTCATCCTTGTATCTAAAACGCGTTAAATTACTTATTGAAATACTACCTCACTCAAACAGTTAAAAGGCAGCTAATGAACGAGTGTGTAAATACAGTGAGTATTCAACTAAACGAGACCTAACGAGACCATTCGTTATTTGATTCAAGAAGACTTTACTTTGAAGACGTTACTTTGCACTTCCGCCTGGAATTGATTTTGATTTTATAACATGTGCGAAGCTGTCCATGAAAAAGTTACATGTGTAATCGTTTTTGGTTAATATACTTTAATCTGCAACACATTTAATAATGATATTTTTTTATATATTTTATAATAACATATCAACAATGTCACAGTGAACAGTCAAGTTCAACCAACGGCGCTCTTTCTATTACTAGTTTCAGATTTCACTTTTTCATTAGATATGTACCCATATCTAAATATGATATGTACCCGTTTCATAATTATTATAATTTCATAAATAAAAATACAATATTTTTTTACTAAAACCATTGTTTAAGCGGAAATACATATAAATTAATCCCATGCATAACGGTATATTCTTTCCGTCCAATACCTTCCTTTTTCCTGCCCCCAGCCCTCTGGCAGCTAAGTCAGTCGGATTTTCGTACTTCAACGGCGAACATCTCGGAGAGTTCGAAGTACAGAACAAAAAATTTAATAGACATTTATAATTTTTCAGATTGTCCGTGCAATTTTTCCAATTTTTCTTTCCATAAAATCCTTCCTCAGAGTTCAAGGAATAAATCAAATCAGAAATTACTCGAATTGGACCACCCGTCTTCAAGTTTTGCGCTTAGCAACACATTTTTCGATTCATATTTATTTATATAGATAGATATGCGTATACACATAGGTCAATAACATTTTGTTTCAATGTAATGATATTATTATTATTAAGAAAATTATTGGCGAACTAGAGGAACGATGACGGTAAAAGTTTTCCTTGATGCCTGAGAAAAGGATCCTCTGCGAGGGAATTTCACAATTTATATTTATTGAGGTAACAGGTTCACCTTATTTACATGTCGACCTGAAAAAAATATTATAAATAAAAAGTAATGTATGAGCTTTCAAGTTTTGTTTATAAGTAACAATTAAATTTTGCGTACACACATGTATATATAGCATGTACACACGTATAGATTTTTGAATAAGTGTTACGCATTTGCAAATCCTTTAAGAAAAAGTTACAGTATAATGGTCTTTACCTATGAAATTGCTCTTCTGCAGTACTGGCCATTTCAAATCAAAATAGATTTTGTTTGGCTAAGAATTTTAATTTCAAGTTAATTTTATTTTAAAAACATGGAATTCTTTTTCCAAAAGTATTGATTTGTTTATTGATTAGTGTTACATTTTCATCGCATTTCAATCTTTTTTGTGATCATGGATACCTAAAAAATTCGAGTAATTATGGAATATGAGTACCGTCGTGGCAGCAACGCGGCACAAGACCTGAAAAATGAACCTCGCGGTCGTCTGAAGACTATGGTCGACAATGACGAATTAAAGGCGATTGTGGAAGCTGATGATACATAATCTACGGCTGAGTTAGCAGCAGCTTTCGACGTTAGCGTCAAAACAATATTGGTCCATTTGCATCAAATTGGCAAGGTAAAAAAGCTTGACAAATGGGTGCCCCACGAACTCAATGATCGCCAGCGCGAAGCACGCGTCGATTGCACTGCTCAATAGACAAACAAATTAAGGAATTTTGACCCGCATAGTTACCTGCGACGAAAAATAGATTCTGTTTGATAACCGCAAGTGCTCAGCAAGTTGGTTGGATCCTGGTTCAGCACGTAAACAACGGCCTAAACGAAAACTTACCCCTAGAAAAGTGAAGGTCACTGTTTGGTGGTCTAGCGCCGATGTGATTCATCACAGCTTCTTACCAAACGGGGTGAGCATTACTGCAAATGTGTACTGTGAAGAACTGAACACAATGATGGAGAAGCTGGCACATCTCCAACCAGCATTGGTTAATCGTTCGACAACGCGCGACCTCATACTGCACAGCAGACGGTCTCCAAGTTGCAAGAACTTAGGTTGGAAGTTCTCCGTCATCCGCCCTACTCACCAAACCTTGCGTCTACAGACTACTACTTTTTTCAGAATTTGGATAACTCGTTGGCGGGAAAAAAATTCAATAGAGAGGCAGTACAAAATGCCTTTGAAGAATCTGTTGCCTCCCGTCCAGCTGATTTCTTTAAGAAGGGCATCAATAAACTGCCACTGCGTTGGCAAAGATGTATTGATTGCATGGGTGATTACTTCGATTAATACAAATAAGAAATACATGAAAAAAATTCGTTTAAAATTTTTCATACAACACGGCAATTTCATCGGTAAAGACCTAATATAATGAGGTTGCGTTGTGGAGCGGTTACCGAGTCGCAGATGGTCGGCGGAGTCGACTACGAAGATGAGCGCGTGCGCGTGGCGGTAGTGCCGCTCCCACAGCGCGCGGTGCCGCGCCGCGCCCGACACGTCCCACGCGCTGAACCGAAAAAAGCACCCCGCCGCCTGCGCACACGTACACGTCTACATACCACACTATATATACTAATCTTATAAAGCTGAAGGGATTGTTTCTTACTTTTTTTGGTTGAACGCGCTAATCTCGGGAACGACTGGTTAGATAGCTTATATATCGAAGAAGGCTATATCTCATCACACTAAGACCAATAGGAGCGGAGCACCAATGAAGAATCTTTCAAAATCGGGGTTTCTTCCGTTTGAGAGCTTTCGCTGCGTGTTAGCGTTACACCAAAGTTAACTATTTCACGCGGACGAAATCGCGGGAACAGCTAGTATGGTACATACACTGCACTATACTGAACTAGTTGTTGCGGTTGTAGTTGTAGTGATTTGACCTGTGGAATATCAATCCGATGTCCGCAGGTTCCAATCCCAGCATGAACCAACGAATGCACGTACATTTACTAGTTTAAATTTGTAACACTATCAGCTGACGGCGAAGGTAAACATCGTGAGGAAACCTAAACCTGAGAAATTTAGTACTATCTACTATATGTAAGAAAACATAGAGCTGTGGATTTCTCAGAGTCTGAAATAGCTAATACCTCGTGGAGAGTATTGCAGTGAGTCTCTATCCTCTCTATATCTCTCTATCTATCATACAAATGCTTAACCATTTCTACAGCACACAAAAGTGGGGATAACATTAAAATCGTCTTATACTATTAAGTGTTGCAGGTGATGAAAGCTGTGAGACTGACTGTCGAAGTGTTCCTGGTGGTGCGCGACGGTGGGCGGCGGTTGCGAGACGCGCTGTTCCGGCGCGCGCAGAGAGTTCAACAGCGTGCTCTTCCCGCTGTTGTCGAGCCCCAGCACCAGCACCGTCACCTCGAGCCGGCCCCGCCCCAACCACACGTTCAGCTTCTCCAGCAGGCCCATACCCTCAGACACCATTTATATTAACTCATTCACTATATCAAACTTATTCTTACTAACGTACTAACTATACTTTCTTGTAAAACTGTTAATCTCTTCTATACCGGGCTCGAATCATAAATACCAATGAATTAATCATGAATGTATAAACACAGAATAAAATCTACTGATTTTTAATTTTGTATTTCATACTTTACACGTTTTAGTGTTAGAGTACAATATCACCTGATATTAAGTAACGGTGTTGCTCAAAATAATATCACGCCAGGCCCAGAGAGCACTCGTTACCAAAATGATATCACACCCTAGTGTGATATAGTGATAGTCACTAGGCCTACCTAGTGAGAACTATTGGCCAAGGTGGTATCACGCTAGGCCTAGACTGCACTAGTAGCCAAGATGGTATCACACCAGCCTAGAGCAGCTGCTTACGTCACGACTGTGTCTACTGGAACACGGCGACAGATTTTCTACTTGGGAGTGATAGTGGAGCAATTGAGTATAAGAGGAAACTCTAGCACCCTGCGTCAATCGACAGTAGATCCGAATACACTACCACTAATCTATCGCTTTGTCATATGAAACATAATAACAATTAAATTTGATAGTGAAGTTATACTATAAACTAACCGAATCCACGGCTACGTGCGTATTTATTATAAATTTTTAACTTTTAATTTTATCTTTATTCATTCTTTATGATTTCTAAGAATATTGCTGGTAATTTATATAACCCGCCATTTAAAAAATTATATTCACTTCCGGTGTGTAAAATTTCATAAGGATCGATCAAACCCTTCGTTATTTAATTTCGGATATAGGAACTAATTAACAAAACCAAAATGTACTGCCATGTTTGTGCTGAATGATTATCCTAAACTTACATGCACAGTCAAAACTACATATATACTAATATTTTAAAATATTCCATAATTATTATATTTGTTAATAATTTACTGAGACAGTAATCGCAAAAAACAACAAAACAGAAATGTCGTTCGGGATCCTACAATTATACAGTGCATACTAATGGCGTTCAACAAAAAATAATATATTTATTTATTGCAATATGTCATTTCATTTTTTGAAACAAACATATTTTTGTAAACCTTATGAGAAACGCACTTATATCAATCTTTCCGTTTTTTCCCAACAGGCTACAATAAACAATAACCAAACAACAAATAGATGCGCCAATTTATTTGTAGACATATATAAATAGAAATATAGGTACACCTACTCTGATAAACATTTAAATATGTACATTATAGTATAAAATAATATAACGCTTCATATACTTACGATAATGCTATCACAAACAAATCAATATCCAACAATTCGCTGGTGAGTCACTCTCATTAGGCCTCTCTCACACAATTTACTATTACAAATTTCTAATTATTATTTGTCGAATCTTCTGCCATAGGACTTATACTTCTTAATACTTAGTACTTTAATTGGTTATCTCGGATAACTCACAAACTTCTGCCTTATTATTCCACATGAAGTAAATCTCTCTGCTGTTTGCATAGATAATACATATATATTGTTTGTTAGCAGTTGCTATGGCAACGGAACTCGGCCAATATTATATAAGCTTTTTAAAAATAGAATTATTTCCACAGAGTATGTATGCATTCATAAATCTACACCCTCTATCTGTGCATCTATACTTATCTATACTAATGTAGCTACCGAGAATGTCATCCTCTCTGGCTGAAACTTTTGTAAATAGAATATCGTTCAAACAATTGAACAAATAAATGAAATGTCGCATGTTTCTATAAATACATTTTGTGATCATTTTAATAAACAGTCTATTTTACGCTCTCCGAGTATTATTATTACGCTGTCCGTGTTAGTCTACAATATTCTAGTAGTGAGCCGAAGCCCCTACATTTGGTGACCCCAACTTCGCGACGCACCTTCGGTGGTGACAGCAGTGGGATGCGAAGCTCCTACATTTGGTGACCCCGTCGCTGCGATGCGTGTACGAAGCTCCTACATCTGGTGACCCCCGACGGAAAATGTTCCGAAGATAGTTCAGACTCCTACATTTAGTGACGCCGCGTTCCGCGCGCTCTCCAGAGATGATCCCGAGGTTCCTACAAACAGTAACGCCGTCGCCGCGACGCATATCCGCGCACCAGAGCCTCGTCATCCGAAGCATGCCGAGTTCTACTATCACGCACGCTCACGTGATAATGCCGCCACACCTACAGTGATGTAACCACGCGGAAAAAACACAGGAAGGACGATGCCAAGTTATGAAACGGTTATCCTTATCCTGTAAACACAAGCTGGTTATAATTCTCACTCACGAGATTTCCTGCAAGACTACGTCGCCGTCACAATGACGCTACTCCCATCGACGGTTTGGCAAGAATGCAAGACGACGCATTTTACCAGATAGCCAGGAATCTACCATCGAGGTTCGTAACTACCGCACCTAACACATCACTAGGAAGTCGAACAGTCGAACAAGTGCATACAATGCCGTACCACCTACAAAGCAATGATGCGATCCAACACTGCTACCGTATGAACAGCACTTACTAGACTGACAATAAATACTCGGAGCCGATTTTCTTCAATATCATCAGCTGATCTCGATCTCAATAGCCGACAGCTTATTGATAACACAACAAAACTCTCATAGTTCCTGCACGCATCTCGGTTCATAGAACCACACGCAGTATCAACCCTGGATTGTCAAATCACAACATATTGAATTCCCAGATACGCCAACATTTACTTCGATGAATTACGTTCTCATCAAAACGTCGAACACTTTATCGAAACGACGGGTCAAACGATACACTGCCGTGCACGACAATACCGCCACATCGGTATGAAATTGTCAAAACGGAACACATGATGAGTCAAGGCTTATTCAGACCCAGCAACTGTTCCTGGTCAAGCCCACTTTGTCGCTAACGGCACTTTTTTCCTTTTGAGAGATTTCGTTAGTAGTAGTAATAATAATCGTTCAATAAGACAGGCGAAGGAATTAATCCATACTGCCAATTCTGAAGTTGTCAATATAGGTATTTCTTATTTACAACAAAGGCATAAGCGCCAAATCTTCTATATAATATGTCGTACATTATTTTATCCATCATTATTATCTTCTTAGTCTTCATAATCATAAAACAAAATTGTTGAAATAAAGATTTCGTTAGCGTTAGTATCATATACGTTGCCATGGTAACGTGGTTAGTTTCTATGCAAACATTTTCGAAGTTTATTTTGTTTTCCTATGCATAAAGTTTATACTATAGTCCGCGTCAAATATTTTAACCGCTCTGAAGTAGATGCGCAGAATACAAATTTAGGTATCCAGAGGGACGAAATGAAGTAAAAGGGGTGCAAGCTCGACCGCGCGCGTACCTGGCCCCCTATTTCGCCCACGTTGACACATGAGTCCTGTCATTATTAGTTGCAGTACTGTTGCATTCAGAAGTCAATTTAGTTTTGTTGTTGTTAATACATATTATTGCTCTTTTCGTTGTTTTCTTTTTCTTGATTATTTGTCATTTTATTAGAAGACCCATCCACTTCGAAAAATGTGTTTTCTATGAAAGGCGTTGTTTATTTTATTTTTATTACAAATTATTTATTATGAATATATTTTATTCACAATAACGGTATTGCAACACGCGTAATATCTGCACAATATATGCTACTAGATATATTCCACAGATATGAATAAAAACTACATAAAGGGGATCATTCAATTAAAGTAAGCGATCACCCAAATCTCACAAACCAGGTGATTAAATGTTATTTGGATTTAATTATAATTGACAAATATATGATGGGGGCGAACTGTTAATATTTTAGCTTTATCTATTACTTTATCATTGAGCTTGTCCATTTCTAGTTTTTCCTCTCTCTTGAGATCTTATGTCCCCAAACTATCGGGACAAAGGGCAGATACAATGCTTCTCCATCTCGATCTGTCAATCGCTTGATGCTTCACCTCACTCCAAGTAAGCCCAATTTTCGTACACTGCAAACACAGATCTTCGCCAGGATTCTCTACGTCCACCATGTTTCTAGTTTTTACTGTTATTAAATTACCCCAGTAATGATTTAATTTTTATTATTTGTTCGTTTTTATGTCTAATTATTTGTAAATATTATATATATCTATATAGCTTGTATGTATGTATATGTCTGCTCAATTCATATAAACAGGTTTTCGTAACCAGCTGTTAAACCGTTTACAAGACGACACAATCAGCCCGGTGAAGCTGTAAAGACCTTACCAGGTCAATAGCGTAGACGGTTTAAAAAAAGACGACACAATTGGAATCAAACTTCCATTTCACATAAAATCTTCTGAAAGCAGCAACAATGTAACAGGCAAATATCTACTTGAATCATAATTCATTAAGACATACGGTACGTATAATATCGAGACTAGTTAAATATTAACAAACGTAAATGCTACATTCCTATAATAATTTTCTAAATTTGTTTTATGTTAACCTCTTGACTGTACTATGCGCAAGACCGAATTTAAATCTATATTCAGAGCGGCCATAAACGATGACTCGGGCTATACTTTTATTTCTAATTTTTTTTTTGTTCTCTATTACGTATTATAAAAATAAAGTTTGTGTATGTACAATTAATATAACAACTTTTTGATGAATGGACATGGCAACAAATGACCAAAAAAAATTTATCTATATTTTTATATTAGTAAATTTTCTCTGTTTGTTTGTTTGTTGCGGGTAATCTCCAAAACGGCTGGACCTATTTTAACGGGAATTTTACTTTTTACTGCCAGATAGCGGAAATTATAGCGGTTGACATATTCTATTTTATTTGTCCGCGCTTTCATCCGCATGGCTATTTCCAAAATAGTTGGGCCGATTTTCACGGGGTATTCACTTGTAGATAGCAGACCTCATAAAAAGTAATTTAGATTTTTTATTCTCCTTCGGCTGCAGTGGAATATCCGTCATGCTTGAACTGATTTTCACGGGACTTTCACTGGCAGATAACTCGCCTTATAAGAAGTAACTTAGACTATTTTATTTTGTTACTTAAGACTTCGTCCGCAATATCCTACTATCTCCTAATTGGATGGACCGACTTTCACGGGACATTTACGGGCAGATAACTAGCGGGCTCGGAAGACATTGTCCCGTACGGATAATAAAATGAAAACCTTGACAAATTATACCTAAACCTTCCCCTTTGGTGAAAATGGCATGAAAATGGTCGTTTTTGACTTTATCGCGAACAGATAAACTGACAGAGGACTTTCTTTTTAACCGACTTCGAAAAAGGAAGAGGTTACTATGTTCGGTTGTTTGTTTTTTTTTAAATATGTTAACCGATATTGTCGTCAATTGTGAACCGATTTTAATGGTTCTTTTTTATTTGAATTGGTACAGTATGTAGTGATTAACTGGTACCTGTGTATTCGTCCGTATGAAATTGATCAAAAATATGTTACAAAAATAGTAGGTTGAAGTTCCAGGTATGTTGCTGATGATAAATCTCATCCCATTTGATATACTATTTATATTCATATATCTAACTAGCTGCCACCCGCGGCTCCGCACGCGCTTTTTAAAAATGTATGAAAGAAATGTAAACTTGTAAGTGGATGTGTACATTACAGAAACGCTTTTTCAAAAAAATTTGTAACTACGATACGAACGCCATCTACTGTAAAATGTAACGTGTACATTAGATATATGAATACTAATAGTATATCGAATGGGATGGGATTTATCATCAGCAACATACCTGGAACTTCAACCTACTATATACCAAACTCAGTGCTCACTAACACTATATAAGAAAGTAATGAAAACTATAAGCTATACATTATCGAACAATATATCTTAAATCTTTTATTTTATAGATAGATATAATATGCCCGTATTGTAGATATACTTAAGTTATTCTTATACGTTGCTATAATAACTGAGTTATATAGAAGCAAACGTGGTAAATAAAACAATATGGTCGCCAAATTGACCAAAAAGATGATATAATCGTAATAGCGTTAATTTTATGAGTGGTTCCAATTTAGTAGACGTACAATTTAAACTTACCTATGTATGTATTTGGATATTTGTACCTATATGTATTTGCTTGTATTTATTATGTTTGTATTATTAATATAATTATTTTTATTTTTTTATTCTCAGGCTTATGGTGGCCATTGTGCAAACAAGGTAGTGAATAGCTTTTTGGACAGGCACATTTGTAATATTTGTATCTTTTTTTTTTCGATGTTTACTTTTTGTTGTTGTTAGCTGTTTACATGTATAAGTTCTGTTATATTTATTGTCAATACACCGACTACACGTCCGTACATTACT
>MU159003.1:403832-424698 GCA_015888305.1 Antheraea pernyi
GTCCGTGTGAAGTTGATCAAAAATATGTTACAACCGCGAGAGACGTGTGCCTTACTGGGCTCCCAGAATAAATATACATAATTGAAAGTCTTTATTAAGTCTATATTTGTGTGTAATATGAATTATATCATCTTTTTGGTCAATTTGGCCATATTGTTTTATTTACCACGTTTGCTTCTACATAACTCAGTTATTATAGCAACGTGTAAGAATATCTTAAGTATATCGACAATACGGGCATATTATATCTATATAATAAAAGATTTAAGATATATTGTTCGATAATGTATAGTTTTTAATTTTCATTACTTTCTTATATAGTGTTAGTGAGCACTGAGTTTGGTAGGTTGAAGTTCCAGGTATGTTGCTGATGATAAATCCCATCCCATTCGATATACTATTAGTATTCATATATCTAATGTACACGTTACATGTTACAGTAGATGGCGTTCGTATCGTAGTTACAATTTTTTTTGAAAAAGCGTTTCTGTAATGTACACACCCACTTACAATTTTACATTTCTTTCATAAATTTTTAAAAAGCGCGTGCGGAGCCGCGAGTAACATCTAGTAATATATAAAACTGAAGAGTTTGTTTGGTTGAACGCGATGATCTCAAGAACTACCGGTCTGATTTGAAAAATTATTTCAGTGTTAGATAGCTCATTTATCGAGGAAGGCTTTAGGCTACATATCATCACGTTAAAACCAATAGGAGCGGGCACTAATGAAAAATGTTTCAAAATCAGGCTATTTTTTTACCTTTTGAGAGCTTCTGCTACGTATTAGCGTTAGTATTATATACGTTGCCATGGTAACGTGGTAACTTTCTATCGCAAACATTTTCAGAGTTTATTTTGTATTCCTATTCAAAAAGTTTAATCTACGTTAGTTTTGTTTTCAATTTTTGATTATACATTGCCATGGTAACGTGGTCATTTTCTATTGTAGACATTTCCAAAGTTTATTTTGTGTTCCTATTCAAAAAGTTTATTCTACGTTAGTTTTGTTCCCAATCTTTGATTTGTAACTTATTACGTATTGTAAAAATGAAGTGTGTGTATGTAATATCAAAATAATACTTTTTGGTGAATGCACATGGCTACAAATAACATTTTTTTTAATTTTATCGATATGTCTGTTTGTTTGTTTGTTCCGGATAGTCTCCAAAACGATTGGACCTATTTAAACGCTAATTTTACGGGTAAATAACCAACTGTTGAGCTATTTTATTTGATTAGGTATTGTAAAATAAAGTGTGTGTATGTAGTATCAAAATTAATACTTTTTGGTGAATGCAATTGCTACAAATAACATTTTTATTTTATCAATATGTCTGTTTGTTTGTTTGTTCCGGGTAGTCTCCAAAACGACTGCAACTATTTGAACCGGAATTTTACGGGCAAACAACTAACTATTGAGCTATTTTATTTTAAGCTAGCGGGTTCGGTAGACGTTGCCCTCCCTGATAATAAGACAAATTATACCTAAACCTTTCCTAAGAATCATTTTATATATTGGTGAAAACGACATGAAAATGCGTTCTGTAGTTTTTGAGCTTATCGCGAACAGACATACAGACAGACGTGGTAGAAGACTTTGTTTTACACTATGTAGTGATGAATTATTACCCGTACATTTGCCCGTATAAAATTGGTCAAAAATATGTTGTTTACTGGAAACATGCGCGTGAGACGTGCGCTGTACTAGACTCCAGGAATAAATATAATTGAAAGTCATATGTTTGTATGTAATTTAAATTATAGCAACGTTAGAGTAACTTAATTATATAGACAATATAGGCATATTATATTTATATCATAAAAGATTTAACACATATTGTTCGATAATATATAGCTTAATATTTTTATTACTTTCTTGTATAGTGTAAGTGAACACTGAGGGTGGTATATAGTAGTTTAAAGTTCTAGGTATGTTGTTGATGATAAATCTCATCCCATCATTTAGTATTCACATATTTAATGTACATGTTACAGTAGACGACGTGCGTGTCGTACTTACAGATATGTTTGAAAGATCATTTCTGTAATTTACACATCTACTCACAATTTTACTTTTATTTAATAGATATAAAAAAACGCGTGCGGAGCCGCGGGTAACAGCTAGTATATACATAATTTTCTAAATCAATATGTTTTCTATGGATCACTGAATTCATATTTTTTACATTTGAGTCTCTCTGCCGTATATCTTGATTGAAGGTAACAACGGTTTCATCCATTTTAATCAAATAACTGTCTGTTTCTTGTAAAAAATAAACAACGAATTTTCATTACGTAAAACAATAGATCTTAATAAAGTTTACAATTAATTATATACAATTATTTATTTTATCTTATTACACGATTACAATGAACTTGTGACATATACAAAATGAACTTAAGACTAGAGAAATCAAACAGAATTATAGTTTTCTCAATAAGGACGATCAATTAGGGGCAACCAAAAAATCAGTAGAAGAACATATTTATATCCAAGCAAAAACCTGGAAAAATACAACGCTTTTAATTTCAATAATAAAACACCTTTTTTATTTTAGTGTATTCCATCTAACGTTTGAGGTTCTAACTATTGGACCAGTATTCATAAAATTTCACATACACATCGTCAGAGGAGCGGATCCTTTGTATTAAGTAACTTTCATCTAGAAAAAAATGTACTATTGTCGATCTCTCATCAATATAGTTATACATATATTTTTTTGGGTTTTCCTCTTCACGAACATTAACACAAATCGATAGTTCAACGTTCCGAAAGACAACATGCAAGTACTGAGCTTAATCGTACTAATGTAACTAGTTGTAAAACTCACGCAGTCTCAGGCGTAGTTTTACAAGCAGTATTCTGGGAGTGAGTGCGGTGACGCGGGCACAGGAGGCGCTGGAGAGCTGTCGGAGTGAGAGCTCGCGACTCCGGCACCACGGCGAGCGCCCACGCCGCGTAGCACGAGGTGAGCGCCGCCGCCAGCGCCAACGCCGCGCTCGCCGCCGGGAACAGCGCCGCCTCCAGCGCGTTGCCGAGGCTCGCACACCCCGACACCAGCATCAGCGCGCATCCGCGCCACTGTACGCACACACACACACTAACCAAAACTCACATTAGCACGCACTCGAACACGACCCAGTCATATCTCAGTTATAAACATTTACACTGATTGAGGAAATAATATTGTAAATGCAATCTTCATATTATATAAAAATCCAGGGGCATAATGTTTGTCCACAATGAACTCCGAAATTACTAAACCGATCTTCATGAAAGTTGGCTTTTTTTATGTCCTAGAAGGCAAACGAACATGCGGGTCACCTGATGTTAAGTGATCACTTTCATCCATAGACACTCGCAACACCAGGTGAGTCGCAAGTGCTTTACCAGCATGTGTTTGGGGGAAGGATTTAAGGTTTAGCCCCTTAGGATAGAGATATTTACTCATACATAGGGCACATTAAAATTTCCGGAAGTCGCCACTTACTCGGTAATGAAACGCGTCCGCGAGTAGCGCATAGGGTACCGACTGCAACCCTGAGGAGTCAGCCGCGACCGCACCCACGAGCGCAAGCGCTGTCCAGCGCGCGGAGCTCGCACCCAGCGATCCTGCCGCTCCAGCTGCACCCAGTGCAAAGCAGAACGCCGTAATGAATGACGTCATCACCAACAATGGCTGCAATACAAACCTACACTTGTAGATCTGCTGGATCTTAAAGCGAATCTACTTCACCTACTAATGAGTGCAACCTAGAAGTGTATTAGCATCCATCTACATATCGTTAACCGTATAAGTGGAGAAATCCCTACCACAATTACATGAATGGGCGTTAAACATTTTGTGTTCAGGCACCACAGGTAAATATATGTTTATGGATACTTTTCTTAGTTGCTGTAAGGCGACGTAAGTGTACGTCCACAGTGGACGCTGTAATCGAGCGTCGAGCGTAGCGTCGCGTCCAGCGTTCGTTTCAAACGTATGCATTAATATGTGAGTGTCCTAAGAGGCGCGCGAGCGTCGCTCTTGAACGCTGGACGCTCCGCTGGACGCACCGCCAAACGCAGATGCACTCAGGCCATACACTAACAGCGGCGACATGTACACATTTGAGACGGTAAGCAGACCCGATACTAATAACAGTGAATATTAGCAGATTTAGCGTGAGCCTCACCCGTCGTCCGACCTTCTCGACTAGATAAAGTGCAACCACGGAGACTCCCAGCTGCACAGTACCCAGCAGCACGGCCAGCCGCGTAGCGGAGAGACCAGCGCCTGGCTTTCCTGCCAGTAGAAATACTCGCTCTGCAAACTCCAGCAGTGCGAGCACACCGCACACCTCCTGCCCCACCACCGCCACGAGGCACACGAGCAGCGCACGCCGCCGACAACAATCACTCACTGGAATCAGTACTCAACCCAAGTACTCGCTACCACCACACTTATCCACATTTGTAATTCAATAAGATATGCTACAATATGTAATGGGACAACTTCTATACGAATATTGCCAGATCACGCTGTGTTCCCCCAAATTGATATAATTTCAAAGTTTTAAGAAGGACAAAATATACAGGAGGATTTACAGGTTTAAAAAAAATGAACTGTAAGGTTTCTAAGGTTATTAAGCCCTATCTTTGGAGTGTACTTATTTTGAAGCTATTTATGATTTTATATAAAATTCCGGTGTACGTTTGTTCATAATTGTTCTCTTCCTTAACGGCTCGATTTATTATGATATTGTTTTAACTTGGTCACCTGGATAATTCATAGCTATAGTTTGACACAGTATGTGGGACTGTTTTTGAGATTTGAGATCTAGATTTTTGTAGGTACGTACACATTTCCTTAAGTAGCGATACCGGTGACTGTACTGCGGGTTCCGGAGCGGGTAGAGCGTTCAATTCTCCCTGCAGCCACGGATCAGAGGTGTGTGCTCCACGCAGCCAGGCGAGTGAGGCGAGCGCCTCCTGTGCGCACACGTCATTCAGCGTACATTCGTAAAACCAGTCTACAACCTTGAACATCTTTACCATTAGAATGCGCTATCTGTTTACAGTGTTGGTGTACAGACCTTTGACTTCCCGCTGGCGGCGAGGTAGGCGGGCGACTCTGGCACAAACAGGAACACAATACAATGCAACGCAGACAGCGCCAGGCACCAGTATATAATCGTCCTACAACCACACACAAACCCCTCACTTCACAAAATCTATATACAATGTTATGGGTACTGCTGTAGCGTTTATTCTGTCACCATGCCCCGCAAGAATACAGAGTTAAAAACCTGTGCGCCAGTGCAAAATCTGAGGCCAGATACATGAACAGGAAGCCGAGGTTGTTAGCAGGCACCAGCGCTGCCACTGCCGCACCACTGAACTTCTCCTCGCACATCTGGACATAGGACACAACACACTCTTCAACGATCACGTATTTCTACGGTCCCACTTGAGTACGGATAGGGTCAATAGGATAGCGGCATACTGTGACCGTTTACTGTGCAGAGCGAGTAAATGCCAGATCGTAGAACGCGCTGCCTACTCCTCGAATCCCTTAATAAAAGTTCTACTTAAGTGCGCTGAGTTACTTCTTATAATATACTGATCTAACAAATTCCATCATATATCAAATTAAAAGACCTTTTAATTAAGCAATAATAAAATCGAACTTAACAAATAAATTAAACTATTAAATTAGTCGATTTTATTAACTTAAAAGCTAATATTTAGGCACAAAATGACGTGCTGTTAATGAAGATACACTTGAAAATTGTAATATACGAAGTCTCATTACGGGAAGGATGTGCCCTCAAGGTGCCGAAGCACACTCACAGCTGCAAGTAATGTAGCTATTCTGACGCATTCTACAGAATGAATCTATTCTTGACATGACTCTCACTGAAATGGAATGGTACGTTGCTTAAACTATTACGAGTAGTACTATTACGAGAATTTAAGCTGTGTCTTTATCACACTGAAGAGAGTAATGTTTTTCGAGTGTATGGTTGTTATTGTTATTGCTGCAAATGTATGTTAGGTGGTCGTAAGTCAGCTCTATCTGTAACATTTATACAATGCGTTTTATATATAGAAATTCTTTCTTTTAGTTGCAGCGTCATAGCTTATGAGTATCCGGATCTTTAAGGACCAAGAAATGTCTGTTCTAATTGTACGATACAAGTTGTATAGTATATCTGTCAATCTATTGTGTGTCTGCACTTATCAGACTCTGTCGTGCCACTATTCCGATTAGACTTTATCCTGCCATTGTTCCGATCAGAGTCTATCAAGTTACTGTTATGTTGAGAGTTCGTGCTCCTCATTTAAATGTCTCGCAGCTGTGACCCGGCGAAGAGCACACTCGACTTGTGCTGTCTGCGTTACATATCTACATGAGCCTGACCGAGAGCCCCTGGAAAGCATCCATTTATTTATTACATCCTATACAACAAAACTTATCACTAATATATTGTGTATTCAACCGTCGTCAATGTTCTTATATATAAAAACGTATCACTAACACATTGCGAGTTTCTGCTTACTCGGCAATAATACAAAAACTCAACCGTAATATATTTCACGTTTCTGACGTCCTTCCTATAACTAAAAAAAATCAGTTAGTAAAGGCACATGCACATGGTTTTGCACATAGTTCGCTGTCCGTAACAGGTATGTTTCGTAACCTAAACGATTTTATGGATTTCGATATATGAGATATCATTAGAATCCTCTTAATTCTCCTTTGATTTTAATAAAGGCATCCTCCTCTCTTTCCTTGCGTATAAAAGCAATCATTTACTCAGTTGTTCAGGTAGCTTTGATGTTCATAAACTGGGGCCTCAGGGCCTAAATTGAATAAAGGATATTTAGATTTTAAGTTTCGTACTCTTAAAGAAAACAGAGCTTTGTAAAGCAACTGACATGAGAATTCCCGACGCGTAGTATTAGTTTGTAGTAGTAGTAGTATACCTCTCTGGCAAGAAGTGGAGCGACGGCCCAGGCTCCCGCGCCCCCCACACCCGCAGCGGCTCGTGCGATCACCATCCACCAGCCTTCACCCGCCAACTTCAGAGCCCAGCACACCTGGAACGTAACCTAGTAACCACTCACATGACACATACAATTCTCACACTTTTGTACCATTTAATAGGTCTTTACCTATGAAATTGCCATTCTGCAGTACTGGCCATTTCAAATCAAAATAATTTTTGTTTGGCTAAGAATTCTAATTTCAAATTAATTTTATTTTAAAAACATGGAATTCTTTTTCCAAAAGTAGTTATTTGTTTATTGATTAGTGTTACATTTTCATCGCATTTCAATCTTTTTTGTCATCATGAATACGTTAAAAATTCGAGTAATTATTGAATATGAGTACCGTCGTGACAGCAACGACGTTTACGGAGCTAACACTACAAACCAACGCACCACCTGTTATTGGTTTGCTCGCTTACGTTCTGGGAATTTCGACCTGAACCTCGCGGTCGTCCGAAGACTTTGGTCGACAATGACGAATTAAAGGCGATTGTGGAAGCTGATGATACACAATCTACGGCTGAATTACCAGCAGCTTTCGACGTTAGCGTCAAAACAATATTGGTCTATTTGCGTCAAATTGGCAAGGTAAAAAAGCTTGACAAATTGGTGCCCCATGAACTCAATGATCGCCAGCGCGTAGTACGCGTCAAGACATGCCTTGCACTGCTCAACAAACACACAAATGAAGGAATTTTGAAGCGCATTGTTACCTGCGATGAAAAATGGATTCTGTTTGATAACCGCAAGCGCTCAGCAAGTTGGTTGGATCCTGGTTCAGCACCTAAACAATGCCCTAAACGAAAACTTACCCCTAGAAAAGTGATGGTCACTGTTTGGTGGTCTAGCGCCGGTGTGATTCATCACAGCTTCTTACCAAACGGGGTGAGCATTACTGCAGATGTGTACTGTGAAGAACTGAACACAATGATGGAGAAGCTGGCACATCTCCAGACAACATTGGTCAATCGCACGTCTCCGCTGCTCCTGCACGACAACGAGCGACCTTATGCTGCACAGCAGACGGACTCCATTTTGCAAGAACTGGGGTTGGAAGTTCTCCGTCATCCACCCTACTCACCAGATCTTGTGCCTACAGACTACTACTTTTTCCAGAATTTGGATAACTCCTTAAAAAAAATTCAATACCCGAGAGGCAGTACAAAATGCCTTTGAAGAATTTGTTGCCTCCCGTCCAGCTGATTTCTTTAAGAAGGGCATCAATAAATTGCCACTGCGTTGGCAAAGATGCATTGATTGCATGGGTGATTACTTCGATTAATACAAATAAAATACATGAAAAAAAATCGTTTAAATTTTTTCATACAAAACGGCAATTTCGTAGGTAAAGACCTAATATTTATTCTAGTACCCTAACTCAACTACGAAGATTTGGTATTAAAGCAGCTACATGGAATAAATAATAACACTTATACGTACAGTAAAAGCGAAGGATGTAAGTATCAGCGCCGGTTTCCTGCCGGCGGCGAGTGCACGCGCCCACACTGGTACCGCTACCAGCGACGCCACGAACGTTGTAGTGGCCGCTATGACTCCTCGCACGCCCTGTTCATCATTCTCGCCGCTCGTCAACGAAATCCAGCCAAGCGCCAACCCAAACGATACTGTTGGCACATTTACTGAAACAAACACATTTTAAAGTGAAACTTTAAAATAGCTTATACCAAAGTGACTAAATGTATACTTATGTATTTATATTACAGGACTTTGTATAGTATATAATTTATGAGTATCTAATACATATAAGCCAAAAAAGTTTCACTTCTTCCGCCTGCACATACTGATACACGTAAGGATTTTGTACTTAAAATATTAATAAACTATTATGTATATATAAGAAAGCGCATTAAATATTTAATAAAACATTTTAATATCCAAAAAATAATGTAATACCAAGACTAACTGAAGTCTCGTCTTAGTACACTATATGTATACACGACAATCGATTACACGTGTTTCGTCTTCAGAGCGATGTTGACTCTTTCGAGTCCGTGGTTCTGTCTGTTTTGTAACTTTTTTCCCTACTTTGTGATATTATATCTAATGTCGTGATTACAAATATGAGATTGAATAATATTTGTCTGTATATCTGAAAACATAGATTCAACACAATAAGAGCTTGATGAATTCAATTACTTTTTTGAACTTCTACGGGAAGTATATAATATTCCTGGTCTATTAAAATCTACAATAATAAAAAAATAATAATGGAAATCTATTCCCAACCATATTTATTAAATTGTTGTAAACAATGAGTCTTGGTCATTCCCAAATTAATAGCTTATAATAATTTTTAACAATTATTTATAACAAATTTGTTGATAAATCATAAACTATGAGCAAAATTGTTATTTTTATTAACAAATTATTTAAATTTTCAGGATGATTTTTTGGTTTCATTTTTTTTTGTCATTAATTCCGTCGTATTCTCATTGTTCCTCAGACCATCAAAATCCAATTAATGTTTCGCATGTAATCCGATTGTTATTATTATTATTCATATGAATAAAACTACTTGACACTAGTTATTATTATTATACGCTCGTATTTTTTTTAATCCAACAAATGTGGCGCCGCACTTCTGCCTAACAACGGAATGTCGCAGGAGCTGTCCTACAGCACACTGCGGTATGTTTCAACACGGTATTACAAAAACACCATTATCATTGCTTAATCGCCATTTTTTATATCGGTATATTAATATCAGTTTCGGTGTAACAACAGTTTAAACGCCATATACGTTTCTTAACCGTATAATTATGTTTGAGTAACGCTCTCGAGTGTCGGACGTCGTATCTGACGTCACGGTACGCGATAACGTTATATTTTCCCAGACCGACGTAAACCTTCGAAGCAATGCACACTGGTGCCTCAGTGCCTCCTGTCGGTTGCTTCGCATTATACCTGTCCAATCAGAGTTATTATTTGTAAACAACTTGGAACGCTTCGACACGTTATAAACATATTGTTTGCATTTGCGTATTACCTAGTCGAATCGCTTTTGAATTTTATGATCCTTTATGTAACATTATAAGTATACAAACTATCATGTGTTGGGAAGGTAATCTCTTGAGTTACTGGTTCGATTCTTACGTTTTTTGAGTAATAATTATGAACTATATTTACTGTTATTAAGTATAATCTAGTAATACGTACAAGTACCAGATCATAGGTAATTTATAGTAAAGAAAAAACAAAATATGTATGTAGTTTATCATTTTATATTTGTATTTATAATGAAAATACAGGAAAGAGCATTATTTTACTTCCCGTGGTTCCCGTTAAACTTTTTCACCGCTCCTAATACGGTCGTGCTGAATACAAATTTAGGTATAAATACGTATTACTTCGTATGTATAACAACGAAACAATATATGGATAAATAAATGCCAATTTTAAGTTCCTATAATAATATTGTATTGAATTAAATTTTTAACTATATTAAGCGCAAGCCCGACTTAGTGTTATATTCAAAGTGGTCAAAGAGATTTAACGAGTACAGTCGATGTACTGTTGTCATCATACACATAGCACAGGTTAGTGGTTAAAGAACGTAAAGTCCGTTTACGAGTGCATGCCAATAGAGCGACGCGACGCGACGGTACAGTGTGCTCTGCTACGATATAGTGACGTCGCAACAGTGGATCCGCGACCGCGACATAAAAAACCTTTGGTAATATTCCTCGATCTATAAAAACACTTAAAGTTCCTCACAAAAATACTCAACACACAGACGTATACATATATAGAAGTGAATACTGTTCATACTCAATATACTTAATGGCAACTACATATTATTTTCCATACTTTATAGGTTTTAGTGCTTGACCATAATATAATTTTATGTTAAATGACGATGTGATCTAAGACGATTCAGACTAAGGGTACAGGCAGACCTGCTGTCACGTGCAACTGCCGCAACACCCCAACGGGTGCTCCGAACACGCTTTCTGAATTCAATTCCTCGTTGCTACAAAAACATATTTACAGGAGAAAAGTCCGTTATTTAGCTTTTATTGTCTCAATCAATGATTCTATGATGTAATTATAACACCTTTTTACCGTATAATATAATTGGTCTCGGTAAACAAATTATTTTACGAGTACAAAATAAACCTCTATTACCAGCTGTGTCATCAAAATACTAAAGTAAATACATGATTTAAAGACCATTTTTGTCCATTGAAATTGGTATAATATTATTATTTTTATGCATATTTGTATAATAGTTTTTTTTTAATAATTTAAACATGGTGATCAATTCTTTCACTGAGGGAGCACATAACGCGTAATAACGTCCAGCTCGTATATATATACTATATAATCATATTTTCCTTGCACCCGGTGCAATAAGGTAAGCGCTAAATCGTACTAATATTCCTGGTCGGGTATACTTTTATTGGACAAGATTTATTTGTAAATACTGCATGGAGTGTGCCGGAAATTACATAGAGTATGAATTCCTAGCGGGTCGTCTCGAGGTACTCGAATATCACCACTTTTCCCAAACTTCTGTTCTTCAACTTGCACTATTGTGTGTCGGTACTCACTGAGCACTACGAGCAGAAGCTGCACCGCGTATCGGCGCACTCGTAACGCAACTCCTCCGGGCACCTTCACAGCATACACAATAGTCATGTTGTCAGTTACCAGAATATTCAAATACACACACACAAATCTAAGGACAATAGTCGCCTTACGCACGCGCTTCTTACGTTATTCTAACAATGTTTTATTTTATAAATATAACAGAAACGGAGCGGCGGTTCTACGAGTGGAGGTCACGCGCGCGTCTTCCACCTCACTATTCTCACTAATCGCTTCTTGAGCAATGTTACTAATGGCAGCAGTGGTAGACACGCGACTGTACGCAAGTTTAGAGGAAAGCTTACGAGATATTTGCTTCTTTCTAATTGAATAAATTTACAACGATCCTTTAATTATTTCGTCTATTATTGATTGATTATTATTATTGATCATAACTATGACAATGAAGCAACATGTCTTTTGACTTTTTGGTCGATTTTTTGTCATACAATAGCAAGATGCTAGTAGTAGATTTTCAAATCAAAACTTGATGAGAAACACGTTCATGTTTGAGAAATTTTCACGGTTTAGGTTGATTTCTATACCATGATGATCAATTACTTGAACCTCCTAAGCTAAATGTTTATTTTAAAAGATGTACATTTTTCGCATTGCCCTTGCAACTACTCGAAATTTCGTATGCTTTAGCCCTTAATTTGGCAAGATGATTTTTCAAATATTTTTTAAATTCTGTTATTTTCCCATGTTTATATAGACATTAGGATCTCTGTAAAATAAACAAATTTTTTTTTTCCATTTTTGAGATAATTAATGTCCGCTGTGGCGAACACTGACAATTATGTTATATAGTAGTTATAAACACACGTGTCCGGTGTAGCGGCCAGTACTAAATATGCGGTAAATAAAAAGTTGAAGTATTTTGTGGACAGATATAATAAAAAAAGAATGTAGTTATGACATTTACATATCTATTTAGTTTGAAAATTAAGGAAGGAAACAGTTTCTAAAAGTATCTTCGCCTCCATACATTACGAAGTCATAAATTGTGCCAGAAACACCAGGCCGCACGCAGTTTTTAAATCCCCATTTATTGGGTTTATCCTTCATATATTGTTTACGTTTTCCAGCTGCAATACTATCTTTAAAATGGTTGGACCGATTTTCACGGAACTTTCACCAGCAGATAGCGGACATCATAGCAAGTAATTTAGTCTATGATCAGTTTAGACTAGCTGTTAACCGTAGCTTCGCCCACAATACTATCTTCAAAACAGTTCAACCGATCTTCACGAAACTTTTACCGACAGATAGCTGACCTTATAAAAAGTAATTAAAGCAATTTTAGTTCATACTAGCTGTTAACCGTGGCTTCGCCCGCAATACTACTTACAAAACGGTTCGATCGGTTATAGGCGTTGCATCTTCTTCAGGTAATTCAATATAATTTGCTTGGTCTGTCAGATTTTCTTCTATTCTGTGACGGAATGATGCTCTTTTCTATTTGTAAGTCAATTGAAACCTTTTCGTCTTCTTCGCTCTTTTAGCAAGTGGTCAATTTGTCTTTTTAGATCTCGTTTTTTGAGTTTTACGTTATTCTTTTTTCGTGAGACAATAACTGATGTAATTGGAATTGCTGGTGTGAATGGAGTAGCTGGGAATGATGCAATGGCTGAAAGTGTTGATGATACGTTCTTATAGTTACCTGCGTCAATTTCTTGCAAGATTGGGATTACAGAAGAATTCAAATTTATGTCTGGCTCATCGGGAACATCATGAATTACGCGAGCATTCTGCTCATCTTCTGAATCTGGTCCATAAATAGAAATATTAAGATCCACAATGGATCCCAAAGACGGCGCGGGGGAAGAAGAATAGTGTATAGAATTATCGTCCAGTTCACATTCCGGATCAGACTGGTCACTTGCGTCAGATGGAGCATGCAATTTCGGTACCAATGTAATATTCTTTGACCACAAGAATTCTATTCTATTCTTGCTGTTAGCAAGCGCAAAAAAGGAGTAAGTAAAACCCATTACCAAAAGTTAAATAGCGTTAAATAAGTATAAAAAATATTTAAATTTAATAATTAGGTAACAAATTAGTAATCATCCCAATACATGTTTAGCCCGCAATAACTTTGGCAATGTTCATTGTAGCGGACAAATCATTCAAACACTAAATATTTATGAAATTGATTTTGTTCGCTGTGGCGGACAAACATTGTTTTTAGTAAAAAAAGACACCAAAACCATACAAAATCATAAGATCTATAAGTGATTCAATAAATTACAATATTATTATATAAAGTTATTACAGTAAACAAACATGCACATTTATTAGTAAAACCTTTATAAAAAATTATAAATATCTTGAGTAAAACGGTTGGCTTGTGTTTCGTCGACATTTTGTCTCAAACTGACCGATACAGTGCTGCCAAATAAGAATTTTATTTTTTTTACCGTAATAGAAATATATTTTAAAGTTTTTGTTAGATATTTAAGTCGTATAGAAGTTTACATAAACCCGCCAGATTTTATTTATTTGATTGTTCGTTGTGGCGGACTTAGCCAAATTAAGGGTTAAATTACAATATAGCGTAGCGCCGTTTTTCCTTGTACATGTTGTTTGGACAACGTGGGTCAGACGGTTTACGAAATACACAATATTAGAATTCAACAAATGAATTCTCGTAGTCATCTTGATTTGTTCGTTTATTCATATCGGTTTGAACCCAACACCATCTTGTAGGGGTGCCCCCACGGAACACTCTCCACCGTCTCCAGAAGCTCTTCACGCGCTCTTGTCTTCGCTGCCCTGGTAGCAATTTGGAGTGCCTTCTTCGCTTCTCTGAAGTCGTTATTCGAGTCTCTGCCTCGACGCAGCCTACGGTGCCGGGCCAATCGGTGCCTCGCGGCAACGCATAGGGTCGCAACTGCGCTATGTCGCTAGACTACCAATAGACCCGGCGCCTGGGAGGCTGAAATCGGACTCGCGGCATGGCAGCATCACACACGCGCATCATAGTTCCCCGGAACCAATCCGCTTTATCGACTACATTCACCGATCCTTCTGGTGTCTGCGGCCAGGACGCAACTATCGAGGCCTCCACCAGTAGGCCCTTCTTTAGTTTGTGTAGTGGCCACCTAGTGGTCGAAGACAAATCCCGGTTAGTGGAAGGGGACCCTGAAAGGAGGCAGGCGTCAAACCGAATGTACTGATGGTCAGACAGGGTTTTTGCTTCCTCCATGACTCGCTAATTCCTAATACGTCCTGCGACATAGACATAGACAGATAAAAGGTATTTTATTTAATATAATTCCATCATCGCTAGCTTAACAAATCCCGATGCTATCCACGATAAACGCTAAAATGTTTCAACTGTACTCAGTCTACCCTATATATAACTTAATACATAGAACTTCATATAATAATATATATATATATAACTTACCTATATTTTATACCGAGTCCATTAATCGAAATAAGAAGAATAATCGAATAAGATAATTTATCTTATCTCTCAAGTTGGACCAAACTCTACATAAATGCCAACTTTTGATGACAACAATAATCGTAGACACACATCATGACACTGGATTTTCAAATATTCAAAATACTTTTTTTGTGGTATACTTATGTAATTAACGTGTTTAAACGTGTAACGCGGAAACCTATAAAAATACATATAATATTTGAACTTTTACATACTATTTTGTATTTTACTATTAGCAAATGTCTGCATTATAATATCTGGAAACACTAAATGTCATTACTGTCTTTGTCTAGAGTTTTTGGCGGGATCTTAGTCTGTCATGTAGTGGATTTTATTTTTTATTCATAATCTTGTGTTACTTGACTCTATATTGTTTAAAATTGGTGGTGTTTTATGTAATATAGTTTGTTTATTGTGCATAAGTGAAGTGAATAGAAAATAATACCACGGACCATGAATTCTGAGATGCCACAAAAACTCTATGGAAAGTTCTAACAAGGGAGCCACCATCTTGTTAGAATATTGAATTAATTACTCGACAATGAAAATTAACAAACTCTCTGGAACATAGTACGCTACTATTAACAAATAAATTAAGGTTAAAAAGATGGATAAAAGAATATATTATAGAAGATTTGGCGTTTCTGCCTTCACATTAATTTGGACATAGAAAAGATTTGGCGCGTATGCCTTTACATTAACTTGGACATAAAACTGACTAAAGAATACATAAGAACTATAGAAGATTTGGCGATTAGGCCTTTAAAGAATACATAAGAACTACCTATATTGACAACTTCAGAATTGGCAGTATGGATTAATTCTTTCGCCTGTCCTATTGGACGAATATTATTACTACTACTGTCTTTGCCTAGAATTATTGCTATTCTGTGTAACACACTGTCAGTGTCATTGTATCCAAGGACATTGACTCGGTTCGATTTCTATTTCCATAACTCGTTTTTTCAATTAGCGCGATTATTAATCTACAAGTGTACATGTTTCCGATGGTAATCTCTCGTTAAATCAGTGTAACACGTAGTCAGATCGCATGAGCGTCGCTTTGTCCGATGAATTAGTTATCCAGTAACTATGTTGTCGCGATGTATGGTATCTCGTGTGAAGCACAATTCATACTTCCTGGTGGGATTGTTCATCGGGTTGTGGGTGTCTCTAGCCGTAATACCGTTTGAGGAAGAACCAGCAGCATGCACGGCGACTCAGAGCGTCAGTAATGCGGCTCCCTTTAACGACGAGTTCGAACCGCAACGAGAAGAGAAACCGGCGAGTGCTTATGCACAAGCTGCGGGCCGCAGCGTGCAGCGCCCGCGATACTACAGCACAGAGCTCGGAATGAGAGGTAAAACACTAACAAACTCTTTTCACTAGCTAATGCCTTTCTAAAGTACTACATAGTGGTTTATATTACAGGATCGCTGGTGTCTGGAGTTCTGAGCTCGGAAGAAGCCCTCAAAAACCAGGTGGTGGCTCTAAACCATACAGCAGCACGACTGCAACCAGCTTTGAAAATCTTTATCACGGCCAGTGCAATGAGTAGTGTACCGGGTCTCGCTAACGTTGTAGGCTTCACTGACACTCGAGAAATGCTTAAACCATTTCATGCATTGAAATACTTAGCTGATAATTATCTGGAAGAATATGATTTCTTCTTTTTGGTGTCTGATACAGCATTTGTGAATTCACGTCGACTCACAGAGCTGGTGTCACAACTGTCTGTGAGTCAAGATGTGTATATGGGAGTCATTGCAGAGGATGAGAGCCATTATTGCTCTTTAGGTATGTATATTCAATTACTTTTTATAAAATTATCTTACAAGTTTCCTATCACCAAGTGGATCTATTTCCTATAAACACACAATTCAAATGAATCTGCTTATTTTTATTACTTTAAAATTTCAAAGTAATTTATAGTCATGTTGTTGTAATGTAGGGGAAATACAATCATGTAGTTTTATTTAACAGCCAGGATTTCCTTTTGGTGTTAAATGATGTAAATAACACTTAGTTATATTGTAAATGAGTATATAAGTAAACATAGAGACAGACAATATTAATGAAGAATTTCTTTGTTAGAGCTGGCCTTGTGGCTGGTGCGACTTTACAACATATGTATTTTCTTATAAGGTATAAATATTATTTGAATGTTAGAAATAATCACAAATTAGTCCTCTCATACTTCAAGGTCCAGTAAAGTTTTCCAAGTGATAGCGTTCATTAATACAACAATAAGTTCAAATAGTCAAGAAGTTTTCTCCGTGAAAATATTATAGGGTATTTAGGTAAACATAGTGGTGTCTGAATAAATTACATCTCTTTCTATATTCACTAAAAATGATTGTTTCACTACTGATGAAAATATATATAAGAAGAAGATAAACTACATTTAGTTTCTTACCTACTCCTTTCTCCAAATTGGTCATTCCATGTTTCAGAATCAGTAAGACAGTAGACAATAACAGTTTTTTAGGTAATAGTGTTAGGTTTTATAATAAAGTCCCAAAGCACATTATCAATTTTCCATATGGTCAAATAAAGCATCATGTCAAGCAGGTGCTAATGTCTAAAAGGCTACTCTAGGGCGGGTCAGTATGTGAAGATGGAATTATCTCTGAAAATGATGCTCCTCTCTATGTATTTGCCATAAACAAATGTAACTATCTATATCTATACATATATGTCTGTAAAAATATGTTGTGTTATGTTATGTATAATGAAAAGATAAACCAAATTGAGGTTTTTGCTGGTTTTCTTCATGAGTGGGTTTTGTGTGTGAGTGTTTTCTGAACTTGTGATAGTTTTGACATTCAAAATTGTTTTCTTAGGGCCTAAATTGAATAAAGTATTTTTAATTTTGGTGACTGACTTTTTCTTGGAAGCCAGTGGAGTTTTGACAACCATCAGGACCTGAAGATCCTAATATAAGATAATATAGAATTTTTTCATTGTGAGTCTATGATGATTATTTGTACTCCTAGTGATATCCACAATAGTGATTTTATGTGATATCCCATTTGTACAGACAGTGGCATTATTCTATCAAATTCGGTGCTGCGTGCTATCCACAATGAGCTAGATTGGTGTGTGCGCAACTCATACTCACCACATCACCATGAAAATATTGGGCGTTGTGTGCTACACGCGGCACACCTCTCCTGCACGTCGGAGCTACAAGGCGAACTGTACAGCTCGGTACAGGCTCCAGAGGCCGGCGCTCTACAGCTTGAGCCTGCTCTGGCAGATGCAGTCACTGTGCACCCTCTCGACCAGCCACACCGTTTTTATCAACTGCACGCTTATGTCTCACGGGTAACAGTTCCAACATCTCACTAAACTCATTAAAACATTGATATGTACTAGGTGACCTTTATTATCATTCTTTTTTTTTTTTAAAAAAGGAAACATTGAAAAGAAGTGATATATCTTGCGATATATCTGCTGTTTATGTTTTTAAATGTTAACATGAAAAATGCATTACTACATGCAATGCATCAACATATTCACATAAATAGTAATGTCTTATTAATATACAGGACTTTATGTATTATATCTAAAGGGCATGTACATTTAGAAGTTTTGGTTACAATCAAACTGAGTATAAAATTATTACTAATCGAATTTGAAAAACAGCAAATTATTTTATCAGCATGTTTTTTGGCTTGTTTCAACTTGAATGACAAACACAATTCACTGGGATTTACAAAATATAAGCATTATTTGCATACAAATGATACAGGAAAAGTTTTCCTCGTCATTTAGTTTATGACTCAAGCATAGGTGATGTGTGTATATACTTTGTTAACGGTTGAATCAATTTCATATAAAGCTAAATTAATCCTAATTTGAGTTTGAAATACAAAAAAGAAATAGTTTTAATTTATAGCAAATAATGATGGTTGTACCATATACACGCTTCATTCCCGTTGACATTGTAAAACATATTGTTAATGATAAGTCGTTGATAATATTAATGTGGTTATCATGTAAGGCCCACTATCACTGGAAAGATTTCAACCTCAATAAGACGTAACGTGTTAATGCAGTGGATGAGTGTGGTCGATAAGGTGTTGTTGCGCGTGGGTGCGTGTGCGTGCAGGTGCACCTGCAGCGGGACCGCGAGCAGGTGGTGCGACTGCGGGCGTACTTGTGGCGCAACTCGGCGCGGCACCCGCCACAGTTCCGCAACAGCACGTGGCCGGCGGGGCTGCGCGACGAGCCCGGCATGGCGCGCCCGCTGCCCGACAACAGGCCAGTCACTTGCTGCTTGCTCTCTTCACAGCTTCATTGCGCTTTTCTATTTATCCCTTGGCTCATTTTTTAAGATCCAGATCTCGAAATAGAGAGTTCATGATTTTTTTTTATTTCACGACATCATAGATTAAGAGTAAACTAAAAAGTTCGCACGAATAAAACAATAATTTAAAAATACATTTTACATAAAGGTTATAATTTTACAATACATATTTTTTAAAATCATGCATCTAACAGTATACATTAGTGTGCATGGAGCTTAAGCGTTTCTGGTATTGGACAGCCCATCAGTTAAGACTGTTTTGCAATAGTCATGTCTTGATATTTTAGTAGAGTGTAGTTTGAATTATTAAAAAAAAAAGTCCAGGTGGTCATAAGTATTGTGGGCAGAAGTGAATACTTAAAATAACTGTTTCAATATATATATTATATATCATTACATAGTATAAAACAAATTCCCCTATTGTGTCTGTCTGTTGGCGATAAACTCAAAAACCACTCAATGGATTTTCATGCGGTTTTCATCAGTGGATAAAGTGATTCATGAGGAAGGGTTTGGTATATAATCAGGGCGAGACAACGTCTGCCGGCTCCGTTAGTATATTATAATTTGTATATTGAAATTATTAACATTAATCTGGTCTTGACACTTATTAGCGCTCTGAACAAATTATATACGTTTTTATAGAGATTATTATAATAATTTGGGTTATTATCCAACCCTAATAGTATTGGAGCACTTAATTTATTTAAGATGTTGAGTCGCCATTAATGACGTCCTAGTAGTTTATATTAGTTTTAATAATCTGTTTTACTTAAGATATTAAGCCTGTAAATTAAGTTAAGGTTACTATGGAGCTGATATATTAAAAAAAAGTTAAAAAAAAAAATATAATAATTAATAAAATATATAATCAATTGTGCAATCTCAATACAAAACATCAATATTAAATGTACACAGACTTTTATACTACGCGTCGCTAATTTGACGGAAACTGTGTACGTGCAATACGCGCACTTACGTTTTACTAGCATGTCATTTCATGATGTGAGAATATAGCTTTATCTCCTGCCAAAAATACCAATTGATGCGCCTGAAAAAGTTTCTATTTCCAAAATAACGTTCATTTCATGTATCTATTTTAATTTGGGATTATTTGTGTACCATTCATGTGTATGAAGTAACCAAATATAAGCCAAAGTTGGATTTTAACATATACCAGTGGTACATGCGGCACGGAATGTGTCAACATATGAATCTGTGGAAGGAATATAAGTAGAACGTGAAGCGGTCGGCGGTGACTGTGCAGGTTCGACCACCTGCGCTGGACGGCGTTCAACGCGACGCACGCGTTCATGCCGGACGACCACCGCAACGTGGCGCTGATCGCGGGCGCGCACCGCGTCGCGCTGGACGCGGTGGTGCGGCGCGTGCGCGCGTGGGCGCTGCAGCGCTGGCGCGGCGCGCTGGAGGTGCGGGTGGCGGAGGGCGCGTGG
>MU159003.1:429205-447219 GCA_015888305.1 Antheraea pernyi
GCGCGCGGGCGCTGCGGGGCGCGCGCGGGGGGCTCGGCGCGCTGGACCTGGGCGCGAAGCACGCGCTGGCGCAGCTGCTGCTGGAGACGCAGGCGGAGCGCGACGAGTGAGCGCGCCAACACTACTACAATAACAATAAACATTCGCATCGAAACGTTGTATCATTCCGCGTACCCTCGCCGTCTGCGCACTGCTTATATATGTATATAAACAAGTAAACACGCTAATCTTTTTTTTTTTTTTTTTTTTTTTTGTTCGCAGCAAGAAATTAGGTTCGATCCCTGACCGCCCCTAACATGCGGGGGATAGTACGCCGTGGAATTTTAGTCCGTGCGAGTTGGACATAACCCACATAACATAACCCTGAGAAGGTGGCGAAGAAGGCGCTAAATTCTGATACTATTTCTCGTCATAAATGAAACTAGTGCATGATAAATGTCTATATTAAGAGTATGAAGTAAGGTAGTTATATTAGTAGGTAAAGGGACATGAAAGGACAATAATTGACTAAACAACACAGAGTGATCGTAATTACTACAAGAAAAAATAAGGTGGTTTAAATCACCAACTTCGTAACCACAACTACAGGTAGGACTTTCTATGATTCCAAGTTTAGCGAGATGTTCCGGTGTACACACATGACCCAAGCGCATCCGTATCAAAATTGATGTAGGAGTTTTGTCGAACTTACATTTATAGAACCATGGTTTAGTGGGTATTGTCGGTTGAATACGATAATAATATTTACCTTTTGACTGACTATTAACTGCCCAGAGTTCATTCCAAGAATCCCAGAGATGAACTCTAGGCAGTGCCGCTAGGTCATGACTATAATTTTTATATGGGAATAAGTCACCACAAATCACTGCTTGTTTCGCCAACTCATCCGCTCTTTCATTTCCCATTATTCCACAATGACTAGGAATCCAAACAAAAGAAATACGATATCCTCTTAAGTAACATAGATGAAGCTTAGAACGAATATCTATGATCAAAGGAAAATTAAATTTATTTTGGAATGGAGGTTTATGTAATGCCTGTAATGCGCTTTTAGCATCTGTAAAGATAACTGTTTTATGTAACTTCATCAGAAGCACATATTCCACTGCTTTAAATAAACCAAAACATTCACCCGTAAATACGGATGACTCAGGAGGCAGTTTAATTTTTTGAACAATATTGTACTGGGAATGATATACACCAACACCTACACACCCAAAACGAGATTGTTTTGATGCGTCGCTATAAATATGATGCCAATGAGACCACTTACTATGTACTATAGAATTAAAATATGGACTGGCACTTTTATCATGTGGTCCTATGTCTAAATTAAAATAGATATTAGGAGAAAAAAGCAAACTATCAAAATCAGCACAAAATATGGGAAGACAAGGAGAGTTATGAATTGGTGCCTCTATCTTTTGCAATTTTAGGAGACTATTAATCAAACATGGACGGGATTTGCAAGTCCAATATGAAGACAATCTAATGAGACCACTTAAACAATGTAACTTAGCTATAAGGGAGTGAGTAGATAACTGTAGAATTCGACACAGAAATTTATCCGACAAATATTGCCGTCTTAAACACAACGGAGGATCACCACATTCAACCTGCAAAGCATTTATAGGACTCGATCTCATTGCACCAGATATTAGTTTCAAAGCCTTCGATTGGATTATATCTAATCTCTTAAATCCAGCTACACTACCAGGAACCAACAAGAAAGTTCCATAGTCTAAAACACTTCTTATCAGAGCATGATAAACGAGCTTCATAGAAACCGGATGAGCACCCCACCAAACACCTGAAAGGCATCTAACAAAAAAAACCATTCATTTTAAACACAGCTCTTGGCTTAAGCCAAGTCTCAGATAAAGAAACTAAAATCGGTTTATATTTGTTTAGCAAATAAATCAAATCACTTTTCTTGTTGGTGAGGCTTCGAGCATTCCATTGAATTATCAGATGATCCATTATTGGGTAAATTTAAGTAGGGCAAAAGAGATGTAACCTCGTTGGTCGGTATTATTTGGGACTGAGTTAAAAATTTAATAAGAGCTATAATAATTTTACCTATAGAAAGATCATCATTTTCATTTGTATTTTTTAGAGCACATCCATTTTGTGAAGAAGTTGTGTTGTAATCTTTTATAAGTTCTCTATGTTCTAGTTGGTTATAACCATGATTAACTTTAGGTGTTCTACGAGGTTCTCGATACACTGTTTTTTTATATGACACTGGAGTAGTTTTCTTATCAGATTCAGAACTAATAAATCTAGGCACATTTGAAGCAAGAACATCAGAATACGGACGGGAAACAGGATGATGCATTTTTGATGCTTCTGGATAAGACATACAGTTTTGAGCCATTGTAATTTTAATTTGTTTCTGTCTATTGTACTCTGGACACGACTTATTGGTTGCAAAATGACTTCCTCCGCACATACAACAATTGATATAATCTTCATCTATATTACAGGACTCACCAGTATGTTCCTTTCCACACTTATAACACTTTGGTTTTGAGCGACATTGTAACTTTGTATGGCCATATCGGCAACAGTTATAACATTGAATAGTAGGATAAGTATATAATTCAACTTGTAAGGCATTGAAGCACATAAATATTCGTTTAGGGAGTATCTGACCATCAAATGTTACAACAACACTTTGTGAAGGTTTCCAGACAGTAGCACCATCAACATTGACCTTATAGTTTATTCGTCTAACTTTTAAAATTTTACCACAACCAATTGGAACATTAATATTTTCAATTATATCTTCTGGTGACCACTCAACAGGTACACCTCTAACCAAACCCATACGGGTAACATTAAATGTAGGAATAAAAGCCTTTAACTTATTTGACTCTAAACTCTTATGCCCTAAAAACAAGTTAGCATCACTGTAAGAAGAGAATGATAAAGTAATTCTGTTACGCCCTATACGTTTTAGACTACCATTAATTATGTTCTGTATACAATTATTTTTTAAAAATTTACCAAAAGTCACAGGGTGAATAGTTGTGCCATCGTTTGGTGAAGACTGAATTCTCTGGACATGTATGATATATGGTGAATTATCCGTTTCTGTGTATAAAGATCTCCCTACAGGTGTAGGATTCTTTATAGTACAGTCTTCAGCAATATTTGGAGTAGATTTGTTACTTAAAATAATGTCTGAATTTTGATTCGAAATTAAAGCTGGTTGTAAAAAACTAATCTTTTTTTCAGAAACAACTTCTGAGTCCAAACACTGGCAATCAGTAAATTTATTATCAAGTAAAGAACTATTCTTTTTCTTTCTTTTATTGCAATGCCTACATTTTTTTTGAAGATGGATACGCTTGTGTGGTCTTGGTTGAGATCGTGACCCGTCTGTGTCTACACTAGAATCATACGATCGGACATCGTCCGGTATATCCATAGGTGAATTATCGACAGTACAAGTAGATTTAACAATAACAAATTCACTTGCATGGGGTATTGTGCCCCCAGGATCCGGGGGCTCGTTCATGGCGTACAACTAAATAATTAAAAAAAAAAGAACTTACCTACTGAATGTTGAAATAATACAAAAAAAACAACTATAGAAATAATAATCTACACAAAAATTGCTCTGTGCTACGTGAAACATCATAGCATCAGCATATGGAAAAGATTAGCGTGGAAAAAAAGCGCGGGAAACATTGAAAAGGGCGGACGCGGTTTTTTCGTTTTAATTTCATTTTAACTATTTTATGATCAGTAGTGTGCTAATCTTTTCCATATGCTGATGCTATGATGTTTCACGTAGCACAGAGCAATTCTACACACACTATTTATTCATCACCGACCATCGCTGTAGTCCGGTAGACGCTGTCGAGACCTCGCTAGATGAATAGCGTAGTCACTTTCTAAAAACAAAACCGACCCCTATTTGTGTACATCTAAAAAAATTGCATTAATAATCATAGATATTCAAAGTATAATTACTTATATGTTATTACAAATATTTAAATAACCCTGATAAATTTATATATAAATATTTAAAACAATATATATTCTTTTTCAACTTCAACGACAATCACTTCAGATCTGAATGTAAGAATATTTGCACATCTATACTAATATATAAAGCTGAAGAGTTTGTTTGTTTGTTTGTTTGTTTGGTTGAACGCTATGATCTCAGGAACTACCACTCTGATTTGAGAAAGTCTTTAGGTTTTAGATAGTTCATTTATCGAGGAAGGCTATAGGCTATATATCATCACGCTAAGATCAATAGAAGCAGAGCACCAATGAAGAATGTTTCAAAATCGGGCACTTTTTTTGCTATAGACAAAGTATAAAAAAAGTTTTTTTTGGTCATTTGTAGCCATATCCATTCATCAAAAAGTTGTTATTTTAATTGTACATACACAAACTTTATTTTTATAATACGTAATATAGAACAAATAAAAAATTGGAAATAAAAGTAGTATAAACTTTTTGAATACGAAAACAAAATAAACTTTGAAAATGTTAGCGTTGATACTTACCACATAACTTCAGAATTGGCAGTATGGATTAATTCCTTCGCCTATGAACTATTTGAATAGGAAAAAAAAAACTTTGAAAATGTTAGCTTTGATACTTACTACATAACTTCAGAATTGGCAGTATGGATTAATTCCTTCGCCTGTCCTATTGGACGAATATTATTACTACTACTTACTACGTTACCATGGCAACGTATATAATAATAACGTAATCGCTCAAAAACAAAAAAAGTGCCCGATTTTGAAACATTCTTCATTGGTGCTCAGCTCCTATTAGTCTTAGCGTGATGATATATAGCACATATTCTACTTTATTTGTCCGCGGCTTCGTCCGCATTACTTTGGGCCGATTTTCACGGGGTATTTACTGGTAGATAACAGACCTTGAAAAAGTAATTAATAATCTCAGGAACTACCAGTCCGATTTGAGAAAATCCTTCGGTTTTAAATAACTCATTTATCGAGGAAGGCTACAGGCTATATATCATCACGCTAAGACCAATAGAAGCAGAGCACTAATGAAGAATGTTTCAAAATCGGGCACTTTTTTCCTTTTGAGAGATTTCGTTAGTAGTAGTAATAATATTCGTTCAATAGGACAGGCGAAGGAATTAATCCATACTGCCAATTCTGAAGTTGTCAATATAGGTATTTCTTATATATCCTTTAATCAATTTTATTCCATGTCTAAGTTACAATAAAGGCATAAGCGCCAAATCTTCTATATAATATGTCGTACATTATTTTAACCATCATTATTATTTTCTTAGTCTTCATAATCATAAAACAAAATTGTTCAAATAAAGATTTCGTTAGCGTTAGTATTATATACGTTGCCATGGTAACGTGGTAAGTTTCTATCGCAAACATTTTCGAAGTTTATTTTGTTTTCCTATGGAAAAAGTTTATACTACTTTTATTTCTAATTTTTTATTTGTTCTCTATTACGTATTATAAAAATAAAGTTTATGTATGTACAATTAAAATAACAACTTTTTGATGAATGGCTAAGGCTACAAATGAACAAAAAAAATTTCTTTATACTTTGTCTATATTTTTATATTAGTATATTTCTCTGTTTGTTTGTTTGTTGCGGGTAATCTCCAAAACGGCTGGACCTATATTTACGGGAATTTTACTTTTTACTGCCAGATAGTCGAAATTATAGCGGTTGACATGTTCTATTTTATTTGTCTGCGGTTTCGTCCGCATGGCTATTTCCAAAATGGTTGGACCTATTTTCACGGGGTATTTACTGGTAGATAGCAGACCTTATAAAAAGTAATTTAGGTTTTTTATTCGCCTTCGGCCGCAGTGGAATATCCGTAATGCTTGAACTGATTTTCACGGGACTTTCACTGGAAGATAACTCACCTTATAAGAAGTAACTATTTTATTTTGTTTCTCAAGACTTTGTCCGCAATATCCTACTATCTCCTAATTGATTGGACCGACTTTCACGGGGTTTTACGGGCAGATAACTAGCGGGCTCGGAAGACGTTGTCGCGCCCGGATAATAGAATGAAAACTTTGACAAATTATACCTAAACCTTCCCCATGAATTATCATTCTATCTACTGGTGAAAACAGCATGAAAATGGTAGTTTTTGACTTTATCGCGAACAGATAAGCTGACAGAGGACTTTTTTAACCGACTTCGAAAAAGGAGGAGGTTACTATGTTCGGTTGTATATATTTTTTTCATGCATGTTAATCGATATTTTAGTTAATTATGAACCGATTTTAATGATTCTCTTTTTATTTGAATTGGTACACTATGTAGTGATTGACTGCTACCTATGTATTAGTCCATGTGAAATTGATGACGTGAGACGTGTGCCTTACTGACTCCAAGAATAAATATACATAATTGAAAGTCATATATTTGTATGTAATATGAATTATATCATCTTTTTGGTCAATTTGGCTGCCATATTGTCTTATTTACCACGTTTGCTTCTACATAACTCAGTTATTATAGCAACGTATAAGAATAACTTAAGTATATCGACAATACGGGCATATTATATCTATCTATAAAATAAAAGATTTAAGATATATTGTTCCATAATGTATAGCTTATAATTTTCATTACTTTCTTATACAGTGTTAGTGAGTACTGAGTTTGGTATATAGTAGGTTGAAGTTCCAGTTATGTTGCTGATGATAAATCCCATCCCACTCGATATATTTTTTGTATCCATATATCTAATGTACACGTTACATGTTACAGTTGGCGTGAGTGTCGTAGTTACAAATGTTTTTGAAAAAACTTTTCTGTAATGTACACACCCACTCACAATTTTCCATTTCTTTAATACATTTTTTAAAAAGCGCGTGCGGAGCCGCGGGTAACAGCTAGTATTATTATAATATACATTAATTTCATCTATTTAACTAAACTTTTATTACAAAATCTATGTCTTTTTAGTAAAATTTAATCTTTTTTTTTTCATAATAAATAGTTAATAAATAGCAGAAATAGCCTCGCAGAAATTACTGGCCCCTGAGGAACTCCAGCGTCAATTGTCATAGAGTAGGAAAAGCAACCATCCACCACTACCTGAATTGGAAGTTCACTCAGGAAATCTCTAATCCAGACCCTCAAACTGTTACGAATTCCATATAATCGGAGCTTACCTTGCAGGCTTGTGTGCCACACTTTATCGAAAGCTTTGGAAATATCAAGAGATACAGCCAAGGCCTCGCCATGTCTCTCAACAGCCTCACCCCATTTATGAGTGGCATACACCAGGAGATCCCCTGCAGATATTTTATGGCGGAAACCGTATTATTGATCACTTAGGATGTCGTTACTCTCTAAGCATGTCATGAGTTGGTTGTTGATAACTCGCTCCATAACTTTGCATAGGAGAGAGGTGCTGCCTATCGGACGATAATTGGTAGGGACTGCACGATCACCATTTTTAAGAATGGGCTTTATGTTGGCAAGCTTCCAAGACTTTGGAACTCTACCAAATTTAAAAGAGGCTTGTAAAACGGGAGATATTTCTGCAGCACATTTTTGCACAACCATAGCTGAAATACCGTCTGGACCACTGGCTTTATTCACATCTAGATTGCGAAGTATGTTACATGTACCCGCAGCTCCGCACGCGTTTTTAAAAATCGTATTAAAGAATTATATAATTGTGAGACTATGTACAATTACAGAAACGCTCTTTAAAGACAATTGTAAGTACGACGCGCACGCCACTAGAAGTAACATGTACAGTAGATATATAAATACAAAGAGCTTGCCAAATGAGGTTTGTCATCAGCAACACATTTGAAACCTTAACCCACCATATAACTACCTCAGTGCTCACTTACACTGTTTAAGGAACTAACGAAACAATAACTTAAAATATTATTATTAAGATTTACATTATATTTAATATACATAGATATTGATTGATAAGATTTTGTGATCATACAAAAAATAAACGCTTGTCTGTTCCGCAAGAAATTGTATTATGGAACACTACGTAATACGTTTATAATCTAAGATATTTTTAAAAATACCTCTATATCATTAATGTTATTAATAATTATAATGTCGAATTGTAAACAATAAGCTGATAATTATTATTCTTATTAAAAATAAAGAATGAGTTGAAATCTTGCTAAATTTCATGCAGATCAAGTCGCGGGTAACAGCTAGTCTAAAATAGAATAACCTCAATTACATTTATTAGGTTCGCTATCTACCAGTGAAAATCCCGTGAAAATCGATGTAACTGTTTTGGTGACAGCACAGCGGGAGAAGCCACGGTTAACAGATAGTCTAAATTAAAATAAATTAAATTACTATATATAAGGTCCGCTAGCTGCCAGTGAAAGTCCCATGAAAATCGGTCTAACCGTTTTGGAAATAGTACTGCGGGCGAAGCCACGGTTACAGCTGGTATAAACTAAAATTGCTTAAATTACTTTTTATAAGATCAGCTCTGCCAGTGAAAGTTATGTAAAAATCGATCAAACCGTTTTGGAGATAGCATTACGGGCGAAATCACAGTTAACAGCTAGTATAAACTAAAATTGCTTAAATTACTTTTTATAAGGTCCGCTATCTGCCAGTGAACGTCCCGTGGAAATCAGTTATTACACTAATCACGTATAGTGTCGATGCAGTCAGGAATGGCAATAAACACTTCGTAGATACTGTCACTATTTATTTGGCCAGAGCTTCGCCTTACAATACTTGGTAGTTATTAAGAATGCCTAGATATCACTGACATCTTGCCTTTTAAAGGCCCATCTATATAAGTCAAAGCGATTACTATTTATACATAATTCCGCAAAATAATTTAAGTAACACAAAAATAATAAAGTATGAACAAATTAATGTTATTTAAGCTATACAACAATTTTATATAATTATCCTTATTTATGTATCTCTAATATGTTTAGTTCTGTTTCGACATGTAGATGAGCGACATCTTGCCTTTCATGGCCGAACTATGAAGTCAAAGAATTATTAATAATGATTCAATTCTATATAATGATATCCATTCTTATTTAAGTCTTATTAAAATCTATATAATATTAATAATTCTTATTTATGTATCTTTAATATGGTGACGCTAGTATCAATGTGTATCTTTAATATGTTGGCGCTAGTGTCGATGTATATTTATAATATGGTGCCGCTAATATCAATTTTACGGTCGTCTTGTAGTCTCGTCTCTTGAATGTGATGCAGCGGCCCCGGAGGTGGGTGATAACACAGTCTAACCGTTTTGAAGATAACATAGCAGACAAAGCCGCGGTTAACAGCTAGTCTAATTTAAAGTAGCCTAAGTAACCCGCTGTATTTTTTTCTATTTGCCAGTGAAATTCCGGTTAAAATCGGTCCAGCCGTTTCGGAGATTAGCCGGAACAAACAGACAGATGGGCGGATTTTTTTTGACATCTAAATGTGAATTTTCTGCGAAGAAGTTCGCAAGGACGTCAGCTTTCTCCATAGCTGAATGAGCCAGTGTTCCATCAGGTTTTAACATTGGACGCAGCGACGGCCGTCGAAAGTTAGCCTCGACCGACTTTTCAAGAGACCAATAGGCTTTGCTACCAGTCGCCACTTAGTAAGCTTTGATCCTACATAACCAACGTGGTCGAAGAGGGCCTTTCGAAAAGCTGCAGCTTTATTAAACTCTATTTCACAAATTCTCTTTAGATCCGGAGCCATGTGGTGACGTGCCGAAATCCATGCTCAATAAGCCAACTCCAAAGGCTAAAGGGGACCCTGCTTACTTTTATTACGATATTTTGACTAATACAATACTAATTCTTGTTAATTTAACGTAGGTCAAAATCTTCCTTTATCTATAACTATTATGAAAAAGAGGTAAACTTTGTATGTTCGAGGTAATTTGTAGCAGGTACTACTGATCCAATTTAAAAAATTCCTCCACTGTTAGAAAAGTATATCCCGGAGTGTTATTGACTGCATTTTGGTAAATATATATTTTCAATAATTAATCACATATATTAGATGTACCTAATTGAAATCGGCACAAATCCTATTAACAAAATCGGAGGATAGTTTGGTAATGTAGTTTGGAATCTGTTCTCTGCATCTAAAATTAAATTAAATCATTGAATAGGTAAAGGATCAAAGAATTCATTACGATAAGTCAGGACTGTAACACATCGCACACGGTGTAGGGGGAAGCGCCGTCATTTTGGGGTAATTCTGCTGCTTTTTCAGATTTCCATTTAGTATAACTTTCAACTCGGTGGAGCTACCACGATATTTGAAGTTTCAGTCGACAGCTCTTGTCAAAGTCTATCGATTATATATAAAACTAGCTGACCCGTGCGACTTCGTCTGCACCAAATCGGTTATTACCGGTTTCGATTTTACTTTTAAACGCGAAAAATCTAAATACATCTCAAAACCCGATTGCAGCGATACCTACTGTTTCAAATTGTGAATCCCAACTATCCAGGGACTCACTCAAACATATACCCAGTTGGTATGTGAGAAATAGTTTAAAATATGCTTAGAACCCGTTCGCAGCATCACCTACCAGGTCCAATTAAGATAACAAATAACCTACATATATTGCCGATAAATATGTCTTCCCAGTACCTTCTGTCCCAATAAGCCTACAACCCGTTCGTAACATCATCTACCGGGTTCAATTAAAATAAAAACTAACCTACGTATATTGGCAGTAATGTAAAAAAAGCTTGAGAGATCCATGGACCTCCAGTTGGAACGTAGTTCCTTTCCCTTTTTTGTAGGCGTTTACCATACGCTCAGTATAGTTTACATTAAAAAATATCAAGTTGATAAAGTTAAATTGTAATTTAAACGTTAAAATATATTCATAAAATAAATAATGATAAATTAAACACCGAATGACATCATAACTTGTATTAAAACTTTTTCACACTACATTGAATTAAAGAAAAACATAAATATTAAAAAGATATGAGCAACATGTGTCATCTGTCACTTGCCTGTGACTATTTGTCTAAGAGCTAGGCAACGGTTTCGACAGCGAATTGGCTGCCGGTAAACCTTTACAGGCAAAAATATTGAACTTTATATAATTTTAGAATGTTTTGTTTTTCACTAACTTTTAAACGCTACTAAAACGTGAATTTATTATTGCCAGACATTTTTGATATTAACAATAATGTGCCCGATGCAATTTTTTGTAAATAAAGAAGTATGTTCAAACCATGTTAAGATATCTGTAATTTTATTGAAGTTATATTTCTTTTGGCGCGTTAGGGAAAAAATGATGAGAGTAAATTTTTACGTTGCGCGCACACACCGTCACGAAAAACCGACACCCTGAAGTTAGCTATAGTCAACATTTTGTTTCTTTGTATTTGTTGTTTGTATTTCTTTATATTAAAACTTTCATTGTATTAAATACCTTTTTTTTATTGTTAGTGTCGTTTTTTCTACAAACGTAGAATAAGGCGCAAGATAAAATTTTTGAAAAGATTTTTACTTGTTACGCCAAAGAAGTATAACTTCTAATGCGTGTACATAAGTACACACACACACACTCTTTTTTAATATTATTTTATTTCAACATAAAAAAGGGTAAATTAAAAATATAATGTATTTTTTTATGTCATAGGAGGCAAACAGACAGGTGGGTCACCTGGTGTTAAGTAATAACTACCGTCCATAGACACTTGCAACACCAGGAGAGTCGTAAGTGCCTTGCCAACCTGTGTTGGAGGGGGAGGAAGCGGAAGGGGAGAGGAGGAAGGGGAAGAGAGGTGGGCCTCTCCGGTGCTCTCACTAATCGAACGAAACGCACTAATGCAAGCATTGTTACTTCCCGTCGGCTTTTTGTTAGAGGGTGGTACTACCCCGGGCGAGCCGACCCATTCATCCTGAAACCAGTAATAGCTTCAGCGTGGCTCTACCCCCTACCAAAACCTATATATAGAATAACTTAGTTATAACTCTAGCTTAGCGCAACACTGGCTGTATAATAAAGATAGCCATAATTGTGGAAGAGCCTGGTTAACAAAATGAAATATGTTCTTTGCAAGGGAAAAAATAAAATGGTTTGAAATGAATTATTTTGTTTATAAAGAATATCACCAGGCACATTATTGTCAATAACAAAATTGTCTGGCAGTGAAAAATTCATGTTTTTAATAACGTATAAACGTTAAACTTATAAAAGTTACTGACAAAAAATGTTCCTTAAATTATTTATAAATCAAAATGTTGATCTGTAAAGGTGTAATTCGCATTAAAAAATACAACGTTAACCGGCTACCAGGTATCCTGAATCGTGTTTGGAAGGGCATAATATATCTTCATATTAAAGAACCAACTTTTCTCAAATTCTCGTTCTTCCAACGTTGCTGGCTCTTATACTAAAGTGTCGCAAAAAAGTCTAGTTACATTAACTAATTTCTTTTCTTTAGTTATCATGGAGAACCCCTTGCGTTTTATGGGTCAAAAAGTATCCTAAATGTAACCTTGTAATGTACAGATTTGGCTTTGTTACAGTTTTATTATAGTATAGATAAATAAATAAATCTTGTCACCTTTGTTTAGCAAAAATTTTTTTATACAATGAAATAAATGTAACAACATAAGTGACAGTTTCGTCTACATAAATGTTTCATAAGTGGTCGATAATTACGTACAATAAGCCTACAACCCGTTCGTAACATCATCTACCGGGTTCAATTAAAATAAAAACTAACCTACGTATATTGGCGGTAATGTAAACAAAGCTTGAGAGGTCCATGGACCTTCAGTTGGAACGTAGTTTCTTTCCCTTTTTTGTAGGCCTTTACTATACAGTCAGTATAGTTTACATAATAAAATATCAAGTTGATAGAGTTAAATTGTAATTTAAACGTTAAAATATATTCATAAAATAAATAATGATACAGTTTTATTATAATATAGATATTAGTGTAAAACCGTGACTGTGTACATAACATGTTAAAACGAAAAAAAATATCAAGAAATATATTAGGTCTTCACATATAAAATTGCCGTTTTGTATGAAAAAACTTGAACGAATTTTTTCTTTCAAATTTTATTTGTATTAATCGAAGTAGTCACCCATGCAATCAATGCATCTTTGCCAACGCAGTGGCAGTTTATTGATGCCCTTCTTAAAGAAATCAGCTGGACGGGAGGCAACAAATTCTTCAAAGGCATTTTGTACTGCCTCTCGTCTATTGAATTTTTTTCCCACTAAGGAGTTATTCAAATTCTGGAAAAAGTAGTAGTCTTTAGGTCATTCATCACAGCTTCTTACGAAACGGGGTGAGCATTACTGCAGATGTGTACTATGAAGAACTGAACACAATGATGGAGAAGCTGGCACATTTCCAACCAGCATTGGTCAATCACTCGTCTCCGCTGCTCCTGCACGACAACGCGCGACCTTATACTGCACAGCAGACTGTCTCTAAGTTGCAAGAACTGGGGTTGGAAGCTCTCCGTCATCCGCCCTACTCACCAGACCTTGCGCCTACAGACTACTACTTTTTCCAGAGTTTGGATAACTCCTTGGCGGGAAAAAAATTCAATACCCGAGAGGCAGTACAAGATACCTTTTAAGAATTTGTTGCCTCCCGTCCAGCTGATTTCTTTAAGAAGGGCATCAATAAACTGCCACTGCGTTGGCAAAGATGCATTGATTGCATGGGTGACTACTTCGATTAATACAAATAAAATTTGAAAGAAAAAATTCGTTCAAGTTTTTTCATACAAAACGGCAATTTTATATGTGAAGACCTAATATATTTCTTGATATTTTTTTTCGTTTTAACATGTTATGTACACAGTCACGGTTTTACACTAATATCTATATTATAATAAAACTGTAGCAGGGCCAAATCTGTACATTAAATATTTTTTGAAAATTTTGATGGGGGTAGGCTTTGTTGTCGACATAGAAGCCAAAAATAACCCTTTTAAAATTTTTGTCTGTCTGTCTGTCTGTCTGTCCCTGTGAACGCGCATCACTCTGAAAGTACTGAACCGATTTTGACGAAACTTGGCACAGTGATAACTAATGTTACGAGATTACATTTAGGATAAATTCGTCATTGTCGACCAAAGTCTTCGGACGACTGCGAGGTTCATTTTTCAGGTCATAATTCCCAGAACGGAAGCGAGCAAACCATTAACAGGTGGTGCGTTGGTTTGTAATGTTAGCTCCGTAAACGTCGTTGATGTTGCGTGCCGCTTGTGCCGCGTTGCTGCCACGACGGTACTCATATTCCATAATTACTCGAACTTTTTACGTATCCATGATGACAAAAAAGATTGAAATGCGATGAAAATGTAACACTAATCAATAAACAAATGACTACTTTTGGAAAAAGAATTCCATGTTTTTAAAATAAAATTAATTTGAAATTAGAAATCTTAGCCACACAAAAAATATTTTTATTTGAAATGGCCAGTACTGCAGAAAGGCAATTTCATAGGTAAAGATCTATTATAATGTCAGCCTATACGCGTCGAAAAGCCAAATCCAAATATAGCAATCGTATAGGGTTGGAGAGAACATCTTAAAACAATCTAATGGTACCAATAAAATACTATATGACAGTCAAGCAGTTTCGGCAACGTAAAAAGTGAACGCGGCCGAGCGGATCACATACATCTTTAATTAATAAATTTGTAATACAGTAATTATTTGTTTAGTTAATTTATTTCCTGAACCCGTTAAATGGAATAGTAGCCATTATAAACAAAACATGGAAACCCGGAGGACTTTTTATAATTATGACATACTGTAGCACTGTAGGCCTGGGGTAAAAGAAAAAAACACCTGGCAACAGTGCAAACGCTTATTATTTACCCGATGGTGATGGATTTCATAACCGGACAAAATTAAATAATTAAAATTAAATACTTAATTAATTAATTATCAGAAAGCACACTTCTCAGGGAGTGGGAAAACCAGGCTTATGTAAAGGAAAGGAGTACACCGAACTTAAACTAAGAGATTATAACAAGCTTAGCTGCTAGGAGCGTCTGTAGTGAACACCACGTTTCGGGGATCCAAGGGGTGCAGGGTCAGAGAGCGCCCGAACTGGCTGGTCAGCGGAGCACCGCAATACTCGCTGCAGTCTTCCCAAAAAGTACTTCCCAAAAAACAATGACACGGCACCCCGTCCGTTAGCTGACAGCTCACGGGATACCAGCGTAAGAAATCAAATTTGTACAACGCGAGTGCCTGAGATAATTCAATAATCAACGAATTTGATCTGGATCAAATGTCACAATTACAGATTGTAATGATTAACGTTTTAAAATTATTACGGATTTTTAATATATACTGAAAATAATGATTTTAATTAATTTGACTACTATAATAAAATCTGGGCGCGGCAACACCCCGCAACAGACTACTAATCCGTGAAGGCAATCACCGTATGAGCCACAGATAATTATTTACTACTAATTCAGATAAAGAAATGTGATATTAATAATAAATTGTCGGTGAAATGTGTAGTGTTGTAAGGTTATTATTAAACAATTAAATGATGTTATTAGATTCAAACACGGTTGGAATGTACAACGTGACAGTGCCCCCTTCCCAAAGCTATTTTCCGTAGGAAAATACTTGCTGGCCCTCCAGCGAGTAACTACAGAAAAAAGAACTAATTGGAAAAAAAAAAATTACAACAGGTTTGAAAAAATACAATGTTGTAATTTAACCACAATTTGGTTTGAATGAAAGAAAAAAAAAGCTAATAAAAGATTTATTCAGTTTTCATGTTAACTATTTGGCAACTGAGGGACAAGATTACTCAAACATGCTCTATCTTTCTTACAACAATTCTTTTAAACTCAACTTAAACATCACTGACATTCTATTCCATTTATACTCATCAAACAAATGTACTAATAAAATAATAATATATAATAAATAAAATCCTTTCAAAACTATCACTTTTCAGTCATCACTTATATACCATAAACTTATCATTGAAGCAGATCTTGCTCCAAGATGTTCTTTTTAACCAGTGGTAGCTTATTTTATATTAAGACTACTTCGTATAAGATCTTTTGCCAAGAAAACTGATGGAATACAATTTACAAGTTGTATTCAAAACGTTGTGATCAAACTACAATAACTACAAGAACTATCAATAATTTATATATAAAATATCGCCCGTTACGACATATTCACGTACAACAAACGGCCGTGTCACGGCACAGCCACACCACATTTTTTACAAATCGCCAATGTTTGTGTGATCTATTAATTGACACTCAATTTTTTAATACTATTAATTAGAGCGACAAAGAGTAGAAATGAAACACAAGTTGCGAGGGAAATTCAATATATTTCATTAAACTATACAACATATAATACTAGAAAGTGCTCGGAACTAAAATTAACCGGCGCTAATTCCCTCCCCCTCCTCCCCTCCCCTCCGACACCGCCACCAGGAGTGAGCGAGAGGGAGTAGCGCGCTCTCTCTCCCTCTCCGTCTCCACGGAACACCTTTTTTAACTTAAAATTAATGTCTTTTGTAAAACAGCGAGATCAGAGCGCCGAAGCACTCTGCGAGCGGAGCGAAGCGGAACAGCGTCTCTTTATTATAACAATATTATATAAAAATAAATACTAACAATGCCGGAGTATCCGCAGACGAGCATTTCTCTACGCATGGTTCGCGTTCGGAATGTTAAAGCAAACTTAATAACAATACATACAAATAGTTCAATAGTGACGTGACGTCATCAGTCTACGTCACGAGTCGCAACCGAACGCGATACAAAAGTGAACGCTCTGCATTTCCGTCCGCGTTCCTCCCGCCCGGCGGCGCACGCGCGTGCTTGTCCTGACAAGCTCTAAATTCATCTTAAAAATAACTAAAATATAAAATACCACATAAAACAATAATATAGAACTTACATATTTAAACAATGTCCATTTTTTTAAAGATATATAAAATGTTATATAATATAAAAGTTTTACGGAATAATTTCTTTTTGAACGCATTTCATCTCAGATGGAAGATCTATTTTAATTACATAGGAGGATTTACGTATATATTGGAGTTGTATAAAACGAAATGTTTCAAACTGTTTTACACATGTCCTAAGAGAATCTAAGTTCGTTTTCCAATTTTATTAAAGTTTTTTAAATTGGAAATATTAGTTACCTTGAAATATAAATATTTTGGTAAAACAAATAAATAAAAATTCGAAAACTATAATAATTGCATATCTACTGAGAAATTTCCGTAAATAATTGATAAAATCAAAAAATGAACTTGGATTGTCGTGCAGTATTTGTTATTTATTAACCGAAGACAGAAAGAAGAATCTTATTCATGCATGTTCATCACAAGGAAGATGTTTGGAGGCTTTAAAAACAGCTAATCACCTGTTTAATATAGATAGGATTTTATCTGAATATTTTAATCTGTTAATAGGAAAAAAGGTCTCAAGTGTAAAGAGCTAGACCATCGTAGGGACACGCGCGTACTCCGGCACTCGCGTGGCTCTTTATACTTATTATAAAACATATCCTCATAAAATGCATTTGAAGGCGACGGCGCGCTCTCCCCTCCCCTTCCACACTACCCGCGGGTTCGGGTGAGACGCGTCGCTTTTATCGAGGTAGTCAATGTGAATACATCACGTTACGAGTGACGCCGGACGCGCCCCCACCTACATTATACTACGTCAATATTTGTAAGACGATTGCTTTTCGACGTGAAGGATGACCGCACTTTTGTATAAAAATATGTAAATCCGGAGCGAGTGCGGGGGGTCACTCGTCTCCGCGCTCCTCGCACCCGGCGGGCGGGGGGCGCGGGGGCCGCGTGCGGCACAGCTCCGTCCACTCCCCGTCCGGCTCGTAGAGGCACTCCACGCACGAGAGGAACTCCTTCCCGTCGAACCCGGCGACCGCGTACAGCGCGCCCTCCAGCTCCGCCAGGCCGAGCGCGGCGCGGGCGCGGCGCAGGTCCGGCCCGGCCCGCCACGCGCCGCCCCCCGCACCCCCC
>MU159003.1:450223-487499 GCA_015888305.1 Antheraea pernyi
CGACCTCGGAGCCGCCCGCCACCAGCACGGCGTCGTAGTGCTGCCGCGACTTGCGCAGCTGGTTGAGCGCCTGCAGCGCGCGCGCCGGCCCGCCCTCGTCCCGCACGGACAGCTCGTCTGCCGGCTCCTCGCCCTCGTCACTGTCGCTGTCCTCCGGCCGCCCTGCGGGGAGACTCGGTGCTATTTAAACGCCCTCGCGCCTCACTCCTCGCGCTCTTCTAATTATTATTTTGCATTACGATACTTGTACCCTGACAATAATCGATTAATAATTCTACAGGCAACAATTACAAAATATCATTGAAATACCTTCCATCAGAAATTATCAAATTTAACCATATAGACATGTTAAATATATAACATATCTCATACACTTTTGTAAACGATTTCTAACCACAATAAAGACTACTGTTACTGTAAAAACAGTATTCACAACTATTAGCCTTATTCACTCTATAACAAGAAATCAACTAAAAAAAATTAAGCAATCTCACAATAGTTCTGAAAAAAATCTAACCTTGAATGAAAATAATATTTAAATTTTTTGTAATATTTAAAACATCTACTAACCTTAACCTTAATATTTAATCTTTTATTAATGAAAATCAAATATTGTTATTCCAATTGAGGCACTTATGAATGTAAAAATATGATACCCACAGATTATGAAAACATTTCAGTCATTGGAAGGAGCAACAAGAAACATGATGAGTATTATATTATACATTTTTTTATTAAACCAATACAAAATGTATGTTCTTCACATACTTTATTATTAGATCCTATCCTAGATGTAACCTTGTAATATTCGTTTTCACTGTGCCAAATTTTGTCAAAATCGGTTCAGTGCTTTCAGAGTGATGCGTGTTCACAGGGACAGACAGACAAAAATTTTAAAAGGGTTTTTTTGGCTTCCATATGGACAAGAAAGACTACCCTGATCAAAATTTTCAAAAAATATTTAATGTACAGATTTGGCCCTGTTACAGTTTTATTATAACTAGTGGGCGCCCAGGGGTCGATATTTGACGATAATTCATTGATTTTTTCAAGTTTGAACTTTATTCGGATTCTTTTGTCTACTATCAAAGGTTTTCATCATGGCTACTCAGTTATTTGCCACTTTTTTTAAATTGTATAAACATTAAAAAATCTGTGTCTAAATGAAAATCGAATTTGAAACAAAAACAGGCCATTACATAAGGCGGTAAGGCTCTCAAATTCTAAGTAAAGGTAACTTTACGAAAATAAAGAAATTTATCGCAACTCATGACCCAATTATCAACTAATTTTACATGATATCATGGGTAGGTGGCATTTCTGGGTGAATTAAATGTAGTCTGTATATTATAAGGAATAGTGATACACCCAGTATCATTGTTTGGAAAATTAATGTATACACAATAGAATCAAGTAATGAATCCAAAACAAAGAAGTTTCTAATACTACCATTAACTTTTGAAAATGAGTTCCTTTTTGTTCAAAATTGATCATCAACTGTAATAAATATAATTGCTACATCAAGTTGCATTGCATTATTCTAACCGCGGAGATCTCAGTCTTTACAATGTTAAAAATATTGAAAAGGTAAAATATTGGAACGTAAGAATGACGGACCTTTTGACGGATGTCAAAATGTCTTTTCCATTTCTATGTGTGTATATGGTGTGTAAAATTCGAGCAGTAGTGTGTGTAATGTATATTTTAATTAATTTAATATACTTGTAATGCATTTTATATAAAAAACATAGTATTCTGCACTTCTCCTCCATATAAACTTAAACTATGCCAAATTTCACGTTAATCTGTTTGCACATTTCTCTTAAAAAGGGATACAAAGTTTAGGCTTCACATATTAATATATATGATATAGATTATTAAGTGTAGATTTGGTCCAACTTGAGAGATAGGATTAATATTTTGATTAATGGCCTCAATACTTTTAAATTACATATTAAATGATTGTTAATGTTGATTATTATTCTTTATTTTAAGTTTCATCTGCCTCGAACAGATGGTGCTTTAAATTTGTTCACAAAAAACTATAGCACCAATTGTTATTGATATCTCATAGATGGCGCTACATATTAATTTTGAATTTCTTTTTCAACTCCTATTTATTTTATGGTGAACATGTTCTGTTAATGTATTTAATAAGTAATCTCACTTTTTCCGTATCAAAAATTTTTACGCAGATTCATTACCCCATAATACCAAGTACTTTATCATAATTTCAATTCAATTAATTTAAATTCAATGAATAACTGAGCCACAGCAAGGTGTGGCCGGGTCAGTTGGTAATATATTTATATTTAGTCTGGCCCTAAATACTACATTACAATTAAAAATAAACAAAATATGACATTTGAATTTGGAATCTTTCATATTTTAAATATAATTATTCATTGGTTTTCTAATTTTGGCGCCAATACATTGTACAATATTTTGCAATATTAAAATGGAGTGGGGTGATAAAGAGAAGGGAATCGCTGTGATTGCATTACACAAAGTAGGTATGGAGCCAAATGCAATATTTAAAACTCTCCATACACTTGATATAAGAACAATGTTTGCTATTAATAGGTACAATGAGACCTCCTCCGTTGAAAAATGTCTGGTCATCCACATAGTATTCGTACGAAAAAGGGGGTCAAAGCAGTAAGGGAAAGAATTCGAAGAAATCCTGTCGGAAACCAAAAGATTTTATCTCGGGAGATGAAGATAGCACCTAGAACCATGTCGCGTATTTTAAACGATGACTTAGGACTTGCAGCCTATAAGAGACATACTGGTCATTACTTAACTGATAATTTAAAAAAGAATAGGATGGTAAAATGGTAACAACTACTAAAAGGGTACGCAAAGGGAGGTCACAGAAAAATTTTGTTTAGGGATGAGAAATTTTTTTTACCATTGAGCAACATTTTAACAAACAAAATAACCGCATTTATGCTCAAAGCTCTAAGGAAGCTTCCCAATTAGTCAGCAATATCCGATTTCTGTGATGGTTTGGTGGGATATTAGCTATGAAGGAGTGACTGAGCTATACTTTTGTGAGAAAGGTATCAAAACATTGGCACAAGTGTATCAAGATACTATTCTTGAGAAGGTAGTGAAGCCTCTTAACACCATGTTAACCAATAGTGGTCCTTGCAGCAAGATTCGGCGCCGGGTTATAAAGCTCGATCTACGCAGTCTTGGTTGGAAACGAACATTTCGGACTTCATCAGAGCTGAAGACTGGCCATTGTCTAGTCCCGATCGTAATCCGCTGGATTATGATTTATAGTCAGTTTTAAAGAATAGGGATTGCTCTAAACACCATGATAATTTGGAGTCCCTAAAACAATCCGTACAATTGGCAGTGAAGAATTATCCCATGGAACGAGTGTGTGCTTCTATTTATAACTGGCCTCAACGTTTAAAGGACTGTATTGCAGCCAATGGAGACAACTTCGATAAGCTTTTTATATTTATTTATTTATTTGCAATAGAAATTTTTGTTTTCTTTGTTTCAGTATTTATGGCAAGACTAGGTATATATATACATTGAATACAAGACTGAAAATCAGGACTCTCATGAAACATGTATTTTAAATTGGTTCATTATCTAGTAATATAAAAAAATAGATAAATACAGAAAGATGGCTTAATCTGCCCTTGATTTCGGTAACATACATTCAAGTACAGCACTAGGGTTGCTATCTATATTTTATGGAAATGTTGATAAAAATGTTGATTTAAAATGTATGTTAATTTATGTTTAATGTAGTATTTAAATTAGTACTTAAATTCAGAACATAGTGTCACATAAAGAAGAATAGTTATAAATTATTTTAAGAGTCATTGAAACTGTGGAAAATTTCATTACATGAGCACTACACCCTCATTTCACAATACTGCTGAAAGGAACTCTGTCCACAGAAGTAACAACTTAGGATTGGTTTCATTTGGTAGTAATATTACTGATTAGAGTTCACCTAATTGAGCCTCCTCATATATATAAATAATGTGTATGTGTAGTTATAGCTCATTGTATAGGCATGCTTTCTTTGCTTATCATATCACTGCACACAAAGACACATCCACATCACAGGAACATTTATAGTTGTGCTAGTTTATTTACTAATAAGACACCAGTCAATTGAGTCAATTGGTTCCGTTTAGATATATGTACATTCATTATAACAGGTTGTAGCCACATTCAACTGTAAAACCAGTTCACACAAGTTACACTGTACCGGTGTGTACCTACATCAATAAGTACAGGCACCGACACACACAGACAACTGGCACTTACATATTATACAAATTATTTAAAATGATTGTCACTTAGAACTTGTCAATAAGTATTACATGTATTATATATTGACTAGTATTCAAGTTTATAATATAGAAACTTTATTCAATTTACTCTTCTTTGAAAAGGTTCTCTTGAACTTTGAATCACACTTTAGATCAGTGCATAAAGTTCATATCATCTAAAAGATTTAGAAGCAACCGAGACAAATCATTTAATTTTGCATTTCCCGTTATTTATATTTATAAACCTTTAAGATGTGTGAAGCTATACAGCTACACCTCATGTTCAGAGGTAACAGGTAAAAAACCTAAAACCAATCAATTTCTATAACACTATACATCAATTCAGTTTTAAAACACAATTACATTAAATGGATTCCAACAAGGTGAGAAGTTTGTACATTTCCACCGACTTAGACTTTGTTCTCTGGTGATTTAAAATTCAATTCATAATGTATGATAAACTTTTGTTTATATTTATATCATGTTTTGTATATAGCTGCTCCTGCTCATATACACTTGACAATATATATTATTATCTAGTTTTAATCTAGTACTTATTGAGTTATCAATCAACCCTGAGACAACACATACACTGGACTCACTTTTATTAAGCCAAAGATAATTATTTAGAGATAACAACAATACCTTATTGTACTTTGCTACATAAAAATCAACCATTACTCAGTTTATGTGTATTGTGGTTTAAACCTAGACTATGTAATAAGAGTTGTGTCTGCATTACATCAAAAGACATGCAGCCAGGTTACAACGGAGTACCTACCGCACACCGTACACGATTTATTACCAACCAATAAATATGACATTCTTGCACAACATACATATAGCTATAAATATGTGTGTAATTGCAGTGTGAATAAACGCAGTAATTATTCGAAATGTGTACGTCGGCTACTCACCGTCTCCGTTGAGATAATTATGATGCTGCGTCATGTCGGCGACGCACCGGCTCCGCTCCTGCACAGTGCACAGAGAGTGAGTGCGCGGAGACGCGCTCGCCACTTGCTACCCACCACCCGCTACCCGCTAACCGGATCGCGCCGGACGACGGACACCACGTGGCCGAAGCACAAGGCCAAGCGCGACGATCACATGGCGCGAGTAAACAAACCTCAAGCGACCTCCGCCTTCGCACTGCGCCACGCTTATTAGATTATTAGCATCACGCGTTGCAGACAGCTGGCGAGCCCCGTGCTGCACCACTGAGATAATTATACAGTATTCACTACGAAACACTAACACTACACGCTCAGCCACCGCCCGATACGTAGGTACTTGTTTTTATTGTACTCACTACCTACACTGTTCTTCGTTTCTTCCTATTGGCTCTGGCTTTGCTCTCACTTACATTAGTGACATTAACCTAATAGTGTTGCCAGACGCATAAAATTATTATAATAAAAATATGCAACACATTATTATAAAACGTGTTCATCCATCGCAATCAATGCAAATCGCAATGCAATCCATATTTTTAACCATTCATAAATACAAAATTATATCCTTATAAAAATCCGGGATAGCAAGCACTTAGGTACGGTTCGGTACATGAGTATTCATGTTCCCTAATACTCGAATAGAATTTGATCAAAGACACGGTGTCTTGAAATAATTTAAAATTCTATTCAACTATCTACTCTATTAGTAAATAATAAGCAAAACGAACAGTTTACATATAAGGTATAGGTATAGAGATACACCCATTACATCGTGGTACAATTATAGGAGTATAAGTATAACTTTGCATATACACTACCGCAAATAGCTGAGAGCTATTTTGAATAGGTCTGGCTTTATTTTACATATTAAGAGGAAAAGAAAACTGGAAATCTCCCGTTAGTAACATGCAGTGTTTATTCCTTACTACTATGAAGTAATTAAAAAACTATATTCGTTTAAAATTAGTATTCGCGAGTTCATCAAGATCAGCTGAACATTTTTCATATTTATATCTGAAGTTTCCCGACTTCGCAGAGTGAACATGACGAACTTCATACATACAATAAATTTCTATTCGGAAAAGGAATTAGAACTGTCTAAAAAATGTAAAAGAGCCGTATATATTACGTATTTTAGCGGGACGTAAATAATTGGATAGCTAATTTATGAATCCTATATTATTTACACTGATTTTTATATGGAACGAAAAACGGACTAAAAAAAATACCCTATAATTAATTTAGAGTTGTAGGGATACACATACGCACACCAACGTGATATGTATATAATATAACAATTTATATGAGTAATCAGAAGCGGTACTCTGAAAAGTTGAGATGTTCTGTGTATGTTGTATGTGTATTATATTTTTGGGGCGTGTTCGATGTTATATGATGATAAAATTAAACACGGACTTTGCAATCGAGACTTTTGATATGGACTTGTCTGTCGAGGAAAGAAATATATCCGTCTGTCACATCGAATAAGTCATCTTTTCAAAAAGGTCAGTGTGCATAGACACATTTAAATAGCCAGTTCGCTACGCCACCCCCCTTTTTTTTTTTTTTAACGTGGGGAAATCCCTTATGGATACGCCACCCTCCCGGGGGAGAGGGTGGGTTATGTCCGAGTCGCACGGACTAAAACCCCACGGTGTACCGACAGACCGTTTTGTGGGGGCGGCAAGGGATCGTACAAGCTAATCAACCTTGTAGAGCCGCCCCCACGGTCCGCCCGGCGGAAGGTGACCGCCGGGTTCCTACCTATAGAGGGACAGACCGGGTACACACCGGCTGCCCCCCTCGTCCGCCGGACCTGTGCAATGAGGAGATGGGCCCCCCGGCCCATCCCCTCAGGTCCGGCTATGGTGGCAGGAGGAGTTGGGCGAAGCGCCTTCTCCTCCTGCCTGTCCTTCTTTGGCGGAGACGGCCACTCAGCGGGTCTGCCTCGCGGGCCCTCTCCGCCTCCTCCTTCTGCGAAACGACCTCCTCGCAGAAGGAGGCCATCGCTCGCCAAGCCTGTTCGCTGCTGAGCATGGCCGAAACCACGCTCGGCAGCGATAAGTCCGTTCCCACGACCGCCGCCAGACTGCGGTGCCGCACCCCCCACGCAGCACACTGAGACAGAGTGTGCTGCGCGGTATCTTCGACAGCGCCGCACTCGTGGCAGGCGGCGGTCGGCTCCCTGCGTGCGATCCGGTACAGGTACCACCCGAAACAACCGTGTCCGGTGAGTACCTGCACCAGTCGGAACGTCAGGGAGCCCCACTCCCTGGCCATCCACTCCCGCAGGACCGGGCGGACGGCGGCTACGGTAAACCGTCCGAACCGCTCGTCCGCCAGGCACGCCACCCCCCTACGGGGAAAAGAAAGCCCAGTACAAAAACATTTACCTACTATAACATTATACACATATATACATTAAGCAAAAAAAACAGTAAAGTAAAAAAAAACGTAAAGTTAGAACAATTTGACAATAAAAAACACTATGTTACAAATAAGTCTTTAAAAAAATAGAATACAATTCAATTAGTTATAATACAATAATACATTATTATATAATATACATATAAGTTTCTTACAGGTTGAGCGTAGTTTTAAATGTTACAGAACGCCCAGACCAAGTAACATACGGTGAGGGCAATGGATTGTTTGTAGGGGGCTTGAGGATAGGAGGAACGGATGTGACTAGTGAAGATGATGGAAATAAGGGTTGAGGAGTATCTTCTGAGAAGAAAACAGGTTTTAGGCGGTCAATACTGACTACCACTTTCTTACCCTTGATGTCTAACGGAAGTGTCTTGCCGTCACTTGACCGTTCTAGAACTTGATATGGTCCAGTATAAGGCGGCTGAAGAGGTCGTCGAACAGCGTTATCACGCATGTATACTTGCGTTGCTGTGGATATGTCTTTAAATAGGAAAGACTTTTGGTTACCATGGCGAGATGCCGGTATCGGTCGAATGTTCGACATATGTTTGCGCATCCCAACGACCAGATTAGCAGGATCTTCACCGATACTAGGGTTCTCTGGTGCAACAAGTAGTTCACCTGGGAGTCGTAATGTTTCACCATACATGAGCTCGGCGGCTGTACACTTGAGGTGTCCTTGTCCTTAAAAGCGGAGTGCATGCCAAGAAGTACAAATGGTAGAGCGTTTAGCCAGGACTGTTCATGGCACATTAAAGAGGCTTTAAGTTGCCTATGTATGTGCTCTATCATACCATTTGCTTGCGGATGGTATGCGGTTGTCCTTCGTCGTGTAGTGATGAGGAGTCTTCGGAATAAGTCAAACTCAAATTGAGTACCCTGGTCGGTCGTGATATACAGTGGCATGCCAAATCTAGAGATCCATTGTCTAGTAAAAGTCTCTACCACTTCTTCTGCGGTTATGGAACGCATCGGCCATACATCTGGCCACCTCGTTAAATAAGCAATAGGTAAATTAATATTATTAGTAAATAGTTAAAATTAGTAAATAGTTAACCATCGAAAACGGGCAGTGGTCCTATGATGTCCAAATGGATATGGAGGAATCGACCAGATGGGGCTTTTAAGCTACTGCGGGGAGCGGTATTGTGCCTGGAAACTTTACTGCGTTGGCACGGAGGACACGCTCGCGACCACTCGCGACATTGCTTATTTACTTATGGCGAGACATACCGCTCGGTGACAAGGCGGGTGGTAGCTCGTGCGCCGGGGTGGCTCAAATTATGGAGCTTATTGAAGACAGCCTACCAGAGTTCTGGAGTCACATACGGACGCGGCCTATCTGTGGACACATCGCAAAATAGAGAAACGCTAGTACCAGGAACATTAATCTTTGTTATTTTAAGGCTTGAACCTTCTTTCAATAATGTTTGAAGTTCCTTGTCAGTTTCTTGAGAACGTGCCAAGGTTTCATATTCTTGCTATAATTAAATTGCCTCAATTCGTGACATGGCATCAGCAAAAAGGTTATCAGAACCTTTAATTTACTAAATGTCAGTTGTGAATTGACTGATGAAAGACAGTTGGTTCAGCTGTGCAGGAGGTAGCTTCTCTCGTCTTTGCACAAAAGCGTATAATAGAGGCTTGTGATTTGTGAAAGTTGTTGCATTACTAACTTCTAAAATATATCGATAATGCATTACACTTTCGTATATTGCTAATAGTTCTCGGTAATTAGCATGCCACTGTGATTATTTGCTAGTCAATTTTTTACTGAAAAAGGCTAAAGGTTGCCATTGACTTGTTGCTGCAAACACGGTCCCACATGAATGTTGGAAGCATATGTGAATAGACCTAGAGGTGCGTCATTAACGGGGTGCTGAAGTAAAGTCGCGTTTGAAAGGCTGGATTTATAGGCTTCAAAGTGCTCCAATAGCTTGGTCGTCCATAAAAATGGTTTTGCATTTTTACCGTTGGTTTCAACTACAGCGTCAATTAGTGGAACCTGATACTTTGCAGTATGAGGTATGAAGCGGCGATAAAAATCCATCATACCGAGAAAACGACGTACACCCTGAATAGTTTTAGGGGGTGAATAATTCAGTAGAGCTTGTACTCGATCCTGAGGAGGGCGAGTCCCTTTAGAGTTGATGGTATGACCCAGAAAAACAACTTCTTCGGCGTCAAATACACACTTTGATGAGTTCACTATGACACCGTAATCTTGTAGTCGTTTGAACAATATTCTGAAATGGTCTTTGTGAAGAGATTCGTTCTCAGAAAATATGAAGATATCCTCCACGTAAAACGAAATCCAATCCCTGTGTGACCTCATAATAAATCTTTGGAACGTTTGTCCAGTTTGTCATATAGGGAAACTCGATGAGGCCAAATGGTGTAACGATGGCGTTCTTCGGGATATCCTCGTGGTATACCGGTATTTGATGGTACGCCTTTACAGGCATTGAAAATTTTGGAGACTGCGAAATTGTGGCTAAAATCGTTAATATATCGGACAGGATAACGGTCAGGTATGGTTCTGGCGTTCAGGGCGCGATAATCGCCGCAAGGACGCCAAGACAAGTCTTTCTTGACAGTTATATGAAGCGGAGAGGACCAAGCACTTTGAGACGGGCGGGCGATGCCATTCCGTACCGTGCTTTCAAACTCGCTTTTGGCAGCAGAAAGTTTCTGAGGAGCTAACCGACAAGGACAGCATGATACTGTAGTCCGAATATGGTGGACTATGTTGTGCCTATGTAAGCGAGGAAGACCGAGAGGTCGAAAAATGTCTGGGAATTCGGCAAGAACTTGTGCAAATGCAGAACCCGAGGGACCTATGGCCTTAACGCTAGAGTGAGCAATAATAGCTGTGAAGCGGTTGCTGATAGACCAGCCTTGCCGTCCTCTATTCTCTTGTTGCGACAATTTGGCAAAAGTTGGTAGTGTGCCAAGAAGTCTGCACCAATAATGGCAGTACTGACATCTGCGACTACAAATTCTCAACTGAAGTCACGGCGTAGACCCAAACCGAGCCGGAGATTGATGGTGCCAAAAATTCTGATGGAACTGCCGTTAGCTGCGCTGAGCTCCCAGTTAGAGGAACATCTCTTTTCTCGAAGCCAGTTATAAGGGAAACAGCATACATTAGACCCCGTATCGACCAGGAACTGGTGCTTCGTAATTCTATCAGTAAGAAATAAGCGACGGTTATTATGATCTAATGAACAGCAATCAGTGCCCGCCGTTACTGATCGCTGTTCCGAGTTTTCCTGAGTCCAGTCACACGGTGCAATACATTTGTTTGCCTTCTTACCAAATTTTCTCTGATACCAATACCGGAGCGCAGATGAGTGGCTTCGTTTTCTGTGGGTCGAAGATGTACAACGGTTACTCGATACCTGCTGCTGCTGGCTCTCCAGTAAAGCCACTTCGTGTTGAAAATGCTGCACCATCTCTTTGAATGATGCTAATTGCGCAGCAGTGGAGTCCATACTGTAGACGGTTGACGGTTGGCTGTGAGTTATTTCTACTGCACTCTCAGTAAAAGAAAGATCTCACCGTTGTAATTGACGTAGATGAATCACGACACTGCCAAGCTGGGGTCATGTCGTCTGCCTATTTGGCCGTCGTGAAATCCGTCGGTGCAATGTGGAAGTCACCGTTGTCTTGACACTCGATATTTTGCTGCAAATATTGTAATCACCCGATTATGTTGGAGCGTTAATTACAGGCATCGAGGGTCACCAATTTTGGGGTGACCTTAATCACATCGGTATTTATTGTACATCACGTCGGGCTCACCAATTTTGGGGCGTGTTCGATGTAATATGATGATAAAATTAAACACGGACTTTGCAATCGAGACATTTGATATGGACTTGTCTGTCGAGGAAAGAAATATATCCGTCTGTCACATCGAATAAGTCATCTTTTCAAAAAGGCCAGTGTGCATAGACATTTTTAAATGGCCAGTTCGCTACAATATTATAGTAAATATAGTTTATATTGTTATGTTGTATTCTATGGGGGGGTGCACTCAGAAAATAGTCGGATTACGGAGCGACTACTAAAGACTCACTGCTTAGTGGGCGATCAACTGCTACCTGGCGACTTGGGTTTCGTTATAACAGTGTTATAATACTGGCGATGAATGGCACACATAATGCGCTGTGTGTTTGTTTATTGGTCAGCTTTGCCTTATACCTTACCAGCGTCTGCTCGCGACTTCGTCCGTGTGGAATAATGACTTTGGGTTAACTAACACGCAGCAGAAGGTCTCAAAAGGAAAAAAAACGATTTTCAAACATTCTTCATTTGTGTTCCGCTCCTATTAATCTTAGCGTGATGATATATAGCCTATAGCCTTCCTGGATAAATTAGTTATCTAACACTGAAATAACTTTTCAAACCGGAGCGAAACCTTACATATTTCCATACAAACTTTCATCCCCTATTTCCTATTGTTATTTTACACCCTTGAGGGTAAATTTTTTACAAACTTTGAACGTCATATTTATTTATATCAAATCAACGGCCTAAAAAATAAGCAGTAAAGCTTGAAGCGTTTTGAGCTCTAAAAATGACGATATTTCCATACAACGTGATATACCCCCCTTTGAAACCCTTACAACTATTTTTTCGCATTAAAAAGAAACCTTTGCCCTTTCTCAAGCTATAGACTATCTGTGTATCAAATTTCATTTATATCGGTTCAGTAGTTTCGGCGTGAAAGTACGACAGACAGACAGACAGGGTTACTTTTGCATGTATAATATTAGTAAGGATCAGGATTGCACGTTATTTTATTTTATTAATTTAATATTAGGTATTTGTGTTTTTATTGTGGATTAACTTATTTCTATAACTTCTTTTAAATACTTTTGTGTATATGTGTCTATGTCCGCCCAGTGCAAATAAAGAAGGATTCGAAAGTTAGCCGTCAAAGTATTAACAAGTCTACACAATCGGAGCCAGATCTTTCAGTTCTCTTACAAAAATATCAACGACGTGGTAACATGGACACACATACATATGTTACTAAAGAGTAATAAAATAAATGTAGATACTAAGATTGGGCGATGATATCTAAGCAATAAAAACATTTAAACAATAAGCTATTCCTTAATCACTAACGGTAGCATCCTAAATGTCGGCTTCCAACTTTATAATAGTTTCCCATGCTAAAGTAATATCATACACCTAGCAACTTTGAAGCATACCGGCAAATAAAGATGAAAAAATATGATAATGGCACTATTGTCAACTCACAGTTAGACATTGAAAATACTTATTGTTAATCTATCATTGTCCAACAATCTAACAAAAAGGGCAAAAAATAACGGAAGTAATCGTTTTCCTGTAAACTATATATTGTTGAATCACTTTAAAATCTGCAAGAATTTATATGAGCGTTTTACAGCGTTTTGATCACAGAATAATATTACTCCTAGCGGACCTAAACCTATTGCTTTTCATATTGCAGTAATATGGCACGAAAAAATACAAGTAATAATCGTATATATTATGTCTTTACCTATGAAATTGCCGTTTTGTATGAAAAAAATTTAACGATTTTTTTTTATGTATTTTTATTTGTATTAATTCAAGTAATCACCCATGCAATCAATGCATCTTTGCCAACGCAGTGGCAGTTTATTGATGCCTTTCTTAAAGAAATCAGCTGGATAGGAGGCAAGAAATTCTTCAAAGGCATTTTGTATTGCCTCTCGGGTATTGAATTTTTTTCCCACCAAGGAGTTATCCAAATTCTGGAAAAAGTAGTAGTCTGTAAGCGCGAGGTCTGGTGAGTAGTACTAATATTATTGAACGTAATAAATACCCTTCTTTATCCTCCACCTACACAGGTGAAGTAGTTGCTATATTAGAAGCTATCATGTTTGTACTATCACATAAATTAGATCAAACTATCATATTGACAGATTCTCTGAATTGCTTGCAAACTATTCAGCATAATCCGATTTTTTCTAAAGTAGAGTCCTCAGTTATCATAATTATTAAATTCCATTAGTATCAACGTCATTATATAGGAATGTAAGTAGTTCTCGCATGGATACCAGCACATAGTGGAAACCAGGGTAGTGAAGCTGTTGGTCCTCTTGCTAAAGAAGCTATCCAGACTGGATAATTTGATCACTAATATACCTATGTTCAGGATTTATCCTCTCCAAACAAGACTGATTTGTTTGCATCATGGAACTCAAATTGGTATGCATTCAAGCAAATTAATGACAAATCATATGCTTCCGGATATATTCAGAATAACATTCCGGATAAGCCATGGCTTTATAAGTTTCGTAATTGTTACAAGCTTGCTGCGTCTAGTATCTGTACTGACTGATGATCTATCTGTAGAGGTGTGCTGTCCAGTCCATCTTGCAGAGCTCAGAATCAGGAACAACTCAATATGTAAATGTGGGTTGGATGAAGGCACTCTAGAACACACTTTTTTCAATCGCCCCAATTTTGTATTGTACTGTATGTTATTTTACTTAACAATATACTACGTTTGTCAGATTTTAGAATAGTTATTTTGGACTAACATGCAGTGGAAGCTCTCAAAAGGAAAATAAAACCCCGAATTTAAAACATTCGTCATTGTTCCTCCGCTCCTATTGGTGTAAGCGTGATGATATATGCCTATGACATTCACAAATAACGTGGCTTTCTATTGGTAAAAGAATTTTCAAAATTAGTTTAGTACTTCTTGATGTTACCCCCTACAACGTCACAAACTCACAAACTTTACCTCTTTATAATATTAGTATAGAAGACTACCTGTGCCCGCGATTTCATCTGCGTGGAACATTATGTAAAACAGTTATTAATAAAGTCATCTGCTTAGAATAATAACCCAATTATTCTAAGGACATCTGAATGTATTAAGTCCATTTACTTATCTACTTATCTCTCGTACTTACGCCGCGTCGTCATTAAAATTACAATAACTTTTGATAGAGAGGACCGATTTTAATGAAGTAAAGACTAAGTTATTCTCGAAGATATGCTTTATGATTTTCTTTTTATTGTGAACCCTCTTTACACTTTAGCAGTGATGCGTGTTCATACAAACAGACAGGCAGACAGACAGACAGATATTTCTAAAAATGATTGTAAGGTATTTTATTACTTACTAGCTGACCCGTGCAACTTCGTTTGCACCGAATCGGTTATCACCGGTTTCAATATTCAATATTTTAAACGCGAAAATTTTTAATAATCCTAAAACCCGATTGCACCCACACTTACCGGTTCCAATTGTGAATACAAACTATCAAGGGACTGACTCAAAGATATACCCAGATGGTATGCGAGAAATCTTTTAAAATAAGCCTACAACCCGTTCGTAGCATCATCTACCGGGTTCAATTAAAATAAAAAGTAACCTATATATATTGGCGGTAATGTAAAAAAAAGCTTGAGAGGCCTATGGACCCTCAATTGGAACGAAGTTCCTTTCCCTTTTTTGTAGACGTTTACTATACAGTCAGTATAGTTTACATTTTACAAAATCAAGTTGGTAGAGTTAAATTTTAAATTAAACGATAAAATACATTCATACAATAAATAATGATAAATTAAACACTCAATGATATCATAACTATTTTCAACTTTTATTAAAACTTTTTCACCCTCCATTGTATTGAAGAAAATATAAATATTAAAAAGATATGAGCACGACGCGTCAAATGTCACTTGCCTGTAACTATTCGTCTAAGAGCTAGGCAACGTTTTACATTAACTAATTTCTTTTCTTTCGTCATCCTGGAGAACCCCATGTGTTTTATGGGACAAAAAGTATCCTAAATGTAACCTTGTAATATTAGTTATTTACTGTGTCAAGTTTCGTTAAAAATCGGTTCAGTACTTTCAGCGTGATGCGTGTCCACAGGGACAGAAAGACAGACAGACAGACAAAAATTGTTAAGATTATTTTTGGCTTCTATGTCGATAACAAAGTCTACTCCGATAAAAAATTTCAAAAAATATTTAATGTACAGATTTGACCTTGCTGCAGTTTTATTATAATATAGATTCCTAGACACCTGCAACAATTTTTTTTTTTTGTAATCCGGTGATGCTGTGAAGACCCTGCCGGGTCAATAGCGTAGACAGTTCGAGGAAAAAAAAAAACTGCAACAATTTTTATTTACGAAAATCGAAAAAGTACAAACATAAAATATTACTAGTGTAGTATTTTAGCATGTTAGCGCATTCACTTGATTGCTAAGAAAGTGCTCATAGCTATGTGTATGTACTCTATATGCTGTAAGTCTTAAACTATCGGCGATCACGTTTTAATTTTTTTTTGTAAAGAATTAGTACATGTAAAACTTTAATTCAAGGTTAAAAATATTAAAAAAAACAGTGTCGAAGTTACTCAAATAACGATTTGAAAATTTCACTTCCGGTTTACTATAGTTGTTCATAAACAAAAAAGTTTATATTTAGAATTCGACAAAAAATTTAAAAATTTCAACTATTTAACTATAAGAAACAGTAATTTTTAGTTTTTTTTTTACAAACTAATTGATACAGATAATAAACGTCTAAAAATTCAGGACTTCATTCTTAGTAAATTTGTAAAAGCTCATAATTTAGCAATAAGCCATCATACGAAAAAAAAATTGTGTGTACACATTCACGTCTACTAGAAGTATGACTGACCAGAGTATAAACAAAATTCACGACCTCATTTTTTTTGTTTGTCCGCTTTACGTGAAATGCCCCATTTACATTCTTATTATATGTATAGAAGAAGACTAGCTGTGCCCGCAACTTCGATCGCCTCGAACTTAATGCAAAAAAATAGTGATTAATAAAATTATCTGAACGTGTATATCTGACTAATTACAAAATATATTCACAAATCTTATGAAAACGAACAACCAAAATTATATTGTATCTGTCAGAGTATATATGTAGAGCCTGTAGAGAGCCGAGAGCACACGGATGGCATTATCCTCCATTTGTATGTATTTTCACAACACGACCGACACTATGAAATGAAACGACGACTTCTTCGATTCTTTGTCTTTTAATACTTTTACAATAATCTCGGAGACAACGCCCTCGGAGACAATAATTATCACTTAGCGACAATAACGATAGATCTCACGATCTCACAAACAGTAATGAATAAATGAACCTTGTACAAACTCTTGCAAGCACTTATAAAGGAATCGCCTACCTTCACCTACCGACAATCTAAGTGAAGGAAGTTGTAGTTTAACGAAGTACTTAATCTATGATGTTGTACATAGTTACACTTGATGTTCGCTAATAATTCTAATTATAAATAAATAACTATTTTAACACCATACATTGAATAATTACGTTGTCATTAATTATTTCAAAGTAATTCACCGTTGTAACAACCGAAGTACTTACAAATCCTTATTTGCTATAAAACTCATTTTAGATCGACAATTATTCTAGTAATTACAAAGTAATACTAATAACATAGTACAATGCCAATATGTTTTAATTACATTGTTATTCATTCTAAATAGCAACTTTACTATTCTATCTCGACTGCACATAGAATGGATTTCCGGTTTTAATAAATAACAAAAGGTTCCAAATGTTACTTAAATCTAGAATAATTCTATTACAATTTCACATGTCCGATTTTAATTATCGTGACACTAATTTAGGTCTACTTTAAATCAAGAATCAAATCAAGTTAGAAATGTTATTGCACGACGCCACTATTTCTTAAGATGGTGTCTCGCGTCGTATGGCGTGACACCGGCTTATTTAGTTACTTCTATCAGTGCTTATATGAATAAACATGTGGAATGCTTAGAAGTTATGAACAGTTTAATCAATCTAAATTACTCAATAATTTACAAGAATCCACATTAACAATAATTAAATAGAAGTGCATTAACAACACATTGCCTATATTGATTAACATAGAAAATAATAGATGGCGGTGTTAGCAAACTTTCGACTGCTGGATGCTCCCACTATGACATATCTATATAAAGCTAATCTTTGAAGTTATAGAAATACATACTTAATTGTAATTCGCAAATTATTTTTTATTGTAGCACGGCAAAGTGACTGCACTATGCCTGATGATAAGCAAAAAACAATGGCGACCACCGAGTGATGCACTATCCCTCGCCGGTCGCCACTGTCATGCCGGCCTGCCAAAAGCTGGATATGCATAGGCTGATCCCGAAACGCAACCCGCAGGAGCCAATCACTATGACGGGCTTTTTCGCCATATACATGGTGGTTGCGACCCAGTCAGGCTGTAAAACCCTACCACCCCGCTTTCGCCATTGCCTCGTTCATTATTCAGCAGGGTGCATCACGTGCAGGTGAGGTTGGCTTGGGTGTCTCAAGTCTTATGATGTTATTCGACACCCCTTACAAAATAATAATTAATTAATATTATAGTCTAGACCTAAAAACTACGTGAGAGAAACCATATTAAATAACATAAGCAGACTTAAAATACAAACACGAATCACATGAATTAAGTTCTCTTGTATTTAAAAGCAAGTCGGAAGCATTCTTCATTGGAGCTCAGCTCCTATTGGTTTTAGCGTGATTATTTTAGATGATAAGCCTTATAGGCTTACCCGATAAATGAGCTATCTAACACTGAAAGAATTTTTCAAATCGGTCCAGTAGTTACTATGATTAGCGTGTTCAAGCAAACAAGCTCTTCAGCTTTATAATATTAGTATATATAAACTAACTGTGCCCGCGACTACGTCCGCGTGAAACAAACTTTATTACCAGACCTTTCCTTTTACTAAACTGCAATGCAGTACAGTTCGAAGGTCAAAGCTTTCCGGAACACAAATTCAAACAAGAACAAAGTAAAATAATTATAAATGGCAACCAACATTTTTCAGAATATCTAATTTTAAGAGCCTAGTTGTTCAATAGCGAATTTCAATAGTAATAAGCAAACACATCGAATTGAAAACCTACTGAGAGCAGTCATGTTTGGATATAATAATTGTATGCCAAATATCAGATACATTTTTTATAATGTCATAACTACAGAAACAGTAACAGAAACCATGAAGTAAATATTCACATTAGGTACCTTAACTTCGTTTTGAATATATTAAATTTACTATATTTATTAAGGAAATCAAAACAAATGAATTTTTTCTTAAAAATAAATGATCTCAATGAGAGGGATACACCTGATGCTTTGATATAAAATTTTCTACATTTGGTTGCAATTTAGTTAGATTTAATCTTAAATCCCCTCGCTCAGCTATATCTAATCTATTTCTTTTTTTTTGATAGAAGATTGGAAACGGCACTGAAACCCTTTCGACGAGGTATGAAGAAGGAAATTCCACTAAAAACTTTCTCGCAATAGTTCGTGATGCGGGATATGTAACGGGTATGTCCTTCTGAAGCCAGAATTTTTGACATCCTTTTCCGAACTCTACTTTAAGTTCTTCATTAGTGCTAATCGCGGCCAGTTCTTCTTGAATTATATCGTTCGATTCTTCAATTTCACGTATCCATCCATATCCATATATCCATATTTTGTTACTACTGGGCACAATGATAAAAATTGAGTCAACTTATGTTTGTTTTCAAAAAAATACCTATTACGGCGTTGCTAAACAATTAGTGATTCCAGAATCAAGTTCAGAAGATTTTTCTAGAAAACATAAACCTACACAATATAATATTGCGATATACAAAATAAGTCTCAAAAATATCTAATAGAGTTTTGTCAGGACGTGTTGTTTCGATATTTGATAAAATTTGTTTTCCAAATAATGATGAGTATTGGAACTATTGGATGCAGGGTTGTAAATTTACGATTAGAATAATTAGTTTAGGCGTTTGCAGTTGCCATTCAATACTATATCTATACTAATATTGTAAAGACAGGTAAAGTTTGGATGTTCGGGGTAATAATCCTTGGTCCTACTGATCTGATTTTGAAATTTATGTCTGAAATGTAGAAGTAAATAAAAGTAGAAAGGTGTATTATCTCTCAGTGCTAAAGATTACTTATTATTTTGGCAAATATTTATATTAATCACAGTGAATGTAATTAAAATTGGCAACAATGCAATAATATGACGTGCGCCACTTAAATGGTTTGAAACAAAGGGATAAATTTTGTAGCAAAAATATTCATTACCTTTAGCTTTACAAAAACAAATAGCTAAATAAAAATGTAGAGTTCATGGAGCTAAATTTACTTTGTACGGCATGTTGATTGATAAAGTTGGTCAGAAGATAATGGGAAATAAAAACTACAAGTTGCTAAAATTATTGCGTTGTCGCTGCTGCTGGGCCTATGAGAATAGTAAGTAGAGCACGGCCGTGAGTGGCACAGAAGCTATCCAGAGGGTACTGGGAAGACATTATGTGTTTAAGAGGGTCGCTGAACTGTTTGGTTACAAAATTTAAAACGGTTTGTGTCGCTGCAGTCGGGTTCAGGTTTTTATGATTTTTCGAGTTTGGAAATACAATAGAAACCGGTAGTAACTGATTTTACGCAGACGAAGTTGCGCGGGTCAGCTAGTATTATATAACTATTCAAATAATAGATTTAGCGTCATCTATGAATTATAAAAGTATATGTTTTTGTTTTAATAATATTCCTATTTAGCAATTGTAAAGATAATATTACAGCTCAATATAATGAATTTTAAAAAATGAGCCGTCACGGGACTCCTTGTAGATGTGAAACATGGAAATTGTTTTGTATAAGTTATATGCCTAAAAGAACAGATTACGACAGAAACGAGCTATGGCATAATGAAAAGATAAAGCATTACGAATTTGTTCCATAAAATAATGAGTGTTTATTTATTTTATTACATAAATATTCATTTTTATTGAATACAAAATACAATAGGGTGTAAGGGGTGTCGAATAACATCATAAGACTTGAGACGCCAAAGCCAACCTCACCTGCACGTGATGCACCCTGCTGAATAACGAACGAAGCAATGGCGAAAGCGGGGTGGTAGGGTTTTACAGCCTGACTGGATCGCAACCACCATGTATATGGTGAAGAAGCCCGTCATAGAGATTCGCTTTTCGCTTTTCGGGATCAGCCTGTGCATATCCAGCTTTTCGCAGGCCGGTATGCCAGCGGCGACCGGCGATGGATATAGTGTCACTCGATAGTCGCCAATGTTTTTGGATTGTACTGTGCTTACCATCAGGCATAGTGCAGTCATTTTGCCGTGCTACAATAAAAAAAAATCATCTAGGTGCAGACGCGGTGCTTTTGGCGGCATTTATCAAAGCGTGCTAGGTCGTAGTGGAACGAGTGGCCGACAAAACAATTTGAATCTTATGCTTGTACAGATAGGGTTACAAATGTTTGTGTTTAGCGTAGCCACGGGTCGCCACGCCAGCAATTACCCGCGCCTATAGATGTTTCACGACAATAATTTGTGTTTTAACTTTGAGTATTAAGCTATAATTATAACCTTTCTTTTTATTCGCACAACCGTACCCTAATTCTTTTTCTACGCAATATCACTGGTTAGCTCGAAGATAAGAACTTGTGGCATCAATATGTAGCTTATTCTTGCAATTTAATAGTTGTATTAAAACGGGGACAGTGTAAAGAAATGTGAAACTACTGAACGTAGTATATATTGAATTTATTACTTTAACACCCCCTTATAACTTTTTATTACTAAGGCTGCGTTTTAATTTGCTTTTTTTTAATAGTTGGTAACACTATTATCATTCCGTTATTTGTATGCAAGAGGCGCGCGTCGCGGCGCGTTGCTCCGACTCGTATGTATAAAAGTACTCAGTGGCGGCGCGGCGCTGTGCGGGAGTTGTGATCCTCTCTGATAGCTGGTTTATAGATGATATCCTTTGATATCACCAGTTGTCACAGAGGATCTTAACTGTAGCGTTCAACAGTTTATATCATGTATACAATTTATTCGTATAAATGCTTGGTTATTTAGTTTGCGCAATGGATAATAATATAACATCACAAAAGTAGTAGCAATCTAAGATGTAACTATCGAGTTTACGTCAACAAACTGTTATAATATTAAAGTACTAGGTACATTTATAATAGATGACGGGCGACGGGCATTGTATCGTGTTCAGTAACGCGAAGGTGGCAAAGACAGGACGAGTCGGAAACGATCGATCCGTTTGAAGGCAGTGGCGGTCGGGGCGGCGCGGCGGGCTGGGGCGCGGCGGGCGAGCCGTGGCGTGGGGCGGGCGGAGTGGCGCGTCGCACAGTGCGCACAGCGTGGCACACTCTCGGTCCGGGAGCAGCGGCGGCGCACGAGCGGTCGGGTGCGACGGGTCATGAGCGCCCTCCGCCGCCGAGCGCTGCTGGTGGCGCTCGCCGCCGCCCTGGTGCCGCACGCGGACCCGCTCCAGTGAGTCTCACCACACCGACCCGGAGCGCTTTCTCCACCTCACTTCTTACTACTAGAGATCTCGTTTAATATTTCTTACTGTTGTGTATATTTGTTTGATACATATATATGCAGTGCGTTCGGTGTAACGCGGCCATAACTCGCGAATCAGATCGATATCGCTCGTCGGATTTATTAATAGAAACACGAAAGTGTAGTGACTGTTGTGCAGGGGCGGAGGCGGGAGCGGTAGCGGGGGCGGAGGTGGAGGCGGCATGTTCGGTGACGTCAACATATCTGCAATTCTCGACTCGTTCAGCATAAGCTATGACAAGCGAGTACGACCCAACTATGGAGGTGAGTGGTCTCAATCTCACGGTGTCACAATCTGTCTGATTAGATGCCTCGAAATCGAAGACTATGTACTGTGAAGCCCCTCTGCATTGCATAGAGCCGCCTCCAGCGAGACTCGCTGACTGGACGCCGCTTGTTTCAGGTCCGCCAGTGGAGGTCGGCGTCACGATGTACGTGCTGTCGATCAGCTCCGTCTCGGAAGTGCTAATGGTACTCGCTCGTGGTCTACTCCGCTGACGCTTGTCTCGGCCGCCGGTGCTCGGCTCGCTGAGCGCGTTCAGCGCGGCGGCAGCAGCCCCAGACGCGAGGCTGCGAGCATGTGCGCCTTGACGAGCGCTTTGTCCGCTCGTTCATACGCTTTGTACTGTGTGCTAGATTGTTGGTAAAGTTTAGTCCGCGACCGCGACCTCTCTCCATTGTGGTGCTCCCACACCTGCTGTACCTGCGGAGTTAATACTGAGGACGGGTGCTTTACTACCGGTTGCACAGAAGTAGATGAGCCCATTCCGAGGCTCCCGGCCGATGTCGCACAGCACAGTAACTACTCATAGCTCGAATAGGTCACAGTAGCGCTGCATCAGTTCACCGTATCCTTTCATTCTGTACCCGTGCACATCATTTTGTTTATATGTTTAGGAGAGTCTACACTCAATTAGAGTAATAAGTGTGTTGTGTAAGTGTTAGAATGCAGTTCCGTACGCAATGTACTCTATCTCTATAACGGTGCGACTTCTCCACAGGACTTCACATTGGACTTCTACTTTAGGCAGTTCTGGACGGACCCGAGGCTCGCTTACAAGAAACGGCCCGGCGTCGAAACGCTTTCCGTCGGCTCCGAATTCATTAAGAACATATGGGTCCCCGACACGTTCTTCGTTAACGAAAAGCAATCGTACTTTCACATTGCTACCACCAGCAATGAGTTCATCCGCATCCACCACTCTGGATCTATAACTAGAAGTATCAGGTGGGTAATCTCTACTAATAATATTATAAAGAGGTAAAGTTTGTGAGTTTGTGATGTTGTGACGTTTTATGGGGTAAATCTCAGGAACTACTAAACCGATTTTGAAATTTCTTTTACCAATAGAAAGTCACGTTATTTGTGAGTGTTCATAGTGTTCAATATATCATACCAATAGGAGCGGAGCAATAATGAAGAATGTTTAAAAATCGGGGTTTTTTTTTTCTTTTGAGAGCTTCCGCTGCGTCTTTTCTTTGCCCAAAATAAATATTCCGCGCGTTCGAAGGCGCGGGCAAAAGCTATTAACTAATTATATTATCTATACTAATATTATAAAGAGGTAAAGTGTGTGAGGTTGTAGGGGGTTATATCTGGGGAGTCGCAAAAACAATGGTCGAACGAAAGCGTTTCTTACAAACGCTGCCTTAACGATGAGAGATATATGATTGAGTTCTAGAGAAAAGTTGTAGCTTGATAATGCCTATTACCGCCCAACGAAGTGGGCACGTATCAGCTAATTATATATAAAATAAGCAGTTATAATACGCAGTTTATGTGTTTACGAGAAATATAAAAATTATTTGAGGATATATTTCTCGAGTATTCATTCAATAATTGTGGAATCGCGACATTTATAATTATTTAATTTGTTTTTGGTGTGACGAAAATGTACGCTGCCACTTTAGCTCTTGATAATTGCGACGAACACTTTATCAGATATAAAAAACCTTCATAATTTTGACCCAAAGCGTTTATTAATCGTACTTAGGCGTCATAGCTAGTTCCTATTTAACATTATATGGCACTTGCTGCTAATATTATCAACCAAAACTTCTAGAATTGTTTACCAGCATAATAAAGAAAAGAGTAATCTTTATAAGTAATCTATAGTTATAATAAAGTGGCGCGCAGGGCCGGTGCCGCGGAGGCTTAACGTGGATGTGGTGGTTTTAAACGATTTACATACAATTTAGCGCTTTATATTTATACTTCATCAGTCACGGAAGCTACGTAAGAATCTTCACACAAAAAAAAAAAATCTTGTATTTGTTGCACGTAATTTGAAATCTACGATATCTTCTAAGATATTCATTGCAATGATATACTGTAAATGGCAATAGTCTACATAAAATTGATAACATAATCAATTAATTAAATTAATTACTTATTAGTATAAGTATTCATACTACATTTGTAAAATTATCGTCGCAAATAACCATTTTTTTTTATAATGCTTAAAAGATAAAAGTGGTTTCAGAGAGTTTAGAGATAATCATTTATCATCAGGGTCATTTAACATCGAGTGTGTTCAATGTAATCATCTTCACGTGAATATATAAAGAGTGGAATATCACCCTTATTTTTTTTCATCCAAAAATATCAGTTTTAGTACTTATAACTACTTATAAATAAGAGTATTGTTCAAGGTAAGAGTATGGTTCGAGTTTCGTATTTATTCCGTTATTAACTGGGATTTAGTACTGGAGATTAACAAAAACCATTTGGTATTAATTTTTTACTAATAATTTCTGTAGAAAAAGTAATGATATCCCATGAAAAACATAAATATGAAATGAGAGCCAAGTTCAATATTATGTTATATGTCTTGATTGTTGAGTTCAACGACAAAAGAAGTGAGATCTAGACGGGTGCCAAGTTCAATGGACATCATAAGCCTGTAAGAGACCCACTGCAGTACCATAGGCCTATCCCTGGAGGAAGGTATTGGAATAATCGCCACGCCAGCCCGTGTCGTATTGGCAATTTTAACAGTTATAAGTTTTCCTACATATAGTGGTATAACAAAATCATTTTTCAGATTCAGATTTCCTCACGATGTTTTCCTACACCGTCAGCCTATAATGTTATCAATTTAAATTAATAAATGTCTGCAAAATCCGAAAAATTCGTCGGTATATGTCGGGGTTCGAAGCTGCAGACATCAGATTGATATTGCACCGGTCAACACTCGACCACCGCGACTTCCTCAATTGAGCAAAATATTTGCTTAGTGTTCAATAATTAGTATTTGCGCAAATTACTATTCGTTCGCCAATACTATTTACGTAGTAGTAATTACTTAAAGTATTCAAAATTAAGCCTAAATGAATATTGGATTACGTAAAACTTTTATTTAAATTTTGTTAGTTCACGAATTTCCATGTGATTACTTACACGTGTCCGTACTTCGTGAATGTTTGATGATAAATTAAGTTCGTATTACTGAAAACGACATCACAATATAACGATGCACCTCCAGTAGTTTAAGAAAACGGTAGTTACTTATGGTAGATAAATAAAATTGATAGTAAACTATGTACAGGTCCAGCATAATAGCCCGAGTTACATTAAATAAATGATACCCAGTTTCTAGTGTTGACCTAGTTTTGTTAAACCTTTTCAAGTTTGTTATAATTGAGTTTGTCATTTTAGTCTAGGAATTTAAAGTAGACGCCTTACCCATGAGGCACTTTAGGTTATAGAATCGATCTCAGAACATATATAGAGTAATGAATTGCGAATAGACTAATGCAAAACTAATTTAAACTCGGACAGGAAATATAAATAGAGGACATGAAATATCACGTAAAATATAGAACTTCGTGAAGAATTTCCCGCTTAAATATCTAAAATTTATACAATGCAGTGGTGAACGATTTAAAATAAAATCTCGCATCAAGGTTATACAAGATTTTAGCTGCAGTTTGCTTTCAGATGTTTTTCATATTAACGACTATATTTTAACCTGTAAATGTTTTAATAAGATTACTTTTTCTTATATTTTACTTGCTGAACCGGCTGGTAATTGATAAGCAGATATATAAAAATATTATATAATAATACCATTTTGTGATCCTACGAACATATCTCGAATAGTACATTGATCTTTGAACGTCTTATTAGTTTATGACAGTTGAAACATAATATATTTGTGCTTGTAACAATCATTTAATATACATTTCTTACTACTGTCATAAATGCAAATGTGAGTTTGTTTTTTACGCTTTCACGCTTTAACTAATGAACCTATCATCGTGAATGTTTCTATAGACTTTCTTAGATGGATATAAAAGGACAAGAGGTAGTTTTCTTATAGGAAAAAGTAATGCTCCCGATGGATAAGTCAAATCTACTTTAACAGGGGCGAAGCCGCGAGGAGATGCTAGTGACACAATAACAATAATCCTTTAACCTTTTTAAATATTTCAGCAATTAGAGTACACATACGTTACAAAAGAATACTCAAAACTACAAAAATAATGTTGAAGAACATGAAATGTTGATAATACCTATAATAAAGGTGTATGAACATCCTCAATTATTTTAATCTTGAAGCGTAGCTGATGACGTCGGAAATACCACAGGAAATACTACGAAAATGGCTACGGCGTAGTTCACTATTTTTGTAGTAAGGATATTCGTAGTAATTTAAAACTTGCCTTGAAGTAACAATCCAATATTCTTGAATGAATAGTTGGGAATTAATAAATAGATAGTTGATATTTCTTTATAACATTTGAAAAAATATAATCTATATAGCCTATCAATTAAGATAAGGCTTCAGAAAAATCAGTCAAGTGGTTATCGAAATGACTCCGAACAATCACACAAACAAGTAGACATTTCTTAACGCCATAATCGTGATAACGACCTATTTTATTTCCTACTAACTTCTGCCCGCGGCTTCGCCCGCGTGGAATTGTTACTTTTGGGCTAACGCTAACACGCACCTTAAGCTCTCAAAAGAAAAAAAAAAACGATTTTGAAACATCTTTCATTGGTGCTCCGCTCCTATTAATCTTAGCGTAATTATATATAGCCTATAGTCTTTCTCGATAAATGATCTATCTAACACTGGATGAATTAATTCAAATCGGACCAGTAGCTCCTAAGATTAGCGCGTTCAACCAAACAAATAAGCTTTATAATATTAGTATAGATTACTATTCTTCTCTAGTACTTACCTCGAGCTGTCATACAAATTACAATAATTTTTGATGGATTGGACCGATTTTAATAAAAAAAAGACTTACTCCCGAATAAGAATGTAAATCTAACGTGGCACTACTTCTTGAATTTTCGTGAAAAAAATTGTTGCTGGTGTCTAGGAATAAGTAATAGAATACATTTCAATCATTTTTAGAAATGTCTGTCTGTCTATCTGTTTGTATAAACACGCATCACTGCAGTTAAAGTACTGGGTACTCAATAAATCCTCAGCAAGCGTAAAGCATATCCTCGGGAGTAACTTAGTGTTTGTTTCATTAAAATCGGCCCACTCTATCAAAAGTTATTATAGTTTTGATGACGTAAGTACGAGAGAAAAGTAGACAAGTAGATGGACTTCATTCATTCAGATAACTTTATTAATCACTGTTTTTTACATAAGCTTCCACGCAGACGAAGCCGCGGGCACAGCTAGTTAAATATATTTAAGTAAAGAAACCGTTTACTATGGTTTTTGGAATTTTTGTCTATCTGGCAGTCGTTTGCGGTCATGCCGAAATTATTTAGCTGATTATGATGAAATTCTGTATATAATAGGTTACATACTGTAGTAACTTACAGGATTTTAGCTATTGTTCTGATTTCCCAGTGGTATTGCGAACATTTTACGACTATTACCATTTTAGAAGAATAAGATTAGGAGAATTGTTCATATATTATGTTCTGTGTAGAGTATGTATTGCAGAGAAATGTTGCCAGCCGTATAAATATTCTACATTACAAGAGTCAAAATGTACGTATTCGTTGTAGCAATTCATAATCAATAAGCGAATACGTTTTCGTTTAGGCGCGTTACAAATAATTATTTTATGTCTGTTTATTACTGCTAAATACTTAACAAATGGTACTTAACGTTATTTTATATTGCAGGCTCACGATTACAGCCTCGTGTCCGATGAACTTACAGTACTTTCCGATGGACCGACAGCTGTGTCACATTGAAATCGAGAGTTGTAAGTATAGCGCTGCGTTAGTAGATCGCACACTCTTTACTATTATAATAATATCTCGCCTTATTGTTATATTATTTCTTATTTAAAACCTAATTTTGTACATTAATTAATATGGCGTTTGTGAATAATTATGATAAATACGAGATAAGTACACAATGTCACGATCACTGTTACAGAGATGATAGAAAAATAGTTTACGATAATACGTATCTATGTTAGTGTGTGTGTACGCACCCGAAGCGTCAAGCGACTCTTGAACTATAACACGAATTCACCGGACTCACCGAGTGGCGCTCGCAGCACGCGCGTGCACCGACACACCGACGCCACGTGACGTCACGGGACGCGACGCCGCGCCACCGGGTCACACGAGGCGGGGTCGGCGCCCTACCTCCCCGCCACCGCCTCCGCCTCCGCCCCACACCATCACCGCACCATCTCGCATCCTCCGCACTGCACCGCATCGCATCGCATTCGCGCCCGCCGCTCACCCACGTGTACCCACTGTTATAGGCGTCATATATCCTGTAGTATCTGACGAGTTTGTCCATCAAGCCGCCCTGCCTCTCCCTCGCTCAAGCTCCTCGCCTCATCAGTAGAATAATATTTTTCTATCGTCCGCGATGTCGAGTCGATTCGAGCGCGTGTCGCTGAACGAAAGAAGATGGGAGCGAGAGAAAGTGGGGATCGCAGCTCGATTCGGCTCGACCGCGACGGCCTCGACGCGAGAGCAGCGCCTCTTACCGTAAGTAATAGAGTTTTGTGTGTTTGGCATGTCACCGATCATCGATCAGTCGGATACACGATGACGGACATACTGTACGTTTGGAAGGACGGCTCCTCGAGCGTCGGCATGAGCAGCGAGGTACAGCTGCCGCAGTTCCGCGTGCTCGGCCACCGACAACGCGCCACCGTAGTGGCGCTCAGCACAGGTACCGAGCGCACGTGAACCCCGGACCCCTGCCCCCCGGCCTCCGCCCCCGCCTCCGCCCCACAGCCGACCGACCCCGCCTCCTATGACCCGCGGTCGAGGTGACGCGACGCGAACCGTACGCGAACGCCTCACAATGCCCTACGCGACGGGTGCGGCCCCTCACTTATATCCGCTGACGTTGTATCCGCTGACACTGTATCCGCTGCGCGCAGTCGGCTACACGATGCGTGACATCCGCTACAAGTGGAACGAGGGACCGAACTCTGTGGGAGTCTCCAACGAGGTGTCGCTGCCACAGTTCAAGGTGCTCGGACATCGGCAGCGCGCAATGGAGATCTCCCTCACCACAGGTTGCGATGCACCACTCTTACTACTTCTGCTTTTACATAATTTTTTTCATTAAATATGTCATATTCTACCGACAGAAACTTGTGGTTGCCTAATTTTTAAGATTTGAGCCTTGGCATTGTATCAATAATTGTATTAATATCTGCAAACATTTACTATTTTCAATTTAATTAATAACACTACATATTTGTTACCGATGAATGACAACAGCGAGAAGACTAAACGCTTCATCCTAACGCAACAAGAAAATAACGTAGTAAAATATAAACATATAAGCAAAAAAGGAAAGGAGAAAGATTACTTTAGCACTTAAATACCAATACCTCGTATTCTGACGGATTCAGGGTATACTTTTCCCTTGAAATATATACCTAGTAGTGTATTATTTACAGACTGGTGATATTATTGCAGATAATGTTTTAGAATATCTGAAATTTTACTTTAATTTTACAGAAATTTATTTAGTACAGTATTTTTATCACTACATTGGTGACGATGATTCACGGTGATTTATTATTCACCATCACTCAATATTATTACTAATTAAATTTTAAATAGTAAATTATATAAATTGCATAACTTACTTACTGCTTGATTCAGACTTGTGAGCGTCGAGTTTATATTCTAGTGATCTAATCATTCAGCCGATAACCAATACGATATCATACGTAGCAGTAATAATACTGGTTAATGATATTCGTTGTTTTAGTAGAATGTTGGCAGTCGGACGAGCTGAGCGTAGCGCTCGTGCTCGGCTCACGCGGTGTGTACTCTGCGCGGTTGCAGGTAACTACTCGAGGTTAGCTTGCGAGATCCAGTTCGTGCGTTCGATGGGCTACTACTTGATCCAGATCTACATTCCCTCCGGTTTGATCGTGATCATATCGTGGGTGTCGTTCTGGCTGAATCGCAACGCGACTCCGGCGCGTGTGCAGCTCGGTGTTACCACGGTTCTCACCATGACCACGCTAATGTCCTCCACCAACGCGGCGCTTCCCAAAATCTCCTACGTCAAGTCCATCGATGTATATCTCGGCACTTGTTTCGTCATGGTCTTCACCAGTTTACTTGGTGAGTTTTACTTTTATACTCATTGCTTTCGCTATCTGTCATTCCAGTTGCGTTTACCGGAAACCATTCTGTTCGCAGAGTATGCCACCGTAGGATATATGTCTAAAAGGATACAAATGCGGAAACAAAGATTCATGTTCATACAAAAAATAATGGCTGAAAAAAAGATACCGACTGATTGTCCTCCGCCATGGGATCCTCACACTCTTGCCAAGATGAGCTCCCTGAGCCGTTGTCCTCCTGGACGTTCGTCGGTAACATTTCTATTCTTTACTCTTAATTTCAATTACTATTTATATAAAAGACATGTTAATATTTTATTTCTTCGTACAATTTTGTTTTCTGCTGCTGCTACGGGCGGCTGTATCGTTGCAGGAGGTGCGTTACAAAGTGCGTGATCCCAAAGCGCACTCAAAGGGTGGGACTTTGGAGAACACTATAAACAGAAGCAGATCAGGAATTGAAGAAGACAGCTCGGGGCCTTCGGTACATCCCTTGAATCCAAAAAAGGTAACATGTTATCTATAGTGTTGGGTCACAGATAGCGCAGGCGAGTGCAATGAATGCATTAACGATGTCCCTGTCTGTACAGGACGCCAGCAAGTTCCTGGGTATGACGCCGTCAGATATTGACAAGTATTCTCGCATAGTGTTCCCGGTGTGCTTCGTCTGCTTCAACCTGATGTACTGGATCGTGTACCTTCACGTGTCTGATGTGGTAGCGGATGATCTCGTCTTACTCGACGACAAGTAACGTCGTTGCTCACTCGGTGCTCACACTCCTCTCGTTCCTCAGCCCTCCTTCCTGAACCCCGTACTGCCTTACTGCCGATTATTTGCCTATCAAGGGATATCTGAGATCACTAATGATTGTCAGTGTGAATTAATTATAAATTTAGTTGATTTCTAAATTCATGTGCCGGTATCACCAGTTTGAATTTTCGTGTAAACATAAATATATGCGTAATATGTATATTTGAATTACGCACTCGATGGAATAAGTCCTGAGCTAATGCTTCGCGATATATAAAGTATATTTATTGTATTATGTTGTAAGGTAATGTTTGCAGACTCTAGCCCTTTTCAAGCTAGAGAGAGACAGATATATTCTTGTAATTTCTAAGAAAATCTCGCACATACAAAGATACTTCATTTCGTGTGTCAAATATATATATATATATATATATAAAAGATGTCAACACTGAGATGATATTTGACAGGAGATACTGGAAAAGGATAAAATGTTGTGCTTGTACTTAGATGGGATAAAGGTAAGAAGATGATGACGTTTGAATTATTGCTTTATCCATCTGGAGACTTCGGTAACTGCTCCTTTTCTTTCACTCAACAGATCGGCACTATTTATAACTTTCTTGAATTTGTGTCCGACAAACACAAATATTTTCAATTAAGCTAATTCAAGCTTAATTAACTTGCAATCCCAACACGCATAGTATCACTATGAGATAGCGCGGCTTCATGGAATTATTACGAAACCCGGCATTTACGGAATTAAACGACGTGTCCATTCGTTTGCTCGTTAACATTTTTCCCTGTGATGAACGGATCCGACATGAGGTTGGACCACAGCTATATGCGACCAAGGTCGTTCGCATTCATTCAAACCCTTTTTCCTTTTATTCTTTAGGTCTATACGCGGCATTAAGAAAGTCACGGGTATGGATAAGTCTTATATGTTTATTAATGTACAACTACACAGATGGCAAATACTACATAAATTATTATAATCGGAAAACTATTTTAATGTACTTGTTTTTTGTCTTGTTCCTGATACTCAATACCTTTTGGATTTCTGACACTATCCATTGAAATTAACATTTCAGCCTCATAATTCAGCCTTTACCACGTAGAGGGTACATTCGTTTAAAATAACTGCGTAAAATACTAATATTCTATACTGATACTCTTTCCACGTATACATTTCTGAACAAACCAACAATTAGTAACATCGCACCGACCAATTGTATAGTAATTATAAAAAAAATAGAGATGTAAATGTGTTTTAAGTACTGAACCTTTCGGTATTGTGTCCTACTGAACAAAGGATTGCAATGCCGATGAGTTTGGTTAAAACCGAACACCTGGCAACCCTGCCAACAGCACTCAACGTACGATATGACGCACTAACAAACACTTCCATACAAATGAAACTAACTATTTTGTAAATATTAATTATAGCAATAAAAATTCTAAATATTATATAGTATAGTCGTATGAAGCGACAACCAATTGTACATTTTCTAATTTAAGTAATAAAGTCTGATGCTCAATAACATTTGTTTTATTTAAAACTTTATACCCCTTTTTAAGAGAATTGGACGAACGGATGCACGTGAAATTTGGCATAGTTAAAGTTTATATGGAGGAATAGTGCAGAAAGCTATTTTTTTTAAATATAAAATGCATTACAAGCATATTAAATTGATTAAAATATACATTACTAATATAATATAATATACATATAATATAACTAGCTGTACCCGCAGCTCCGCATGAGTTTTTTAAAAAGATATTAAAGAATTATAGAATTGTGCGACTATGTACAATTACAGAAACGCTCTTTAAAGACAATTGTAAGTACGACGCGCATGCCACTAACAGTAACATGTACAGTAGATATATAAATACAAAGAGCGTGCCAAATGAGGTTTGTCATCAGCAACACATTTGGAACCTTAACCCACCATATAACTACCTCAGTGCTGACTTACACTGTATAAGGAACTAACGAAACAATAACTTAAAATATTATTATTAAGATTTACATTTACATTATAATTAATATACAGTGACATTATTATAATTAAGATTTTGTGACTACACAAAATATAAACGCTTGTCTGTTCCGCAAGAAATTGTATTAAGGAACACTTTCCGTAATACGTTTATAATCTAAGATCTTTTTAGGAAGACCTCTATATCGTTAATGTTATTAATAATTATAATGTCGAATTTTAAACAATAAGCTGATAATTATTTCTCTCATTAAAAATAAAGAATGAGTTGAAATCTTGCTAAATTTCATGCAGACAAAGTCGCGGGTCTACCAGTGAAAATCCCGTGAAAATCGATGTAACTGTTTTGGAGATAGTATTGCGGGCGAAACCACGGTTAACGGCTAGTATAAACTAAAATTGCTTGAATTACTTTTTATAAGATCGCTATCTGCCAGTGAAAGTTATCTGAAGATCGATCGAACCATTTTGAAGATAGTACAGCCGGCGAAGCCACGGCTAACAGCTAGTATAAACCAAAATAGCTTAAATTACTTTTTATAAGATCAGCTATCTGCCAGTGAAAGTTATGTGAAGATCGATTGAACCGTTTTGGAGATAGCATTGCGGGCGAAGTCACGGTTAACAGCTAGTATAAACTAAAATTGCTTCAATTACTTTTTATAAGGTTAGCTATCTGTAAGTGAAAGTTTCGTGAAGATCGGTTGAACTGTTTTGCCACGGTTAACAGCCAGTTTCAATTAAAATAAACTAAATTACTTTAAATGATGTCCGCTATCTGCTGGTGAAAGTTTGGTGAAAATCGGTCCAATCGTTTTGGAGATAACATTGCAGACGAAGCCGCGGTTAATACATAGTCTAATTTAGAGTAGCCTAAGAAACCCGCTGTAATTTCAGCTATGTGTCAGTGAAATTCCTGTCAAAATCGGTGTAGCCGTTTCGGAGATTACCCGGAACAAACAGACAGACAGACCGACAAAAATTTTAAAAATTGCATTTTTGTTATCAGAAGCGTGTATACTACTTTCATACCCAATCTGTCAAAATTTTTTATTTTTATATTACATACAGACACTTCATTTTTATTATATGTATAGATATATATTACAACATATACACACATTTATGGAACCACTGAAATATGATTATTATGATTATTCTATTTGGTCTTATTGAAAATTTAAGGTGACCGGACTGCTTTGACTTTGCATCATATTGTCATAAGAGTAAAGCAATATTACCAAAGTCAATATTTAGTATGTTTATGTTTAGTATTTTTTTGTATGGTAATGGTAGTATTAAAAACTTCTTTGTTTTGAATTCATTATTTGATTCTATTGTGTATCTATTACTTTTCCAAACAATGATACTGGGTGTATCACTATTCCTTATAATGTACATACTACATTTAATTCAATATCACCCAGAAATACCACCTACCCATGATATCGTGCAAAAATGAATTGATAATTGTGTCATGAGTTGCGATAAATTTCTTTGTTTTCGTAAGGTTATCTTTACTTAGAATTTGAGAGCCATACCACCTTATGTAACCGCTTTTTATGTTTATATACAACTAGCCGACCTGTGCCCACTTCCTTGGACGGTAATAGGTATTATCAAGCTACAAGTTATTTCTAGAACTCAATCATATATCTCTCATCGTTCGTAAGAAACGTTTTCGTTCGACCATTGTTTCTACGACTCCCCCGATATTACCCCCTATAACCTCACAAACTTGACCTCTTTATAATATTAGTATAGATAATGTAATTAGTTAATAGCTTCGAACGCGTGGAATAGTTATTTTAGGCTAAGACGCAGCGGAATCTCTCAAAAAGAAAAAAAGCCCCGATGTGCGAACATCGTCAATACGAAATTTATGCGACGACGTTGTGGGCTCTCGAGCAACAGTATTTTTTTTCGTTAGATGTCGCAAACGCAGCAATCACAGGAAGCCATGCATGGATTGGTTAAAAAACCAACCCCTGTGATTGGTGCAACGAACGTAAGCGATATGAACTTAGAGAGAAATGATTTCGTATTGACGATGTTCGCACATCGGGGCTTTTTTTCTTTTTGAGAGATTCCGCTGCGTCTTAGCCTAAAATAACTATTCCACGCGTTCGAAGCTATTAACTAATTACATTATCTATACTAATATTATAAAGAGGTCAAGTTTGTGAGGTTATAGGGGGTAATATCGGGGGAGTCGTAGAAACAATGGTCGAACGAAAACGTTTCTTACGAACGATGAGAGATATATGATTGAGTTCTAGAAATAACTTGTAGCTTGATAATACCTATTACCGTCCAAGGAAGTGGGCACAGGTCGGCTAGTTGTATATAAACATAAAAAGCGGTTACATAAGGTGGTATGGCTCTCAAATTCTAAGTAAAGATAACCTTACGAAAACAAAGAAATTTATCGCAACTCATGACACAATTATCAATTCATTTTTGCACGATATCATGGGTAGGTGGTATTTCTGGGTGATATTGAATTAAATGTAGTATGTACATTATAAGGAATAGTGATACACCCAGTATCATTGTTTGGAAAAGTAATAGATACACAATAGAATCAAATAATGAATTCAAAACAAAGAAGTTTTTAATACTACCATTACCATACAAAAAAATACTAAACATAAACATACTAAATATTGACTTTGGTAATATTGCTTTACTCTTATGACAATATGATGCAAAGTCAAAGCAGTCCGGTCACCTTAAATTTTCAATAAGACCAAATAGAATAATCATAATAATCATATTTCAGTGGTTCCATAAATGTGTGTATATGTTGTAATATATATCTATACATATAATAAAAATGAAGTGTCTGTATGTAATATAAAAATAAAAAATTTTGACAGATTGGGTATGAAAGTAGTATACACGCTTCTGATAACAAAAATGCAATTTTTAAAATTTTTGTCGGTCTGTCTGTCTGTTTGTTCCGGGTAATCTCCGAAACGGCTACACCGATTTTGACAGGAATTTCACTGACACATAGCTGAAATTACAGCGGGTTTCTTAGGCTACTCTAAATTAGACTATGTATTAACCGCGGCTTCGTCTGCAATGTTATCTCCAAAACGATTGGACCGATTTTCACCAAACTTTCACCAGCAGATAGCGGACATCATTTCAAGTAATTTAGTTTATTTTAATTGAAACTGGCTGTTAACCGTGGCAAAACAGTTCAACCGATCTTCACGAAACTTTCACTTACAGATAGCTAACCTTATAAAAAGTAATTGAAGCAATTTTAGTTTATACTAGCTGTTAACCGTGACTTCGCCCGCAATGCTATCTCCAAAACGGTTCAATCGATCTTCACATAACTTTCACTGGCAGATAGCTGATCTTATAAAAAGTAATTTAAGCTATTTTGGTTTATACTAGCTGTTAGCCGTGGCTTCGCCGGCTGTACTATCTTCAAAATGGTTCGATCGATCTTCAGATAACTTTCACTGGCAGATAGCGATCTTATAAAAAGTAATTCAAGCAATTTTAGTTTATACTAGCCGTTAACCGTGGTTTCGCCCGCAATACTATCTCCAAAACAGTTACATCGATTTTCACGGGATTTTCACTGGTAGATAGCGAACCTAATAAAAAGTAATTGAGGTTATTCTATTTTACACTAGCTGTTACCCGCGACTTTCTTTGCATGAAATTTAGCAAGATTTCAACTCATTCTTTATTTTTAATGAGAGAAATAATTATCAGCTTATTGTTTAAAATTCGACATTATAATTATTAATAACATTAACGATATAGAGGTCTTCCTAAAAAGATCTTAGATTATAAACGTATTACG
>MU159004.1:0-66214 GCA_015888305.1 Antheraea pernyi
TGAAATTGCAATAGATAATACTTATATGAAAGTTTAAAGCTAAGTTTTTTGATCGACAATAATACTGACAAATACTGTTCCGACTTCGATAGCTTTGGTTTTTTATTTTCCTGGTGTATACTATCTGTAAAAAATCGTCAGCGTTAGAGAGCTCAATTATCGAAGAAGACTATAGGCTACATATCATCACGCTAAGACCAATAGGAGCGGAGCACCAATGAAGAATGTTTCAAAATCGGCTTTTTTTCCTATCGAGAGCTTCCGTTGCGTTTTAGTTAGTAACTATTCCACACAGGCGATGTTGCGGGCAGAATCTAGTACATAATAATAATCCATTACATTTTAAATAAATGAATCCTCTGCATAAACAAGTTAATAATTTACAAGGAGAACGGAGTGCAAATGTAGGTGCGTGTAAGCATGGGTGGCTTACAATATAAGCCTATCTGGATAACGAATTTTTTGGCCTGAATATTAATGACTCTGATGGCTTTGCCACTACTAGGATATAACTCGACGATTCAAAGAGTGGTTCAACAGCGGAGATCAATTCTTTTTTGTCTACAGGATCAGTGACTCCTTCATTAGGTCATTCGCTGAAACATGCCTTTTATTTGATTGAAGAAGGTGTTAGTTTGCGGAAATCCAGCATTAAATATTATAGTGGGCGTTACTTTGCACTTCCGCTTTTTTTGTGACTTTTTTGTGATTGACCTTTACCACGTCTTACTGCAACACAAAACGTTTGATATTATTTGTCCGAGTGTGTCTAAACAGTTACGCTAACTAAAACTAAAACTAACTAAAACAATAAAAACCATTGAAAACGCGTTGCTTGGTTATCGGTTGGCACTATTGGTATGTAACTGTAAATATAAAAACATATATTTAGTTAAAATATTCTGCAGATTAACGTATAATAACTACAATCGATAACACGTGTTTCGCTCCGTCTCGGAGCATTTTCAGATCGATGTTGACTCTTCCGTTGGTAAGTCGGGCGGGCGCATCGGATGAATCAAAATCGATTAAACTGATCGACATAATTAATATTATTTATATTAACTTACCGCCAGTGTCAACCGTCAACCAAGGAACGCGTTTTATGCGTTTACGAGTTAACGGCAGACTTTTTTGTGACTTCATAAACATTGAAATATAGACTATCGCTTGATAGTTGTTATTTTTAATATCTTATATTCTTTTATACTGTCTCTGGGACTCCTGTTTTGGTTTAATTATTTATCTATGACTTATAAGTAGAATATTTTTTAAATATAAATTAATCTTGTAACTTACGAATTATGAAACATACAAATGGTGTTCCAAAAACGTTTGCAAACCGCGTACCGGACGGCGGACGGGCCGTGTCCGCAGGGTTGTCAAACACTATCGCTGCAATAAAGTGCGTTGCAATACGGAACGGGCCGTGTCCGCACGCAGCCGCGCTCCGCCGTAACTCGAACTCGTGTGGTTTGCTGCCTCACCGGGTGATATCACTGGAGTTGAGACAACAACTTTTAATTGAGATATTTACTGGAGTGCAAGCTTCTTAGACTCGTCGAGCTGTATTTTTGGCAGGAGAGTAACTTATAATTTCACACAATGACATGCTAGTAAAGCGTAACCGTCCGTATTGCACTTGCGCGGCTTGCGTCAAAGTATCGACGCGTAGTATAGTGGCTTTTGTGATATAGATATTCACCGTCCGTATTGCACTTGCGCGGCTTGCGTCAAAGTATCGACGCGTAGTATAGTGGCTTGTGTAATATCGATATTCTGTATTGAGATTGTGCGGCTCATTAGATGTTTGATTAAGTAATAAAATGTATAAAAATGTACATATTCATTGCTCCGAGTGACAATAGATGTGAAAGTCAGGCTAATGTTAATGATTTCCATATACAAATGTACTTTAATGTAACAATATGTAATTTAAATAATTCACACTATAATTAATTTAAGAATTCAAAAGAGAACACAGTTATTCCATCGTTTTGAGTTTTCACTATTGTCAGCAGTCCTTATGGTCCATTAAACTTTTTTTTCAATTTCCAGTATCTTTTCGCATCAGTAACTTTAAATTTAAACGGTACGACTATAGACTTACAAACGTATGTTCGATAAAATTTAATGAAACTACTGACCAATACTGATACCCACTAAGGCTGAATGAATATACAATTGGGATAGGTTATATATTTTAGTAAGATAATTACTAAAACTGTTTTAACATGTGCTACTAATTTAACTGTGTTAAACAAGTAGTTTAACAATACAAGTAGTATAGTAAGTTATTAATGAATATATATTTTTTTAAACGTCGAAACACTTAAATATTTTATTTATGCTAATAAACAAATTGAATTTTGAATATTGATACGAGAAAGCTTAACGTTTATAAAAAGAGACATATCTTTGTACCCATGAACGTTATATCCAAATATTATATACATACAATTAAGAGAAGTTCAAGAATGTTTTTTATTATTTTAAAATCCATCAAGATACCAATCCACCACCCTACACAGCGTGCTATATATGTGCGTTTTATAAAATACTAGTTTCTGCTGAGCTAACGTAGCGGAAGATGTCAAAAGGACAAACAATTTTGAAACACTCTTCAATTCTTTTTCTCCTTGATGGTATATAGCCTTTCTCGACACTGAAATAATTCAGCCTTATAATATTTATATAGATGTTTTGTTTCTATTTTACTTACTCAGTTTTTAATAGTCGAGTATTAGCATTCTTTGCTTCGATTCCTAATTAATTACATGATTAGTATTAACGAGTTAAAATTAAAAACATTAGTATTACAACTCCATAGAGATCATACATTTAATCGGACCAATTAAAACAAGGCAAGCTTAGGTCGGCCATCTTAAATCCACACAGCCGTGCATCGGCAATATCTGAATGGCGCGGCGCCTATTGCATATGTTAGGTGCGAGTGCGCAAAATGTCACACCGATTTACTATTCAGTGAATAGATTTACATTTACAGTGCAGATGTATTCAGATATAATGTTTGACGGTTGTTAACTATAGCAGTTACTAGTGTTCATGTAATTATACTAACTTCCGCCCTCCCGCGTGAAAAGTCATTGGGAACATTCTTGCTCGGTCGTCTCTTTGGAAGGTTGAATCGCGTGATTGTTGTTGTACTGTGTGAATTCTTTCCAATTTACATTGTTATTTGTATTTCACTGGGTTCTCTTCCATACATATAATAAGAATTAAAATCTAACGTGTCTGTACTTTGTAGATTTTAGTTGTTGCAGGTATCTTGGATTGGTCGGTTGGTCCGGGGTCAATCTGTCTGGGCTAGTTCGGTTCTGGTTCAGTTGGTCTCGGGTCAGTTGGTCTTAGTTTTTTTTTCCTCTTTTTAAGGTACCGTTTAAGTTGTATCTTCCTTCCCTTGTTTCTTATGGTACCGCTAACTTGTGCCATCTTGTAGCCGCTGCGACTCACTACTTGTCACAGCTGTGGTGTAATTGCCCGGCAGTGGGTGTGGGGGCGCCCTCTGTCACCTATGGGAACCTGTGGTGTGAAGCACGGGCCACAGGCCGCTGCTTCGTAAGGAAGCATGAGGGTGCTAGGCACTCTCGGGATGTAGGTCGACCCGCTGACCATCTACGAGCGACCCGAGCGCGTGACCAGGGCGCGGAGAATGTTCGCGCGATCCAAACCCTGTTTACATTATTGCGCCGTGCGGCCGGTGGGGTTTTTAGCCGGTATGAGTCGTGGCATAACCATCTAGCTGTTGCCCCTGTCCCCTGACAGCTGAAGGCGTATCCTATGCAGGATTTTCCCCACCCAAAAAAAAGGTGTCTTGGATTAAGTAATAAAATACATTTCAATCATTTATAGAAATGCCCGTCTATTTGGACACGCATCACTACTAAAATAAAGCGTTCACGATAAAACCACACCAAGAAAACCCTAAAGCATGTCCTCGAGCAACATTTAGTTTTGATTTTATTCAAATCGGTTCACTTTATCGAATGTTATAGTAATTTTATTGACGACGCGACTTAAGTACGAGAGAAAAGTAGTAAGAAAATGGACTTCACACATTCAGATGATTTTATTAGCCACTGTTTTTTTACATTAGGTTCCATGCGGACGGAGTCATGGGCACAGCTGGTATTATGTATAATGTTATCAAAAAGCGATCCGTTACGCTCATTAGTTCGCGAGCGGTAAACAAAATGGCCGAATTAAAACTGCATCGGGTCACCGGCGACTGGCCCGTTCCGAAACATAATTATAGGTAATTAGAACGTATGTGGTCAGTGTTGCCATCGTTATACGTTTAGCATGATTGTTTGTTTTTGTTGCCAGTGTGATATAGATGAAAAATCTAAATTAATTTTACGCTAAGCTAAAATATGTTCCAATTTTCATGTAATTCTATTATTATTATATTAAATTAGATAGAATTACATAATTTTTGGTGTTCGCTTGCCTATATGCTGAGTTTCGGCTTTCAAATTGTGATACTGTTGTGAAATACTTTACTGCGTATGTAAACTTATAGCAAATAGTATTTTAAGCAGCTTAGACTGTTATTTTCTTATTATCATTACATATTATAAAATAAAAATTCCTATGCCACATCTGTATGTGTGTCTATTCGTGATTAACTCAAAAACTACTAAACGAATTTTCATGCGGTTTTCACCAGAAAATAAAGTTATTCATTAGGAATGTTTTGGTATATAATTTGTCAAGGTTTTTTTTATTATCAGGGCGGGACAACGTCCGCTGGGCCTGATAATATACTTAATCTGGCCATAAATACGGTTACGATTAAAAATAAACAAAATATTATATTTGAATTTGGAATTTGTGATTTTTATATGATTATTCATTAAGTTTTCTCATTCTGGCGCCAATACATTGTACAATATTTTGCGTTATTAAAATGGAGTGGGATGATAAAGAGAACTGAATCGCTGTGATTGCATTACACAAAGTATGTATGGAGCCAAATGCAATATTTAAAACTCTCCATACGCTTGGTATTAGTAAAATGGTTGTGTACCGGGCTATTAATAGATACAATGAGACCTCCTCTGTTTGTGACAGAAAGAGATCTGGCCGTCCACGTCGTGCTCGTACGAGAAAGGTGTTCAAAGCAGTAAGGGAAAGAAATCGAAGAAATCCTGTCCGGAAGCAAAAGATTTTATCTCAGGATATGAAGATAGCACCTAGAACCATGTCGTGTATTGTAAAGGATGACTTAGGACTAGCAGCCTATAAGAATCGTACTGGTAATTTCTTAACTGATAATTTAAAAAAGAACAGGGTGGTAAAATAGAAACAACTACTGAAGCAGTACGCAAAGGAAGGTCACAGAAAAACTTTGTTTACGGATGAGAATTTTTTTACAATTGAGCAACAATTTAATAAACAATATGATCGTATATATGCTTAAATACCGAAGGAAGCTTCCCAATTAGTCGACAGAGTGCAACTATGCACTATCCGACTTCAGTGATGGTTTGGTGGGGTATATTAGCAATGAAGGAGTGACTGAGCCATACATTTGTGAGAAAGGTATCAACACATTGGCACAAGTATATCAAGATACCATTCTTGAGAAGGTAGTGAAGTCCCTTAACAACACCAAGTTCAATAACCAAGAATGGTCCTTCCAGCGAGACTCGGCGCTGGGTCATAGAGCTCGGTCTACGCAGTCTTGATTGGAAACGAACGTTTCGGACTTCATCACAGCTGAAGACTGGTTGTCGTCTGGTCCCGATCTTAATCCGCTGGATTGTGATTTATGGTCAGTTTTAGAGAGTACGGCTTGCTCTAAACGCCATGATAATTTGGAGTCGCTAAAACAATCCGTACGATTGGCAGTACAGAATTTTCCCATGGAAAGAGTGCGTGCTTCTATTGATAACTGGCCTCAACGTTTAAAGAACTGTATTGCAGCCAATGGCGACCACTTCTAATAAGATTTTTATATTTTAAATTGTTTTATATTTATATATTAAACTAACACACTGTGAAAGTAATAAATGTTATTTGCAATAGAAAAAATTTTTTTTCTTTGTTTCAGTATTTATGGCAAGTCTAGGTATTGCTATAAATAAAATGTTATAGGTTTGCAGTTGAGCGAGGTGGTTTGCGTTACATTTTTTTTCGAACTGACTGCGCTATTAACCCGTCAGGGTCTTTACAGCTTCACCAGACTTTCAACAATTATATTATGAAAAAAGTAAAACATACTGTTGATGTCGTTACGCTGTATACTACGCATTCTGTGAATCTTTAATTAATTATTGTATTACTTCATGGGGAAGTTCTGCCAAGGGTTTCATAATTGAAGTCGAAAGAGCACAGCGTTCTGTGCCAAAAGTCATGCTTAGAAAGCCGTACAGATCGCCAACAGCTAATCTCTATAGAGAAAGCAAAGTCCTCAGGGTCGGACAAATATTCATGCTCAAAAAATGTGTGACTAAACATAAATAAATACTACATAGTCCAGAATACACCCAGATGTTAACACCGTCGTTTATTCAGCGCTCCGACACCCATAGTTAATTCTGCTTTTGCACATAGATTAGGAACATTCATAGCTTCCCATATCTATAATACAATCCTTAAACAATGCTCAATCCAAGAAGTTTCAGTGCATACGGCTAAGGGTCTAATTTCCAAATAATTGAGCACTCTTACCTATGAAGAAACTGAGTAATTGTTAAAAGTTAAATCGTAAAACTGCATATATGTAAGAATATATTGAGATATAGAATATGTGTATAGAATATGTATGTAAACTTTTGTATTTATGTGTGTATGTTTATTTGTGATTGTGTAGAGACTTATTTATGAAATTATATTACTAACAATTTTAGCTTTTTAAGTTTGAATATGTACATATATGTATCTGCATTTAGCAATAGGTTATTTAATGCAAAATAATGACAAGTGTTTCATTTAAAGTATTATTCAGATGCCCAACCTCTGAATATATTCTTTTCACTTTAAATATGTGAGCACAGTTATTAACCATTAACGATATATTTTATATATATATATATATATTAAGAACAAAAACAGCCCTAAAATGGAGTCATGCGGGGCACCAATTCGCGCAAAGGATCCCGCAGAGGTTACTCCATGGATGCCAACTTTCTGACAGCGATCTTTTAAATAAGAGACTAGAAGGTCGAAAGAAGATCAACAAACAAGATGTTTTAATTTAAGAATAAGCGTACTATGGTCAACGAATCAAAGGTCTTAGACAGATCGCAGAACACATCAATTGCATCCTGCGAATCCTCCCAATATATGATTTATGAGCGTTGCACCAGCGTCAGTAGTAGATTTCGATTTTGTGAAACCAAACAGTCGACCATCCAGAAACTTTAACACTCGAAAGAGATCGAAATAATAAATAAAGTAAATATATCAATATTTGAGCCTAGTTACAAAATGTCATAAAAGACGAGAGGCCTGCGATGGGTAATTAGTTTTTACAAAAATAACATAACTTTTAATAGTTGAAGTTTGAATGGCAACGGGTATAATCAAATATCGCTTGCGATATTATAAACAATAGGACCTCGTCGAAATAGCGACATTAACGCAAGTTTATTGTCGTGCGATTCCTGAATCGACGCCGCGTTGAACGATTTGAGTTCGTTCACACTCGGCGGAAACAATATTTTTATTCATTTCAATTTCACCAGTTAATATATGATATAGCATTGATTTAATTATTTCAGTCAATTATTGCCCTGTTTTAATTTTTAAGACAGTCTTATGTTTTTATTTAGACCATTATTTAATATATGAAATTAACTCAATATCTATCGCATGTCTAATATACCTAGGATACAGTCTCTTTTTAAACTTTAACATGCTACCATTTCTAGTAATAACTATATATAACATCAACTAAGATCGGTGTAAAAACTACGCAGTGTAATTTAATAAAAAAAACCATTCATATTGATTAAATACTTTTCACTTCATCAAGACAATTATCATCATTAGCTACCATTAGCTAAGTAGGGTCGGCACAACATGTTTTCTTTTTCCACTCTCTTCTGTCAAATGTCAGCGCAGTATTTACACCTTTCACGCACATATCATTTTTCACGCAATCCATCCATACCTTTTTCGGTCTTCCTCTACTCGTCCACAAACATACTAGTTAGGCATACATGCCCATACCATGTTAACCTATTATTCCTCAACTAATCTGTCACTGATGCTATTTACAAACTTCCTTTGATATACTCATTCTTAATTTTATCCATTCTAGTCACACCACACATCCACCTTAACATTCGCATCTCTGCCACATGTAATTTTCTCTCATCCGTCTCTTTCGTAGCCCAGAACTCAGATGCACACAGCATGTCTGATCTTATCATAGCTTTATAAACCTTCCCCTTGAGTTTCAAAGGCATTCGTGGGTCACAAGCTACCCCAGACACATTTCGCCATTTCATCCATCCTGCATTTATTCTATTCCTCACGTCCTTATCAATGCCACCGTCGCTTTGTAGCAATGAACCGAGATACCGAAAATTAGAGCAGACTGGTAAGGATACACCATTTAAGGCTATAGGAGAAAAACTAGATGTACCACCGAAGTCGCAAAACAAATGTCCAGTTTTTGTTCTACTAATTTTCAAACCAAAATTCTCCAGTTTTTCTCGCCATTTTTCCAGCCTGCTCTGGACCTCGGCAGCATCTTCTCCGATAAGAACAATATCATCAGCAAACAACATACACCAAGGCGTATCCTCCTGTAGGTCTGACTTTAATGCATCCATAACAAGAGGAAATAAATAAGGGCTCAAAGTTGAACCCTGGTGTAAACCTACAGCCACATTGAAATCATCGGTAACTCCAGCTTCGGACCTAACGTGTATTTTGGCTTGACCGCATATACCACGAATAAGTTGTAGGTACTTCCCAGGTACGTTTTTCTTTTTCAAAGCCCACCACAAAACATCTCGGCTTACTCTATCATATGCCTTCTCCAGATCAACAAACACCATATGCAACGTTATGTACACGTTCACGTTGTCAAGTTCTTATAATTAAAAAAATAATAATAATTAATATTAATGAAGTTCGCAATTGAATATTCGCCTACATTAATTTAAATTCTTGCTTTACGAGAGTCAATGTTTACATAGAAATTACTAAATAAAACTTGGAAATTGCTAATATTATATTTAATTGCTTTTTACAAAAGCCATACGCGTTCGCTCGACTAAAATACAAAGAATTTTATTACGAATATTTTTTAATCAAAGCTTCGTCTAATTACATTGTTTTTCTATCAAGATAAGCTCTTTTATACACATTATTTATACTGTACATTAAGCAGTTATATCCAAATAGATGTTACAAAGAACTACATATTTAATTGTGATGGGGATATTCACAAATGGCTTTGTCACGTAAAACGATTGACAGCAATGTATAATAATTATGCTTAGTTTATGCTCAGTCTAAACAATTCTTGGTTTTATTACATTGTTTATTATTTCAATGGTTTAGGTAAATTATTGCAAGCAAATCAAATATTTTTTATCTATTTGATTACGTTTATTTTCATTACTTTTTTCATATAGTAAAAACCAAATGCATACTTTAAGCATTTTGGAGAATGCTTTTATGCTTTTAAAAATCGCATGAATCCGAAATACATATACTTACGCAAACTGACAGGTAAATGTATGATTTTATGTCATCGTGCGTAAAGTATGAACAGTCCTTTATATCGGCCCGATCGGCGATATACGGCGGAATTAAAAATACATAAACATGTAACATTTTACGATAATTACGGGCTGCACCATACTTTGCTAGTGTTATAATGGTCAGAATAAATATGGTCACACTGCTTTAATCGTGCACCGTTCGATTTTAAATTGTTCCAGTATTTCGATTTTATATTACCTTTATTTAACATAATTATTTACGTTTAATTAAACGATAATCCGTTTGAGTTTTTGTAATTAATAAGAAAACAAACATTTTCTGATGAACTCTTGTCGCTCAGATATCACCTTCTTTGTGATACTATGATATATTTCCAATAAATAAGTATTTACGAATTTACATCTGCACTTAAAATTAAATGAGATTATGGACAAACTTTAACTTTTAAATAAAAAAAAATGTTTTGAATCATGTTCGGCAATGGACGAAATTCAACTACACAATAACTTCATTTAATACTCGATGTGCTAGCTACCATCCTCAAGTAGAAAATCAGTCGTCAAACACCTTAGTGCAGATATTTGTGCTTAACAGCCTTTTCCTCCACGCTTTTTACTATTTTAATCATTAAATATTTGGTTCTAATGTGACCTGTTTATTATAAAGGAATTTCTACCAACAGTTGAAGATTAGATATTATTTATACCGCCCAAATAATTAGATCGTAGCTTTCTTGTAAATAATTAGATCGTAGTGCGTAGCAATTCCACTGCTACGCCGTAGCAACGTAGCTCACGATTACAAACGGAAAATACAAGTGTTAAGAAACAAGAAAACACGACAAATTAGTTATATAATATGAGAAAAAGAATGCACAGAGTTTGATACTATGTTCAAATCAAGCCGGCTTACACATTAAATATAATAGCTAAGCTTTGCGCCTTGAAGATCACAGCGAAATAATAATGTGGATATCATTTGAATCAACTCTTTGTATAAAAAAATTATATAAAATTCTTTTTCACTATAATTCATTACATATATACATATGTAATTTAATACACAGGGGACTTAGATATGTTGATAATTATTATCGTTAGTTAAATTTCGAAACAAATACGCATCCAAAATTTGATTGCTCATGTTTCAAATAATAACTCACCTCAATAACAACATCATGTTACCCAACAAGTCACACCTACGAAGTAGGATGATCGAGTTACACTCGCACTCATTGGCGATCCACTTGCTAAAAAGCACATTTTTTATATATTCAGTAATATTTCAAGTTTAAAATCTGTCGCGAAGCCCGTTTGTGTATTCTGGTAGTTAAAGATCGATCGAGTCCCTTCATGTTTAACGTGTTTACCATCTTTAACCACATGGTTATTTAAGGTCAGTTAAGATTGTGAGATTTGAACAGACACGATTATTATTAATTATGCTCACAAAAATATAATAAAATTAATTCTGATTTATGTTAATAATATAGAATATAAGTAAGTCGTTCAATATCTAACAAATGGAATAGTCCTGATATTTTCAAAAACATAATATAAAATATTGAAGCAAAATTTCTTAAGCTCCGTTGAGCGATTTATATTCCTCTTATATTATAACTTATTATTGTTATAATTTAATTATTATCCTAATTTTGAAAAATAAAATAAAATACGTTCTGTTTTTCAGGAGACAATAGGGAAATAAGAAATCACGATTACATCTATTTTATGTAGGTATATTCAATTCAAGCTGCAGCTGTCTCTCTCACACTTTAATTGATAGTTAAAGTAGAATGCGACAGCAGTCTCCTGATTTAACCCATTCTTCAAATTTACTAAAGACCGCGCTTCCTTTTAAGTCGTATCCACATTATTTCTATCCGTAACATCCGCACACCAACGAATTCCCGGCTCATTTGTTTTTTATTCAGCCTCCCGTGTGGCGTAATCGAAAGTATAAATTCCTTGTTCGCTGCCTCCGCCGTCCGATACCGGCCTTGTTAACTGCGTAATAAAAAAAATAAACTTAAATAACACAAACGCCCGTTATGTTATATCAAACTTTCAACTGAATCTTGCAGTTTCTCGTTGGATTATCTTGAAAATTATTAAACACGTATCTATTGGTTTTGTTTTAAAATTGTATGTTGTGGAAGTGAATCAAAATCAAAGATACATTATTATATTTAGGCTCTGAGAACATGTTTATGAACGTCAAAGATACCACCGGTTCGAAAAACAAACTCCATTTGGTTTATGTTTTCATGATACATGTTTTTCCAAAAATAGTGAATTCAGAAAACATTCAGTTGTGGTGGATACACAGAGACGGGTGTCATTTTCAGACGTCATCGTCATTCACATATTGATCCACCCTATGATAGCCTTTAGACATTAAAACCTGCTTGACATGGTGCTTGCACTTACTATCCGGCAAATTGGTAATGTGCTTTGGAACCTGAGTGAGACTATGAAGTGGAATGAGAGCTGTACTAACAAAACCCCTATATAACCTTTGCTTCCTGCTTCACTCACGTTAATGTGGATTTTTTCTATCCCTTAAAAACAGCACATTTTTGTGGATGAAAAGTACCCCAAGTCCTTTTTTGTACCCTGGACATGTGTATATGCAAAATTCCATAATAACCCGCTGAGTAGTTAAGGCGTGCAAGCATAGCCATTAAATAAATATAAAATATATAAGAAAATTATTTACTCTCTTATCAAAAATAATGGGAGCTGTAGAAAAAACTTAAGATTTTCCCCGCAACTATAAAATAAACTCAAGTCATTTAGTATTTTCCTACCTTACTGGCTAAGGAAAGCTACTTAAAGCCGGAAGAAAGTTAAAAAATAATTAATGCTTTCGTAAATATTCATACCTCGGCTGGAGTTTACAGTTAACCCTCGACTTATGGAAACACACGTCACTTGTTTTTGCTTATACAAGTCTTTCAGAAGAAACTTCTGATTTTTTTAATTGTACTTTTTAACTGCGTCCTGTATATATATATTCTTTTTTGATTTGTTTTATAATGAATTTTTTTTATAATGTACTGTTTTATAACCCGCCTGGTTAGCTACCACTGTCTCTATTCTAGCAGTTGCACTTGAGAAACAGACCCACCACCCATCTTAGACCACAATGCCAATTAACATCAGGTGAAATTGTGGTGAAATACTAAAGCCTATAATGTATAAAGAACTGATGTTTTTTTTATATTTTATAGATTTTTTGAAGTGAAACTTCTTCTGAATCGTTGTGATTTCAAACCGGATGCATCGGTAAAAATGACAGGTAAGAAACACAAATACAAAAATTAGTGAGCCAGAGCGAGAGAGCAAATGTTGGTGTGTATGTATATTGCACACTGTTTAATACTTGCTTGTATTTGAACATTTAACGTGTGTTATGTAGAAAGTACGTGAGCTAATACTACTGTACACTGTATGCGGCTGCGTTTACAGCTTTTTAGTAAGAAGTCAGCGTGGTGTATTATTATTTAACAGTATTTGTGAGTATTTTTATATCTTGTTGTGCTAAATAATAAATTCATTTTTAAACAAATAAACTTTGTAATTATCCTACCCTTGTTATATATATTCATCTCATTCTTTTGTCGATTTACTGAAGTTTCACTTCTATCGTGTGTGAATCGCACACACACCTCTTTTATATTATATTTCATTAAATTTACACGTCGTGCTTGGAGTAAGTTTTGGCTGTCTTGCAATTTATTCAATGGCGTTTAAATAATTCAAAGAAGCCTTTGAATTTAAAGGTCTTTCTCGGATTTAGCCTTGAAAATTATATCGTAAATATCGACGTTCAAATGAAAACGTGGATTTGTGGAATGGACACGCACGCCATCTAATATATGCCAACTTTTACTCACAGCTTCAATCACGATAATGTTGTTTAGAGTTCTCTTGGAAACGATACATTTTTTTAGACGAATATTTCTTTATGTGCATTTCTATAACCCTGATAACGGGTAAGCAAAAAATATGATCATTAATCATCATAATTAATTATAAGGTGAAAGCATAACAAACAAAAAAACCTACTTTTGCATTCGTAATAATATTTAGTTATAAAGTATATATAGTTATAAAGTCATAAGTTTCTGCCAGTGAAAGTCGCGTGAAAATAGGGCCAGTGGTTTAAGACATAGCAGTGCTGACAAAGTCGCGTATAAAAACTAGTGTAAAACAAAGTAACCTACTTATGTCACCCGCTGTAATTTTAGCTGGCTGTCAGTGAAATTTCAGTCAAAATCGGTTCGGCCATTTCGGAGATTACCTGGAACAAACAGACAGATAGACACACAGACAAATTTCTTGTCAAGCATTTTTATTGTCAGCAGATACTTTCGTATCCAATAATTAAAAAATGTTATTTTGATATTATATACATACACTTCATTTTTAATATATGTATAGATTAAGTAGTAGTTATTCATTTACTTCATTGATATCATTTCGTGCTGGACATCGCTGAACTTAGACACCTGGGTAAGAAAGAAAGAAAGAAAATATGTTTATTGCAGAAAACACATGGATAGCACAATAGTAGAAAAATAGAGTTACAAAAATGTATATAATATAAAAAAAGAAATAAAGAATGTACGTTGTTAAAACATATTCAAATTATACTACGGTTTAACTGCAAAGGCGCACAATTCAGCGTGTGCTGGTTGCCACCTTTACAAATGGCCCCAGCGCTGATCTTCCATTATGGCCAAGTGGGTTTACGTATCTAGTAATAATAACACTATGATAATAATATTATAGATAGATCTTCGTGAGTTTTCTGGAAAATTGTTATATATTTTTTACTCTATTGACTAAAGGTGGATAAAAAGTGACACAAAATCCAAAAAGTGGGGTTAGCAACATGGATCATGCTATGAGGCAATCCAACTCAGATCTGAGGCTTAGAGTAATTTATTATAATTAGCCTTAGGGCTAAGGTCCTTGTGAGATTGGTTGTAAACAGCCATAAACTGCAGTTACAACTTTAGGTTAGATTAACTACATACTTCTTTATAGCTTATAAATAATTGCATGTATATCCTTGAATCCTGTGGTAGTTCATGGTCACGTTTAATATATAAAATCATATTATCAATAACAAAAATAACCTTAGTTAAAGTTTGTTCTAAAACTTTTAAAAGTATGGGAATGATACTTTTAAAGTAATGATTACCCTGTAAAAATATTGCTGGCGATTAAACTGTCGCTTGGTATATATACATATTGTATCCATATAATATGTTCTTTAGTTGCCAAGCTCTTTGCTGGATTTTAACATATGAAGTAGTATTGCCAGATTTATCGTAACTGAAGAGGCTGTATAGTAGTATCGAATTATCACACCTGTGAACCAAGAGTATTGGCGCAGGCGAGTTTTTTTTAAAATTAATATTTATACTTAACATCAAAGTTATTTGAATTTCATCGAATACGTTATAATGCCGATAATAATGAGTATTCACATTTTTAAAGATTATTTATTTTATGGTATTGAGAAATACGTCGCGTGTAATAGCGAGATGAATCGACGTGTGTAAAACTTTTAAAAGTATGGGAATGATAGTTTTAAACGTAAAAAAATTAGGCCTAGCTTCAATATAATAACTTTAAAGAGGCCCGTTTCAAGGTTTATCATTACGTAACTGCTGCTTATCATGGGTACGTCGCACGGTCGAACAATGGGAACCGGGGCGCGAACTGAGGTGCGGGAGCAAGGCCGGACTGCGCGATAGGGTGTTATTCATTTAATACACTAGTTCGTTTATGCGTAAGTCAGATGAGGTTGAGTGTATATACGTTTTTTGTTTCTCGACATAATTAGGTCAAATATTAAGCACCTATTTTTTAATTGATTTAGAGCGAGCATCAAGTAATGATTATCCTGTAAAAATATTGCTGGCGATTAAACTGTCGCTTGGTATATATACATATATATATTGTATCCATATAATATGTTCTTTAGTTGCCAAGCTCTTTGCTGGATTTTAATAAATGAAGATTTATCGTAACTGAAGAGGCTGTATCGAATATCGAATTATCACACCTATGAACCAAAAGTAGTGGCGCATGCGAGTTTTTTTTAATTAATATTTATACTTAACATCAAAGTTATTTGAATTTCATCGAATACGATATAATGCCGATAATAATGAGTATGAGTATGCACATTTTTAAAGATTATTTATTTTATGGTATTGAGAAATACGTCGCGTGTAATAGCGAGATGAATCGACGTGTGTTTACAAAGTGAAGGGTTCGTCGAAACGACTCCGATTTAATTTAAGACCGGTGCCGTTATCGCCGGGGGCCCATTGTTTTTCTTTCTTGAAATTTTACAGCCAATTTGATGTGATTTTTTTTTACGATTAATCTGAATTTAATTAGTTTCGCGCATTGTTGTCTCGGTCCGTGCCGGTTCTAGGCTCAGAACTTTTATTACAAAGGGGTGGAAAGTTTAAAACTTTGAGATAATATATTGTCTTCGATATGTTTTTGTTATAATCAATAAAAAGCTGTATATACGTTACTTATATGATATTTTGACAAAACAAATGGCACGATATCGCACACGTATATGAAGTAATATTGTAACGTCACACTATCTTAGATAAAATGTGGAAGTAAGATGGCATATTCTCAATATCGGTAGTGAAAAAGAAATAGTTATATGTTGCTTAGATACGGGCGGATTGACGAGGCAGCCGTAAAAAATAAGCAAGTTAGCCAAGTTTTAATAAGGCGCTATCGAAGCGCTTATGAACGTATCTACTACTTTTTAGTTCCAATGTTATTGGTTATAATAGTAAAACAGTAGTCATTAGCGTTTGTTATTATTGTATACTTAACTATCTAGTGTCTTTCACTATAATGTATCTACAGGTTGATATAACACGCTGACGGTCGGAAGTATTTAAATTTGATCGTGGCAAATAAAAGTTAGAACATTTTCAATAATTCACAACCATAAAGAATAATATTCTAGTAATATTATAAAAGACAAAGTTTGGATGGATAATTGTTGCTATTTAACGCAAAAACTGCTAAAAAGGTTATTTTAAAAAATTGATGCAAGTGAAACTTTTTTCGAATCCTGGGCATTTAACTGAAAATTAATCGTTCTAGGGTTTTTAAAAACGTTTTAAATCTTAACGTGATAACTGGAAAATGGGGATGATGATGATACATCAATAGTACACAAGATATCCAACTATACATTTTAATTTGCGTATTAGAATACGGAATACATATTAAATACAGTCATTCAGGTGATACACGCATGTTAAAAACTGAGCACGATATAAATCATTTAGAATTGAGCCATAGGAGCCGCCATATTAGTCTTGGTTGCCCTGAAGAGCGCCTTTCAGTTTACTGCTAGTCCGTGGCCGGCAGTAATGCGACATGCGATTGATAGACGAAAAAATTGGAGGTGATCGAAAACAAGTTTCACTTTAATAGACGCGTGTGAATCCATAGTTACAGTTACTCTCATATAGATAGTATAATACATGCATTATACAGAAGAATATATAATCCGGTAATATATATAACTGGATTGCGACAAAACGAACCACTTGGGAGTAAGAAACCGCCTTAAAACCGTCAGTAAGGGAGATAGACAAATCTTGACAGACTGCTAGCCCGGAAAGCCCCTCCACTCGACGCGACGCCAGATATTGGCGTCAGTTGACATATTTACGGCGTCCTCGACTATTAAGTTGTGATTCACTGCGAACATATCGGGATGGATAGGTTTTTTATCGTTGGCAATGTATCCAAAAGCCCCCGCGGTCTATTTTGTAAGCTTTGAGTGTATTTCTAACCATTTTGCGCTTTATTTGCAGATCGAATTTTGACAAAAAGTTACCGCTACATCGAATTACCCTCACTTCTGACAAAAAAAAACCTATTTTTCAAAACACCCAAGAAAATAAGATTAACTTGTTTAACAATTCTCGTATTAATCGTTATGCATAGTATTGCGACAAAAGTAACTTGTGCATTACACAAGAGATATTTTTGTTGTTGTTTGTAACATGAGTTTGTTGTCCAGCTTTCGTGTGGTCGCTGTCTTTGAATGAGATATAATTAAGTTAACCAGGTATTCCGAATAATCAATTGTCTCATTTTCTGTTCGTTGGTGACGTATTAAAATGATACCCCTGTCTGTTTGTAGAAATATGTATTGAGAAGGTCACGTCAACTGGACCCCCCATTTTCCACTTGATCATAAAAATTAATCTCATGTATTTTTTTAAGAGTTCATACTAGGGCTGTTGATATTTTTAAAAATATCGGATTTGTGATATATGGATATTTATAAAAATATCAATATCGGGCTTCGATATATCAAAAACAAATATCGATATATATCGGCTTTATTAAAAAAAAACTATTTTAAATCTACTTAAAATTAATTTATAGTTTTTAATCCAGTCTATTTGTACAATTTATAACATAAAACCTATTTTTCAAAACACCCAAGAAAATAAGATTAACTTGTTTAACAACTCTCGTATTAATCGTTATGCCTAGTGTTGCGACAAAAGTATTTTTATAAATATCGATACATCAAAAATCCGATATTTTTAAAAATATCAACAGCCCTAGTATGAACTCTTAAAAAAATACATGGGATTAATTTTTATGATCAAGTGGAAAATGGGGGGGTCCAGTTGACGTGATCTTGCTCATTATGAAAAGATAAACCAGATCGAGTTTCTTACCTGTTCTTCTCGACGACTGGGTTGTATTTCCGAAGTGGTGATGTTCATAAACGCTTGCTCGTGTCCCAAATTAAATATAATAAATTATAAAATATAATTATCAAACAAATTTTATTATTATTATCATTATCATATTATTGTTATTATTGAACAAATTTTATTGTTGTAAAAATGTCATAAACAATTAATTATATTTTTAATTGTTATTTTTCATTACAATTAATCGAAGCTGCAACGTAGTCTGACTCGCCGTACCAAGCTCGTACCTCCCACCGCTAGCTGGCTGCTCATCCACACATTCTAAACCATAGCAAAATAGCGTGACAACAATAAGGATTTCTATTGCCTATATTATGCTCACGCTAACTTTGTGTAAAGGGCTATCTGGTATGAATTTCCCCCAGTGGTAGGACATGGTCTCTTCAAATAGGGATTGAAAGAATTCAGAGTCGGCAACACAGTAGTGATGCCCCTATTATTGCAACTGTCCATAGATAACAATAACCATTTAACATCAGCTGAGCCGACTGCTTGCTGCCCCTTATAAGTCCCTAGTATGTAGTATGCCCCTAGATAACACGATAATTGTTCAGTGTGGAATTTAAAGCCAGTAGATACTGTACCATCCTTGTAGAAAGAGCTACTTGAAGTTATTTTTTTTAAAGTTATTTTAGTTAAGTATAACTCAAGAGATGTCTCGCCACGTCTTAAAGACCGTACTCAAAGAGGGTCACGTCCTGACCCAGGGATTGTTACGAAATCCGAGTCGTGGCAACGAGAAACAAGTTAATACTTATAACGTAATCTTAGGATATTTGCTGTTCACTTCTGATGGGCTAATCATAGGGTATTTGGAATTCTGGGACACCGTGAAAGGGCTACCGCGGACATTGATTTAGAGACACTGGAAATGCTATTAACATGTAAACGGACATCGAGTACGCACGCTATATTAGAACTATATTATTGTGTAAGGGGGGATTTTAAAATAAGGATTATTATTTACGTTTTATAAAGTGAACAGTATCTTTAGTATTTATATAGGGTATATAATTGAAAAGAGTGATATTTAAGGAAATATTATATGTAGAATGGATAAATTAATGTTTGTTACTTTTTCACGCAAAAACTATTCAACGGACTTTACTGAAAATTTACAATTATGTAGATTATACATCAGAATAATGTATAATTTATGAGTTCCCTCATCGCCGTACCAAGCTCGTACCTCCCACCGCTAGCTGGCTGCTCATCCATACACTCTAAACCATAGCAAAGTAGCGCGACAACAACAAGGATTCCTATTGCCTTAATTATGCTCACGCTAGCTTTTTGTAAAGGGCTATCTGGTACGAATTTCCCCCAGTGTTAGGACATGGTCTCTTCAAATAGAGATTGAAAGAATTCAGGATCGGCAACACAACAGCAATGCCCCTATTGTTGCAACTGTCCATAGATAACAATAACCATTTAACATCAGCTGAGCCGACTGCTTGCTGCCCCTTATAAGTCCCTAGTATGTAGTATTCCCCTAGATAACACGATAATTGTTCCGTGTGGAATTTAAAGCCACAGTAGGTACTGTACCATCCATGTACAAATAACTCTTTGAAGTTATTTATTTTTTTAAAGTTATTTTAGTTAAGTATAACTCAAGAGATGTCTCGTCACGTCTTAAAGACCGTACTCAAAGAGGGTCACGTCCTGACCCAGGGATTGTTACGAAATCCGAGTCGTGGCAACGAGAAACAAGTTAATACTTATAACGTAATCTTAGGATATTTGCTGTTCACTTCTGATGGGCTAATCATAGGGTATTTGGAATTCTGGGACACCGTGAAAGGGCTACCGCGGACATTGATTTAGAGACACTGGAAATGCTATTAACATGTAAACGGACAACTTGCGTCGTAATTTCATAAAACAATAATATTTTCATTTTATAGTTTATTTTATTTGTTTATTGCGTTGTCTTTTTGCTGAACAATGTAACTAAAGCGAATGCCGTGAAGTTACTAAATTAGTTAAAATTACTTTAGCTATTTGAATGACTCATCAAAGTACAGCGGAAACTACCGAATCTAGAAACATGTAATTTAGACAGTAGTTTTCTTGTGGCGTAAAGATTCACTAAAAGGTGATTTTTAATTATTCCTTAAGGGAATAAACACGAATGGCAAAGATTGTATGGGAACAAATATTCTTCTATTAACTTGAAAATTTGCTCAATAACTTCCCGATAGAAGTACTTAAATAAAAACTTAAGTGTGTAAAATAAGTGAAGAGATTTTTCATTAAAACGTTTATTTAGGTTTTTATGTCCTTACTTAATTTCCGATGGACTTAAAATTTAGGACACATAGCTACTTCATTATTTATTATCTTAAAGTTTATGGTTATACCCTAGGGATACATATTATCATTTAGTAACGCGGGCGAAGCCGTGAGCAAAAGCTTAGTATCTCATATAATTTTAATTATTTTAATGTTACATAATTTAATTTTCCAATATTATTAATAGTGTAAGTTTTATCGATGGGATAAAGCGTTGTAGGTTTTCAACTCTAGTCCAAGGAAGTAGTCACTTTGAAAAAAAAGTTTAGGGTTTAGTATGCTCCATCTTATTATTTTGAAATTATGAATATTTTATTACATTGTTTATAATAGGTTAATAACTTAATTGTAACATATTGCTTTTACGCAGTAGATTGAAAAAAAAAAGGAATTTTAAAATTGCAATTAGTCTTATCCACTATAAACTATACGATGTCACCTTGAAGGTGTCTCCCGGCTATAACTCTTTTTTGTCCATCCATCGCATGTCGCATTACATTAGCCGGTTGTAAAGTAGGGGTAAAATGGAAGCAGCCAAGGCCAATATGGCGGCGCTCATGGCTCAATTCAAAATTAAATAAATATTATGCTCAATTTTTACCATGCGTCTATCATCCGAATGAATTGTATCTATTGTGTATTTCGTACTTTAATACACAGATTTAAATTAAAATGTATGGTTGGACATCTTGTTTAGTATTGATTGATTATCATTCCCATTTTCCAATCATTAAGTTTGGATTAAAAACGCGATTTCAATACCTTAAGTCGAATAATTTTTCGAATATGTTTAGTTAAATGCCTACGATCTGAAAAAAAGTTTAACTTGCGTCGTAATTTCATAAAACAATAATATTTTCATTTTATAGTTTATTTTATTTGTTTATTGCGTTGTCTTTTTGCTGAACAATGTAACTAAAGCGAATGCCGTGAAGTTACTAAATTAGTTAAAATTACTTTAGCTATTTGAATGACTCATCAAAGTACAGCGGAAACTACCGAATCTAGAAACATGTAATTTAGACAGTAGTTTTCTTGTGGCGTAAAGATTCACTAAAAGGTGATTTTTAATTATTCCTTAAGGGAATAAACACGAATGGCAAAGATTGTATGGGAACAAATATTCTTCTATTAACTTGAAAATTTGCTCTATAACTTCCTAATAGAAGTACTTAAATAAAAACTTGTTAAGTGTGTAAAATAAGTGAAGAGATTTTTCATTAAAACGTTTATTTGGGGTTTTTATGTCCTTACTTAATTTCCGATGGACTTTAAATTTTGGGCACGTAGCTACTTCATTATTTATTATTTATGGTTATACCCTAGGGATACTAGGGATATTATCATCCAATAACGCGGGCGAAGCCGTGAGCAAAAGCTTAGTATCTCATATAATTTTAATAATGTTACATAGTTTAATTTTTCAATATTATTAATAGTGTAAGTTTTATCGATGGGTTAAGGCGTTGTAGGTTTTCAGTTCTAGTCCAAGGAAGTAGGCACTTCGAAAAAAAAGTTTAGGGTTTAGTATGCTCCATCTTATTATTTTGAAATTGTGAATATTTTATTACATTATTTATTTATTTATACATTATGCCTTAAATACGCAATGGAGAACTTAATGCCGAAGGCATTCTCTACCAGTCAACCATTAGGTGATGCAGAGATAAATGTTGGTAGGTTTAAAAGGAGAAGTTTTTATGAAATTATGTTTAACCTATTTAATATAACAATATATAAATAACATATCAACACCGATATACTATATATATACAATACATACATATAACAACATCATACATAAATAAAAGTATAATAATTCAACATCAAGTATTAAATACAGCATTAACCAGATAATTCTGCTAACTGAGACTGGTAAAGCCGACGTACCCTGACTTTAAAACTGAAACGGTTAGATGACATCCTGATTTCATAAGGAAGCGCATTCCATAGGAGAATAGATTGGATAAAGAAAGAGGAATGTACAAGACCGGAAGTATGGACAGGACAGCAAAGAATAAGATTATTAGAAGAGCGAAGGTTAAGGTTATGATTAGAGCATAAAAACTGAAAATTTAATATAGGTTAATAACTTAATTGTAACTTACTGCTTTTAACCAGTAATTTGAAAAAAAAAACGAATTTTAAAATTGCAATTAGTCTTATCCACTATAAACTATACGATGTCACCTTGAAGGTGTCTCCCGGCTATAACTCTTAACGACGGTGGCGCCCTCGTCGACGTGTTGAGGAATTATTATTATGCGAATAAATACTGTAAATGTCATGACTAAATGTCTTTGGGGGGCTCCTGTAATCCGCGAGGGGTTGGGTGAAGGGAGGGAGGCGATGTTGGACTTAGTGGAATGTAGCTTTAATAGTTTTGAGTTTGATTTTTCGTGATTTTCAAGTTGTTACAGGATCGCCGTTGTTGCTAGTTGTGCACAACAATTATACTTGACTGAATAACGTTTTTTACTTATACTTTACTGTCGCTCTGTCCTCATAACGATAGTAAAAAAATTAAGGTATAAAACAATTATTTTCGGAGTGACGACTTCTTTAGTCACGTTGAGCGGTATTTTTAGCTGGAGATAAATTTATAATTTCGCGTCTTGACATGCTACGTAAGCATGACCGATCGTATTGCGCTTGCGCCGTTTGCGTCAGAGTACCGACGCGTAGTGTAGGGACCTGTGTACATTTAATATTGATATTTTACAGATCGTGAAACGCTTGATTGATTAATAGACTTTATAAAATGTGTATAATTATTGCTCCGAGTGCCAATAGATATGAAAACCACACTAATGTTAATAATTGCAATAAAACAAATTCTGAAAGTTAAATATTGTCATTCACACTATAATTAATATGAAAAGTCAAAAATAACACATTTATGTCATTGTTTTGAGTTTTCACTTGTGTCGGCAGTCGCTTCAACTTTTTCTGAATTTGTATACATTCACGAATTTGTCTTTAATAGTATCGTCAACTCGGAAACATTTTGAGAAAATGGTGAGGTATGTTTACGTACTAAAGCGATGACAGCCCACTTGATAGCGTGTTTGGGCATTACGTTGTTCGACGTAGGATCGAGTCCTTGCAACTGAGTCGGATCTCTCGCTGAGGAAAGACCTGTTATAAAACCATAGCATGGTGTCTTTTTCTAAGTCAACCTAGCTACCAACCGCAACTTGAAAATTTGTCGATAAGCAGCTATTGGTGTGTTTCGGCAGATGCATTTAAGAGTCAGTCTCCTCTAGACTTAATTTTTTACTATCTTAAACTATTTCTTTATTTAACAACAGATTAGGTTATGTTCAAACACTAAAACCTGTTAAGTATATAAAAGGAATTATCAGCATGTTATGGTAAATTTAGGAAGGAAATGAGAAAGTAAATAAGTATAAATTCTGTGATATTTGTCCAAACAATGTAGGTTTCTGTGGCAATTTAGTCATACTTTCGCACATTTAAAGGGTGGTTTCTGAAAAGAACTGTTCTAGAGGGATCGAAATATTTGAGACACATTATCAACGAATATCCGGCGACTGTGGCGACGTCTCGCTTTAAATCAAGCGCGGAATGATGGCTATAACAGTTAGCCGCGAGTTACGAGCGAGCCAAGATAATGGCGCGGTCGAGAATATTCTACCGAAGTAATTGCTAATTTTGGTAGTACGGGAGCGGCTGAGACGGTGATAATTGCTTGTTTGTTTCTCTGTTTTAATATGATGATATTTCTACGAGGGAAGCGTCGGTAATGGCGTCGAGAATATGGCGGAAGCGTCGTCTACTTCTAAAATGTTTACGTCGCGTCGTATCGGTGGGGTTGGTGGGAAAATATCTTGGTACAATGTTTTAGTTACGTTTTATTTATTTACGCTACACAGTTCTCCTCTCTTTATTGTATAAGATCGTTAAAATGATTTTAAAGATGTAATTGCTCAATCGATAAATAATATAATAATAATAATATATACTGAACTTGATTACGCTAGAGTGACATCTAACAAGCGGTTAGTCGTAACTTGGAAGAGTTGACACTAAAATTGCCTAGATGGCGCTTGAAAGACCGTTGTACAATTATTTTTTACTAATTGCTTTTACGTATTTTGTTCGTATATTTTAATTACAAATATGAAAGCTTATTTATTTCCACATTGTTATTACCAAAGAGTAATCTAAATCCTTCGTATCACATCTTATAGTGAGTAATTACTTATCAATATTCATAAACATGTATTTGATTGACTATATATAATTGCTTAATTATTTTTTACGCAACACGACAAAGTAACTGTATTTCACTGAAATGTAATTTGCATTACAGAAAAGTGTAGTACAAAAAGCTATAATAACGAAAAGGTTGACCAATTACTTATCAATATTCAAAAACATGTATTTGATTGACTATATATAATAGCTTAATTATTTTTTACGCAAAAAGTAACTGTATTTCACTGAAATGTAATTTGCATTACAGAAAAGTGTAGTACAAAAAGCTATAATAACGGAAAGGTCGACTCAATGATACTCAGCGCCCTACCAGCCTATAAACAAATTACTGTTCAAGCTAAATTAAAACCTAAACGGTAGATGTAGATTTGGCTCTTTGTTTCCAAAACGGTAGGCTCTAAAGTGAGTCACTGTGCCTCGTTTAATTATGCACGCATGTTCTCATCTTATCGCAGTTATTTGGTGAAAGAAAATATAATAGTCAGACTGACTGTATTTATTTATTCGATATACATTCAACTATCTTTTAGCAAAGACAAGTGGACTTCACCAAAGCTTAGTATATAAACTCGTCCCCGGCTATAAATCGCGCATGTTAAACTAAGACAGACATGTCGGAGCTATTCGGGACAAGTCAGCGGGGCCCTTATCAAGGAGGCCGGTTATTTACGGCCCAGCCTGAGTTATGGCCAATTTACAGGCAGTCATTAGGGCCTTAATGGCCTGAAGGTGTCCGGAAAGTGCCGGATAAGTTTTGGTGTCGTCAGCGTTTTGTGATATAGGGGGAGTTAGGGGGTAAGGTTTCCGTCTAAGATTTAAGGTAACAGCTGTAACAATTTTTATCCTAGTCCATGTAAATATAATAAATGCGAAAGTAAATCTGTGTGTTCCATTTTCACACCTATAATGCTGAAGAATTTTTTTAAGTTACCTTTGTCTTAAAAATTAGGGCTAATTGTAAATTTTGGCTACCATCCTCAAGTACAAAACCTGTCGCCAAGCCATTGTTGATGTGTTCCAGCTGTTGCAGTGGAGAGCCAGTCCCCTCTAGGTTTAACGTGGTTACAACCTTAGACCACATAGTTATTTAATATAAGATGAAGTTGTGGTCAAAAAAAGCTATAGACTATTTAAAAAAAAAACAGTTTTGTTCATATGACACTGCTTCACTTCACTGTCGAGAAGTAAAGAATGTATCTGCGTTTTTGACAAATCAAGCCTAAATAGAATGTGATTCCAATAAAATTTCACACAAAATGGTTATCATTATATTTCATTGCAATATTTAATTTAAAGCATTAAATATTATTTTTGTAACACAATGGATTCTGGTTAAGAAACAATAAAAATATCTCTTATTTTTAATTCACTAGCGGGCCCGGCAAACGTTGTCCCGCCCTGATTATGAAAAAATCCCGAACAAATTACTACTAAAACGTTCCTCATTAATCACTCTATCCACCGGTGAAAACCGCATGAAAATCCGTTCGGTAGTTTTTGAGTTTATCGCGAACAGACAGACAGACGCGGTAGGGGACTTTGTTTTATACTATGTAATGATTATGTTTTTTAATGACAAAAAGGAAAGTAATTAATCTTAATAGGATTAAATGGTTTTTACTCAATATTAGTTTCTTTACTACATGGAATCAAAATATTATTCAAGTAACAGATAAATGATTGAATGGCATTAGTATTTTACTGTTGTAGCCAAATACATCTGAATATACAAAAATCCAGTGTCATGATCTTTGTCCACGATGGAATCCGAAACTACTCAATCGATCTTTGTGAAAGTTGGCATTTATGTATAATTTGATCCATCTTGAAAGATAGGATAATTTATATTTCGATTAATGGTCTCAATATTTTTTCATTACATATTAAATTATTGTCAATGTTGGTTATTGTTATTTATTGTAAACTTTCATCTGACAGATGGCGCTTTAAGTTAGTTTATTGACAAAAAACTATAGGACCTACTTTTAAAGACTCCTCATAGATGGCGCCACGTTTTAATTTTGAATTTCTTTTTCAACTCTAGTTTATTTTATGGTGCACGTGTCTTCTATTTCATATGTAATCTATTTACTACGTAACCTCGCTTTTTCAGTTTTAAGTTATAGGCAAACTCATTACCCCTTAATACCAAATACTTGATCATAATTTTAATTCAATATGTTCAATAACTGAGCCACAATAACGTCAGCTATATAGCTATAATAGCAGTCAGCTAGTAGATAATTTATTTTAAAAAGGTTGATAAAAATATAAATAAAACATATCGGAGTCGTTGGGCGACAATAGCGAAAATTCATTACGAAAGCGCACCGCTGCAAATGATAACCTTATTTTGGTGGCGCGGGCATGAATCAAATGTACATTAAAGCATTGTCATACGGGAGAATTATTGTGATGCCTCTCGTTACTAGCACACTTCGACGCTGCCGGCGATCCCGAACAAGGGAAGTTGTTGAGTAGAACCATTGGTGTTTTTTTGTAAATTTAATAAACAGAAAACAGGAGCTAAATTAAAGCAAATAAAAAAACTCACTTTTTACATAAAACATGTTAAAAAATCATCAAAAAATTGAAACTATGAAGCGTGTCAATGAAATGGGCATACACTTTATATGTAAATATACACACAAACATACATATATACATGTAATCAAAAATATTACAGTTGTGTTTACACTATGCTACATACTGTCGAACTCGTAACTGCCTAAATGAGAAGTAGGTACATCAATGGGTTCGACAATGAAAAAAGGTTTAGCCCATTTTCTATGAACTATGATTGTTCCAATCAGAGATTGTATAGCTAAGTTTAAAACAGGGACATTTGTTTAAATAAAAAAATCATAGTAACTGTAAATGCGATTCTATATAGCAATATTCGTTTGGAATTTTATTTCAATTTTGATCGCGGCTTTATCTGTGTTATACCAAAAGATACCTATACCTGGCGAACTGTACTTGTTTCTGAATAAAAATGTATGGATTATCTGTTTGTTTGTTATCTGAAGATGTCTATACAAAAAGAGAAAACTCATATTCGTATTGTATATATCCATAAATAATGAAAGTTTGCTCATAAATTCTAACATAACAACGCCATACAATAATTTTGTTACAATTTATGCCTAACATCAAGTAACAAACAGAAATGTTATCATACCCGTAAACGACACTAAGCAGCTCGATATTTTACATTATTGCTTTTTTTCAAAACTAAAAAGAAAACTTTTCCTTATTTTTTTAAGATATATGTTTATATTTTTGCTCACACTTAATTAATGTAAATGAAATGGCAATTATTAAAATGCATTTTAAACTATAGCATAAACGACACAAGTGAATATATTTTATAAAGAGAATATATATAAATATTATACTACCAACTCCACAGTTGCCTCTAATCCCAAATTTTGCATTATCGCCCAACGGTGTGACAGGTCAATGATATATATTTGTGCCTATTATAAAAGCAATAAATATATAAATTTGCGGAAAATTTAGAACGCAATCGATTTTATTGTCGAATGATAATAATTATAATGAATGTGCCGCGTCGGCGCCATTTTGTTTTGTTAAATCCCATTGTTTTCATTATTGGTTATCTCACCTGACATCTGAATAATATTTTGTGAAATATTTTATTATATAATTTGCTTTGCGTTTGAGATCGTCGTAAGTTTTCTACTTACAATGATGACTGACCGACGTATTTTTCAGAAGAAGTTATATTTTGTTTATCGCAGCACGTAGCACTTTACATGATGCTAATTACGTTACAATCCAAAGACAATGGCGATAATCGCGAGTTATAGAATACATCGACAGTATCCACTGTCTTGCAACATATGAATATTCACTGACTGATACCAAAAACTGACAAACCAGAAGAGAGATCGGCAGCGACAGGGTTAGTTACATATCAATATCACCCTGTTTGACCACACACACATAAGCATGGCATTATGGTCGGTGTTATACCTGGTTGAGTACAATTATAGTATAAACTAACTTGAAATAACATATTTAAAAGAAGGTGTTTGATTTCATTAAAGCGGGTAATTTGACTAAATATATGTATATCTAAGACTTAACGTACGAGCGTCTCAGATTCAATTTCCTTTAGAGTTAATTAAAACCATAATTGCTATTCAAGATTATGTCAATAGAAATTAGATATGAATCAGAATATTAATTTAATAAAAACTGATATATTTAAAAAAGATGATTGCGTGTAACGCTCACACGCGATTGAAGTAAAACTTCTTTAGCGTTATAAGAGATGGCGATTAAGTTAAAAATAAATACATCATATGAGAATTTCAAAAGGCATTTATTGATGATGTAACACTAGTAATATATACATTTATTGTCGTCGAGCACTATATATTTTAAAATAATAATTTAATTACTATCATACTTCAAATATGATATGATTAGTTTATGATAACCGAAATGAGACTCATAAATGCTACTCTGCAAATTTTGTAGATTTCCTGAGATAACTACAATAATAGTCGTGCCATATGGTGGTAGAGCTACGCTGAAACTATTACTGGTTTCAGCATGAATGGGTCGGCTCGTCCGGGGTAGTACCACCCTCTCACAGAAACACCGACGTGAAGTAACAGTGCTTGCATTGTTGCGTTTCGTTCGGTCAGTGAGAGCGCCGGAGGCCCACCTCCCCTCCCCTCTTCTCCTTTCCCTCTCCCACCCCTAATCCCTTCCCCCAAAAGGGTGGCAACGCACTTGCGACTCTTCTGGTGTTGTTAGTGTCCCTGGACGGTGGTGATCACTTAACAGCAGGTGACCTACCTGTTCGTTTGCCACTGATGGCATAAAAAAAAAATCTTGTTGTTGGACCTATGGCACTACAGATAATGAAGCTTTGATTTAATTTGTTACTTACTGACATTGAAACCAGGTGGCAGCAAGGTCGCGCGCCTATATATATAATTAATCCTATTCTATGATTTTTATTATTATTCAATTTAATATTTTTTATAATTTTTTTTTACCAAAAATTTTTGCTTGATTTATTTATAAACTATTTATTGACAAAATCAAATATATTTAAAAACCGGATGATACAGAAACATGATGCCATATTACCGTAACGGACTTCCGTTTCATTGTCGTCCAGTTACCTCCTATTCTAAAGAAGTTTTAGTTCAAGAAAGTTTATTAGTAGAAAGTTGCCAAGCAACTAAAGGCATGTTCCGAGAGCTACAATTGAGAGCCCGTCTTCTATATTTAGGTTTTTTCCATCTCGGAGCATATCATCATTTATCATCAAGTAATATCAGTGGTTAATATTAACCGAATAATTCGGAATTTGCGTTAATTTACTCATTTAAATTGGTAGCACTATCGGCTGACGGTGAAAGAAAACATCGCGAGGAAACCTGCGAAATCTTCTTGTAGTACTGCTGTATGTTGGAAAACATAGACCTGTGGATTTTCAGAGTTTATAATCGCCAATACGTCGTCGGGAAGAAACCTATAACCCTGACGTGGGTCTCTTACAGGTTAATGATGATGATGACGAGATTGTGAATAAAAGCTAAAACGTGTAGAGTATTTTAAAAAACCGCTACTCGGTTACTTCGTTACGTGTCCGTATTCATTATGCCTATACAAAAGTAAATCGAAATCAGTAGTGCGAGCCGATTTTAATCGGTTTTATCTAGTTTTTGTGGTAAATGACAGGGCCGCGGTCACCCCTCGCGATCGCATTGTTTTGACATTTGCGGCGTAAACGATCCGAGAGCTGGCAATGTTGTTGTCAACGTTGTCATAAGAAAAAAGGCGATGTTATTATTTCTAAGGTGTTTTAGCTACACGACCGTTGTGACACAGATGGCGTTTTAAGAAAAAAGAATATATTTTAGAAATATGTGTCAAAACAAGTACATATTCGAAAGTAACCTCATGTCAAAGTTTCAAAGCAATCGGCGAAAAACTATCGGTGATTTAAGATTTTGAGCAAAGTAACATAAACATTTTACAACAGTAAGTTAAATCCATGTTAAATGAAATATAAATTACTTTTAAGAAATATATTAATACGTAATTTTATTTATGTCTTATCTACTTTAATTAATAGACAAGATTTTCATTTTGAAGTATTCTTAAATTCGAAGAATTATCCCAAAATCAAAAGTAATTTGTTAAATTTCGCCCCTGACAACGTCAAAACTCTACTGTCGCGCGTCGGTTCGGAAAACAACCAGTCATTGATTAGAACCGGTAAGAAACGCGTTCAGGTTTTTAATTTGATTATACTTATTTTCAATGTATTTCATATATTATAAGCTGAATTATATATATTAACGGTTCATATTACTGTCGAAATAAACGTGTCTAGCTGCGGGTTAAAAGTGAATCCCGACAAATAAATATAAACTCATTTTTGTTTATAATGAATTGTCATTAATGCGCAACTGTGTTTGATTGCGGTCCCACTGTACCGCTGCACGCGGCTACTCTTATAATTATTATTTTTAATTACCCTTTAATATGAAATACGTTATTTAAATTACATTTTAAATGTAAACACTGTAGCACGTGTGTTCTGTAATATTATTAAAATGAAAATATCTCATTACAGTTTTAATTCAGGATATGTTTAAAAATAAATTGTTAATTATTACCCTAATAATCAATACTTAGTATTTTAAATATGAAGTAATATTAATTAAACTGGCACACAAAACACAAAAAAAAAATCAAGTCAAGATGTTCGCAGGTTCGAACCTCGACATGTACCAACGAATTTTTCGGTATTCGCGTACACTTACTAATTAAATTCGTAACACTATCGGCTAAGGGTGAAGAAAACCTATGAGAAAAACCTGATCCTCGGAAATGTTCTTGTATACTGCCTTGTCAGAAAATATAGAACTGTGAATTTCTTTGAGTTTGAAATCGCCAATACGTCATGGGCTGGCGTGGTGATTATGCCCATGCCTTCCTTCCGGAAGAGGTCAGTGGCTCTTTAGTAGGTCTCTTAGAGGTTGGTGTGATGACCAATCATATTAGAAAACTAATTGTGCATTTTTTTATATCATAGGAGGCAAACCAACGGGTAGGTCAACTGATGTTAAGTGATCACCACCATCCAATTGCAAACCTGTGTTTGGGGAAAGGGAGGAGGAGGATAGGGAGGGAGTGAGGAGGGGGGAGGTGGTCCTCCGGCGTTCTCACTGACCGAACGAAACGCAACAATGCAAACACTATTACTTCACGTCGGTGTTTCTGTGTGTCGGGTGGTACTAACCCGGGCGAGCCGACCCATTCATGCTGAAACCAGTAATAGCTTCAGCGTGGCTCTACCACCTACAAAATACATTCTGTATAGACGAATACGGCTTAGTCGATAGCATGGTCGTAGGGTTTTTTTTAAATCCTTCTGACTATTTGGCTGAAGTTGGAAATCTGTCGCCAAGCACCTGTTGGTGTGTTCCAGCAGTTGCACTTGAGAGCCAGTCCCCACTAGGTTTAGCATGTTCACCATCTTAGACCACATTTAACATCGTATGAGATTGTGGTCAAAACACATAAAGTATAAAAAAGTATAACGTTAACGTATTAACGTACGGATCTAACGTCACGTTACGACACTTACGAACGAAACAAATACCATACAGAATATAGGTTAGAAGGTGCTGAAACAAGGTCAAAAGTAATGCCACGGCGTGGGGTGTCTGGAATCGAAGGCGGATTGGTCGCCTGACCAACAACCGAACACTACTGAAAAGGGTGAATGACACTTCGAATAAAAACAATCTAAGCAGCTGATGTCTGATTGGATGTTATACACATTGCGTTACCAGATGTATAATTATTTTCACTGCTGAAGACTCTTAATTCAGAAGAAAAATCGACTGGCGACTCATTACTGTCTCCATTTTTAGTCAAAAATATGTGTGTGATTTTTATTATATAGATATTTGGATAACAACCGTTCACTTAACTACATCGGCGTGCGTTTCTGCGCAGTGATTTGTTTCATACTTGCAAATTGACATTGACACGATTCAGCGATGTAGCAAAGTTGCTGAGACCAGCTCGTGCACTCAACAAAAACTACTGCTTGGAATGTACATTTATTATTGTGACACTTATTTGTAATTAGTTTACTTGCTGCTCTGATAATGCAATGACTTTAAGTGAACGTTGCACCAATGCTGATGCGTTGAGTTCGTGGATTCGATACTTACATTTTCAGATTCACATATGCTTGTTCTAAATTTGAGTGTAGTTTGTGTCGTGAATAATATATTTGTTGTTCAACGTAATCTTTATAGATCAATTTGTAATAGAGGCAGTATGTAATGTGTAACTGTATGTAACTGTATAAGATATTTACTCTGTTGATTTATAGTTATAGCATGCATGATGCTAACACTGCACAATCCAATCCGAAACATTGGCATTTCCTCACCGCTCGTCGATATCGTATCGAATTTCGAAACTCACGACTGTTCCGTATACAATAGTTGATCCCGAAACGCTATAAACTAAAAAAGTATCATATTACCAGTTTATTACCATTTATATGTAGTCGCGATCCAATCAGCAATATAACTGAATAATTAACAACAATTTATATCAACTATGTACAAAATTACACAAAATCAAAATTAATTATGATCCTGAGATTCCAGTTAAGAAAAATATGGTATTATAATAATATAAATGATCATTTCCAAAAACATAATCTGCCACCGATTATTCATCGGTATGTTATTTTTACGACAGAAAGCCAGTTATATTTATTCTTCGTGCTATCATCACCTTACCTGCATCACTGGTCACATCAAATCAGTTTGTGGTCGAATATAAATTTCGAAGAGTAAAGAGAATATATGTAGCTATGACATTTTTCCCAATAAAAACACCAGCTCACAAAGTATTATCGTTTCTTCTGTTGAAAAACTTACAACATTTTATTTATATTTTTTTTCATAGATTTTTTCATTCATTATTATTAGCTTTTCCTGCGGTTTCGCTTGCGTTAATATGAATTTGGTCTAAACCTCAGACACAGTAATTTTCAATAGAGGCCACTCTATAAGACAAAAATTAATTTATGATAGCTTGAGGCGTGAAAGCGTAACAAGCAAAGAAACTCACATTCGCATTTATACCTAACTAGCAGGCCTGGCAGACGATGTCTTGCCCCGACTATAAAAGAATCCTAAACAAATTATATACTAAAACCTTCCTCAAGCATCATTTTATCCATTGTTGAAAACCACATAAAAATCCATTCCGTAGTATTTGAGTTTATGGCGAACAGACAGACGCGGTAGGGGAATTTGTTTTATACTATGTAATGATATTAATAAGAATTACAATATCATAAAATACTTTTATAATCTAAATAAATATCTATAATTGAATTATAGTTCTATCTATTCTATACTACACTTGATATGAGTAGCTAATAACGTAAGCATTAGTGTGTGGAGTACATTCTATTTCTTACACTTATCATAGTTTTCACATACAACATTTTTCTTTTGTTTTTCTTTATTAAATCGATCTAATAATTTGCGATAAATGTATCAAAATCGTTGATGATGCAGCTGTAGTCTTTAAACTGTGATATAAAGCGCTTCTTTCAACCTCGCGCAGAGTTATAAATATTTTAATAAATCTGTATTTTTATTACTCCAAATTTCCCTAGACACTTTTGCTTGGTGTTGTCATGTAAAGACCAATATCGATCATGTGAATATCTGAATGATAATTAACATTATTATAATTATTTCTGTGATTAATATAATCTCAAATTACTTATCAATAGATACGAATTCATTGTTGCTTTAATTGTGATTTAGTTAATAAAAATATAATAAAGACATATAGTTGTAACGCAGATACACGAATTAATTAAATTGCAGTCATATTTTACATACATTGTATTATCATAAATTTTTACCATAAATATGATTACTTGATTATATTGTTTCGAAAGGAATTGAAATAATAAGTCCTGTCTATACTTTCTGATAGCTATGTTTCAACTGCCGACGATAGATTCATTTGACTGATGACGAATTGTTCGTGGATCTCTCACGGACTGTACCGAACGATTATGGCGACCATAATGTTTTAAAAAATTGGGTCAATCCCATTTTAATAAATCCCATTTTGACACTAATTTTGCATAGGTAATAGGTATTCCTTTATTCTTCAAAAGAGATTCTAATTCTGTTCACAAGAACAGAAAGAAATGGTTGAAAACATTTTCCTAATTTTTTCTTTTTTAAAAACAGAATACTGTACTAAAATAAATTATGAATTTCGGCAATCAATGTAATTATTCCAAGCTTTATTTAATAGATAAAAATTATTTCCTAAAGTTATTATTTAAATATGAAATTTATACATAATAGGGTTTGATGGCATATTTTAACACTTGAGGAGTTACTCATACCTTCCATATGAATATCATACTGGAAATATCATGATCAGGTAATCAAATAATAATATTGAATTATATTTATAAATGCGTGCACATGAAATACATATTATTATTTTCAATTATAAAATTACATTGGGTTTTTAATAAGCGCAGATTCCGACTTTTGTAAAAAAAAATAATGTGTGGACTCAAAATAATTAGGAACAAGATGAAGCAAAGCTAATTTATCCAATTTAAAAAATCATCACGAATTTAATTCATCTTTAACAGATCGTTAACTATTTCTATTTAACCAGACATTTAGCCAAAATACTCTTACTGCTGGACATAGCTCTCCTGTGAAGATTGTCATAACGCTTGCTTTCAAGAGATTCCTACAACCTTGACCAAATCCTCGGTTCACCTTGTGACGGGTCTGGCCACGCTATATCTTCTAGTACGTGAACGGCATTCGAGAACTCTTCAGCTCCATTTACATTGTACAAATAATTTGCCCCGATCACTGTACACTAAAATATAAAAAAATGTGTGTCGTGTCAATAATTTTGATTATTCAGCAGATCTCATTTATGATTCGATGACGCAGCGAAATTATAATAATCATATCATAATAATAGCATAGCATAATCTCTCCGTTTCAGTGACCTAAATTTTTTCTATGAGATACATTATTATCGACATTTTTTTAGATGTTAAAGACTTCACCTTGAGATGTTGAAATAAGTATTTTAGAAGATATTAACTAGCTCCCTAACGTTGCTTAATCGATTTCCAGTCAATAGTGTAAGTCTTTTTTTTTTTTTAAGCAGAATATTATGATGAACGTAGAACAATTATTACATAAGACTTTCTTCTATATTAATTCAGTACTGTCCTACCTAATACTAAACGCGTGGTCACCCGATTCTTTTACGCGCACGTTTCTCGTTATAAATCCTACAACAAATAATGTACTGCTTTACGCGTTCCGAACGATGGATTTATACGTTTAAGCGGTCCGATTCGGGGCATTGTTGTTGTATAGTTTTATAACATATAAACATTTGCGGTGGAGGTATGCGCCGGCGCACGGCGGCGGGCGAATCAACCACAATACACAAATGTTACGGTACTGAAATCAAAACTGTTTGTGACAACTATTAAACAATTTAAGATCCGAAAAATTTATGAAGTTAATTCACATACTTAGTTTTTTATATTTATACCAGCGGGCCCGGTAGATGTTGTCGCGCCATGATTATAAAAAAATCTTTGACAAATTATATCCCAAAACGTTCCTCATGAATAACTTTATCCACTGGTGAACCGCTTGAAAATCCGTTCAGTAGTTTTTAAGTTTATGGCGAACAGACAGACAAACAGACGTGGTAGGAGACTTTGTTTTATACTATGTAATGATAGTCAATTTGATTTTTCGAATATTTGGCATAAATTGTTTTGTTTAGTAAATGGCCATCTTTGTTATCGAGTAACTTCGAGAGACAATTATTAGATGGTGGGTACCTTACTATGCGTAAAGCTATTTATGCGTGCTCGCTCAGTGAAGGTCATATATCAGAGTTGAGCGACAACTTCGGGTGTATTCAGCAAATCGAATAATGTCAGGAATAACCTATGCACAAGTAACCATTAACCTACCAGTCGTCAAATTTTCGATATTACTTCAGTCTCACGTGTTCATAACCTTGTAAGAATTCTTCGAACTAATATTATAAATGTGAATTTTTTTATTGGTTTGTTACGTTTTCATTCCTAATTACTCAACCGATCATCATGATTAGAGCATACATGTTATTTATGGTGCAGAAAAAAAAATATTCCGGAAAAGGTACTATTCCGATGTAATAGATTTTTGTTTTTTTTTTGGCTTCCAACCTGCTAGTATATTATTACTGCCCTTATGCCAGTAGCTACTGATATAACAAGTTTTTTGCAACCATTTCAATGCTCCAACAAGATGGTGGCCGTCTTGTTAGAACTTTCCAGAGATTTTTGTGGTAAGTCAGAATTTTTATTCCGTGGTATTCCTTCCCATCCACTTCACTTGTACAGAATAACCAAACTATATTACGTAAAATACCAGCAATATTACGTAATATAGTTTCAAATAACACAAGTATATGAATAAAAGATAAAATCCATTACATGACATTCCAAAAACTCAAAAAATATCTTTTAGACGAATGTCCGACTTAACAAATCGGATTCCTGACATGAATATTTCGCGACATGATACCTGGAGTATGACAAAAAAGGCCTGTTCTGATATTACGAAAAATAAAAACATTAACGCAAACAAAGCTGCGGAGATAAGCTAGTGGTTTACTATAGGTAAGGAAATTATTTCTCTATAGGCATCCACTCGATGTCATTATGCAATGCGATAGGTAAGCTTTGTCATTTTTTAACCTCGCACGTTTCAATATTACTGTACCGTTCATATCTTACTGGTACCGTATTACTTTATGGGTTTGTTTCAATCTCTAGATGTAACGGTTATGTTACGGCCGTGGTGAAACCGAAATGAATTATGTAATCCGTTGCCTAAACTCGAATGGGGATGTTGTCCGTCATTCTGAGTGTTTGGTATTTTTGGACAGCATTCGGAGAAACTCAACGAACCGCGGTTTATATTTTCATTTTTTCTTTAATTTCATTTCAGTGTAGTCCTTATAGCTATAATTAGCACTTTATTTATAACGGCTGTGCCCGTGACTCTGTCCGCGTGGAACCTAATATAAAAAAAATCATCTGAATGTATTAAGTCCATTTACTTATCTGAATGAAACAAAGACATAGTTATACTCAAAGATATACTGTATGATTTTCTTTAAAAGGTTTTATCATGAACGCAATACTTTTGCAGTGATGCGTGTTCATACAAATAGACAGATAGAAATTGAAAAACGCTCTTCAAGTTCGACAATACAACAGTGATGTTCCTAGTGTTAGAGTTTTTTTTTAAATTGTAGCACGGCAAAATGAATGCCCTTTGCCTGATGGTAAGCACAGTACAATCCAAAAATAATGGTGACCACCGAGTGACACACTGTCCATCGCCGGTCGCCGCTGTCAAGCCGGCCTGCGAAAAACTAGATATACACAGGCTGATCCCGAAACGCGACCCGCAGAAGCGAATCACTTGACGGGCTTTTTCGCCATATACATGGTGGTTGCGACCCAGTCAGGCTGTAAAACCTTACCACCCCGCTTCGCCATTGCCTCGTTCAGTTATCCATTTACAACGGTAACCATTTAATATAAGATGGGCCTTCTGCCTGTTTGCTGCTCTCTGGCTTAAATAGTTCTTTACATTTCTTAATAAGTCATCAATATAGTAAATCATTACATAGTATAAAACAAAGTCCTCTGCCAAGTCTGTCTGTCTGTTCGCATTAATTCGAAATCTAACTGAACGGATTTTCATGCATTTTTCACTAGTAGATAAAGTGATTCATGAGGAAGGTTTAGGTAACTTGTAAATTTTTTTTATTATCAGGGCGGAATAACGTCCACCGGGCTTGCTAATAGTAAATAAAATTAAGAAATACTCAGTGGGACTAGGACATTGAAAATATGTAATGTAAGAGATTTTATTATGCTGCAGCACTTTGCTGAATGGAGGTGCCTTTGTTGGATATTCTAATAAGCTATATATATGTTCATCTTGTTGATTTGATGTTATCCAGCAATAAAGACATTTTCTTTCTTCTTCTTCTTTCTAGATTTAAAAAAAAACTTAATTTTGATTAAAAAAAACCACCTACCGTGTTCGACTATAGCTAACAGCATCTATATGACCTTATAAGCACAAAACAAGTTTCATCAAAATAAGCAATTTAAGTGGAGAAGCATTATAAGCACGCGTAGGTACTCCAGAATTTCATACATAAAATTTACAAAGATGTTTGACTTCAAAATTTATGATGTCTAGGTGACCGTTCTTGATCCTGTAGATGGAATTTCCTATTCCTTACGAGACACTGTGTAGTACTGAACATCTAATACACAACGTGCCGTTACCAAAATCTCATTAACATTACCTAAGCCGGCTATTCAATGCAAAAACAAGAGAATCTCTCCTTTATGCAAGTTGAAATTTAATACGTGTTTAGCGGCGGTCGGCAAAGCTCTTATAATTCTGCCTGCCCCCGTACATGGCTCGTAAAGAGGGTGCACACTTGCAGTTTTTGTCTAGAGTGCTTGTGGTCACCGCATTGTTAAGGGGTAGTTTGCTTTCATTACAGTTTATGTCAAAAATCAAGATTAAATATGTAAAATTATATCATAAAATTCATAGGTCACAAAACTATTGTAGAAATGTCGCAAAGTACTGTCATAACCCTTATTACTATACACATGAAGCGCACTCAGGGTCCTTAGCATATTTTGCTGTTTTATCACATGTGCAATTCAGCACTTTGATATTTTTACTTGAGTTCATAAAAAAAAATCCAAAAGTTCAATCAGTCAGAATTAAGACCTCACGGAGTACAGTTCTAGCCATTCAACAAAATTCGGGAGTCAGTGTGTAATGTAAATATATTTTTATATATAAATATATAGTTAGTGCAATTGGAGTTTTTTTGAGACAAACAAGGAGGGCCTCGTAATAATACGCATATGAGAATTATATATCTGTAAATAATATTATAATCACTGGAGAAACAACATAATACTGAACTATTTGTAACTAATTTATAATTGGTAACACTATCGGCAGACGGTAAAGGAAAACATCGTGAGGAAACCTGAACAAGCGTTATGTTCTTGTATTTCTTAAAGTTTGAAATCGCCGATACGTCATGGGCTGATGTGATGATTATGCCTAGATCTTCCTTCGGGAAAAGACCTATGGCCCTGCAGTATGTCTCTTACAGGCCGATGATGATGATAGTTTCCGTAGTGATCTGAACGCTGAACTATGAAAAAAGTTAAGTTTATAAAATAGATAAATATAGCAATCGTATTGCATTATTTGTGATCAGCTTACAAAATTGCTACGGAAATAGGTAATGGGGAAACCAGCGTATGAAGCGAATGGTGAAAAACCTGGCAAGTGTCAAAGTTGGATAAAGCAAGATGCGACGACCTGTGCGTTAAATTAAAGGACTTCAAACTGCCACGAGGTAACTTGTGCAAATTATACAGATTTCTTCGTACTGGACACAGGCGCTGTGCAGAATTTAAATACCGTTGAGGATGGATAGACTCAGCGCTTTGTGACTGCGGAATGCATATCCAATCCATAGCACACATCATAAGGCAATGCCCACTAAGGAAATATAAAGGTTCTCCAGATGACCTGACTGTTCTTAGCAACGACGCCCTAAAATGGCTGTTAGAACTAAATTTCCAATCATAATAAAATACAACTGATTACTCCATTATAGCCATACGATTAAATAAAGTAAATAAATTTAGCACTTTATTGATATGAAACATCTATAGCTCAGACCAACTGTTGTCGTGGCGATGCGCGGAACATCTAATATGGTGCGGCGACGCGTCGCCATGCGCAAACGACTGTGCGACTCTCTCCGCACTTGGTTCAGTGATCCAATCTGATCATATACCTATAGAATATATAGTGTTGTTTACTACGATACACCTAACCTGATAGTGATTATTACCTGTACAAAATAATTTCAATTCTTCACATCTGTCAGGCATCCCGTGACGACACATTTTTTTTAATTGTGCAGGAGACAAAAATATTATTGTAAAGGAAAATTACTGAATGAGTTTTTTACTTATAAAACCTTTTCTATTAGTTTCTGTTCTTTGTGTAATGGCTGTATAAAAGAAATAAAAAACAATATGACACGTAATGACGTAAAACTGTGCCTTAAACAAGCGTCCAGGTATTTAGCAGAGTATTTACAGGCATTTATTTTAAGTCCGAGTCGCCAGCAGATTTGTGTTGATGCAACACCACTAAGGACTTCCCCGCTTAAAAGTTGGCTTTAAACAAATTTTATTTTCGTACTAATTAGTTAATAGTTTTATTGTCGAACTAGCTACGAATGAAATAAGCTTTTTGTGGACAGGATTTCATAAAAATTGGTAAAGCCATTTTTCTAATCGGGATATAACCATTTAAACAGACAAACCGACAAACAAGATTGAGGCATTTCACGTAAATTCCAAAAAATATAATTTTGTCAAGTAATCTACTAACCAGCGCCATTTTGGGGTGTAAGGGGTGTCGAATAACATCGAAGACTCGAGACATCCAAGCCAACCTCACCTGCACGTGGTGCACCCTGCTGAATAACGGACGAGGCAATGGCGAAAGCGAGGTGGTAGGGTTTTACAGCCCGACTGGGTCGCAACCACCATGTATATGGCGAAAAAGCCCGTCATAGTGATTCGTTTCTGCGGGTCGCGTTTCGGGATCAGCCTATGCATATCCAGCCTTTCGCAGGCCGGCATAACAGCGGCGATCGGCGATGGATACTGTGTCACTCGGTGGTCGCCATTGTTTTTGGATTGTACTGTGCTTATCATCAGGCACAGTGCAGTCACTTTGCCGTGCTACTATAAAGAAAAAAAAACTGTTTATTATTTACTGTACTACATTGTAATGATGGTATGACTGAGATCACCATAAACAAGCTGAAAACTTATCTATTAATTTTAGGAGTTATCGTGTAAAAGATAAATAGTCAGACAGTCTTTTGAAAGATTTAACTGTGTTCTTTTACTGTCGTACCGAAGCTAATTTATACCATTGACACAGTGGATTTGTTGCTTGTAACAAACCTTTATCTCACATCTGTTTGATTATTCTTTGGCAACTGTAGCCTTCCCCGCTGCACCGCGCCCCGCATCGCTTATTGTATACGCACTGATTTTACTAGAAACGTTAACCCATAATGATATTAATCGTTTTCCTGGAATTCGTTAATTATTAACTCTAATCTAAAATTAGGCAAACGTTATACAATTTTACCAAAGTGCTAACGTATGATTATTAGCGGTGTTTGGGTAACCGCCCTGTGAACTCGCTGACCGCAAGCAATTTATCTGTTTTATGATAATTAAACTTTTAAAGATATTTTGTTATTATAATAATCGAGATTCGGCCGATAAAATTTATTATTAAGCAACTATAATAAACAATTATTGAAACAATTATAATGAAGTGTCTTTTTTATGTACTCATCTGGTTAACAATCATACTCATTTTGTAAATCATAATTGACTACACCAGACAACTATGGTTATCCTCACCTGTACTTGATAACCTTCGAGGAACACTGATGACAAATCCTGTTAATATTATAAATGAGTAAGTTTGCCAGAATGGTTTGATACTATATTCATTCATGCAATAGATTTTAACCCTATTATATGGCCACAACCCTCGTGGTCAGCCGCATAAGGAGGTTGGGCCTCAGGGTGGCCCTCGAGAAGACCGAGGCCCTACTTTTAACTTTATAGGTTAGCAATCCAGCTGTCTGAGATCTATCTTGCATGCGTTGCATAAACTTATAGATTGTTGCAGCTCATTACCCATAATTTCCAATGTTCGATGTATCCGTGAGTAATTTTATAATGATAATAAAAAAGGATTTCATAAAGACACATGATAGAAGTGAAACTCTTGTATTACAAGGAAATATTTTAGTTAAAGCCAACGCCATGCGGTGTTCCCCAGTGGTCACCCATTTGAGTACTGACCGCCCTCGACGTTGCTTGACTTCGGTTATCGGACAAGAACCGGTGTTTTAAATACTCTACACGACACAGTGTTTACCTTCACCACTTTTCGTCACACAAAAAGGTTACGAATCAGAAATTCAGTCATGAGAAGTTTCACTTCAAAATGTATAAAAGAGGTCAGTCAATATTTAAAAAATACGCAAATGTTCTACTAAGGTTTGTTTAGTGGCATACTGCCAAGACGTCGCGATTTTGTTTTTATATTATGGCGGTATACTGACGATATTGTGTTTGATTGTAAGAACAAAACAATAAAAACAGTGGTGGCCATCGGGAGATCGACATTATACAATAGCGGGATGTAATCCTCGAGGACGCTGGATATATTGACTGATTCCGTAATGGGACAATTTAAAAAGAAGCCGGTTTATTATAATGTGTGTAGCCACAACACAGTCAAGTATAGATACCAACTACCTTGTTTAAATACTTCCGCCACTAACAGAAATTTATTACTCAAAACAACAAAGTTGAAATAGAAGAAAGGTGATTTAATAACAACATTATAGATTGAATAGCAGATTTGCATAGGAACGTCTTTGCTATACCTACTAGGGTGTCCGTTATTTACCAAGTTACTTTTTTTGACTTGGTTATCGTTCAAATCGTTAGTTTATAACCTAAAAATATTTAAGAAAAAAAATCCGATGCTGTTTAACCATGTCTAAATGACGATACTCTCCCATTCACTAAACATGGGGTTCTTCACTTTTTAGAAATTAAATTTTATTCCGCTTGTTTCATTGAATAAATAAATAATAAAAAGCTTTATATTTCTTATAAAATGAACAAGAACTTAAACATATACAAAATAATCATAAACATAAAAAATCTTATAACTATACATTTAAATTTTTTCAAAAACCCCTTCTCGGGTGAAAGACCTCCAAAGACGTTATTTTCTCCTTATCTTGAGCCACTTTTAGCCAGTTTGGGCCCGCTTTTCTTATGATGCCATCTTACCATTTTGTGTGGGGTCTTCCTGTGTGTCTTTTACCTTTTGGACTATTCCAAGTGGTGACTAGTTTGGTCCATCTGTCATCTTATAGCCTCACCATATGGCCCGCCCATTTCCATTTCCATTTTTTGTTATTGATGACATACTGGCTGGTTGTAAAAAAATTTTTGATTATGTTTTGTTTTTTCATAAAATTCAAATGACTGCGAATTTGTTTTGCATTTAAAGCAACGCATGGGCTTCTCGTCCAGCAGGTGGACGCGGACAACGCTCCACCCGACCAGGAGCTTGCCGGTCTCGACAAGCTCCCTGGCTGCCGCCGCGGGGAGCGTAATGTGGACCACACCAAGGCCCCCCCAATTCTTCTTAATTTCCCCGACCTTCAAGTCGGCCGCCTTGCAGCCGGCCTTCGCCGCCACGACCGTCTGAATCTCGAGGGAGGACACTGAATCGTCCAGCCCGACGATTCGGATGTCCGCCCTCTTGGTCGGCACGACGACCGTGGCGATATCGGCCAGCGCCGTTTCAAGCTTCCGGGCCAGTTCGGCGGCCTTCTCTTTGGTCTGCCCCGGGAGCTCAATTTTTCGGGCTCCCGTGGCCGTCTGCCGGACCCGGACTTCCCCAACGCCCATGTCCGGCAAGGCCACGGCTTCCCGCGCCTTTGTGAGGACCTCCCTGTATCCTATCCCCCTGCCGGCTGCGGCACCCTGCAGCGTCACAATAACCGCAGCCGATTTGGGGACGGATGGCAGCTTCTGCCCCGCCGGTCGTACAAGGAAATATTTTAGTTAAAGCCAACGCCATGCGGTGTTCCCCAGTGGTCACCCATTTGAGTACTGACCGCCCTCGACGTTGCTTGACTTCGGTTATCGGACAAGAACCGGTGTTTTAAATACTCTACACGACACAGTGTTTACCTTCACCACTTTTCGTCACACAAAAAGGTTACGAATCAGAAATTCAGTCATGAGAAGTTTCACTTCAAAATGTATAAAAGAGGTCAGTCAATATTTAAAAAATACGCAAATGTTCTACTAAGGTTTGTTTAGTGGCATACTGCCAAGACGTCGCGATTTTGTTTTTATATTATGGCGGTATACTGACGATATTGTGTTTGATTGTAAGAACAAAACAATAAAAACAGTGGTGGCCATCGGGAGATCGACATTATACAATAGCGGGATGTAATCCTCGAGGACGCTGGATATATTGACTGATTCCGTAATGGGACAATTTAAAAAGAAGCCGGTTTATTATAATGTGTGTAGCCACAACACAGTCAAGTATAGATACCAACTACCTTGTTTAAATACTTCCGCCACTAACAGAAATTTATTACTCAAAACAACAAAGTTGAAATAGAAGAAAGGTGATTTAATAACAACATTATAGATTGAATAGCAGATTTGCATAGGAACGTCTTTGCTATACCTACTAGGGTGTCCGTTATTTACCAAGTTACTTTTTTTGACTTGGTTATCGTTCAAATCGTTAGTTTATAACCTAAAAATATTTAAGAAAAAAAATCCGATGCTGTTTAACCATGTCTAAATGACGATACTCTCCCATTCACTAAACATGGGGTTCTTCACTTTTTAGAAATTAAATTTTATTCCGCTTGTTTCATTGAATAAATAAATAATAAAAAGCTTTATATTTCTTATAAAATGAACAAGAACTTAAACATATACAAAATAATCATAAACATAAAAAATCTTATAACTATACATTTAAATTTTTTCAAAAACCCCTTCTCGGGTGAAAGACCTCCAAAGACGTTATTTTCTCCTTATCTTGAGCCACTTTTAGCCAGTTTGGGCCCGCTTTTCTTATGATGCCATCTTACCATTTTGTGTGGGGTCTTCCTGTGTGTCTTTTACCTTTTGGACTATTCCAAGTGGTGACTAGTTTGGTCCATCTGTCATCTTATAGCCTCACCATATGGCCCGCCCATTTCCATTTCCATTTTTTGTTATTGATGACATACTGGCTGGTTGTAAAAAAATTTTTGATTATGTTTTGTTTTTTCATAAAATTCAAATGACTGCGAATTTGTTTGAATTTAATTGCGTTTTAATTGCTACGTTTAGTCTTGATTTTATAATTTTACCAACCATTTAAATAAAGTTAGCGACAAAATTTAATTGTTAGATATTCTTTACGTCATGAAGCAAAGTCATTTGATGGCAGATGAAATGCAAAGAGCTGTAGGGATGTTGCAAGCGGGAAGTAATCAATCTCAGGTATCTCGACATTTTGGCATTCATAGAAGTGTTATTTGTCGTCTTTGGCAGCGCTACAATAATACAGGAGAACCCGCTGAACAGCATCCAGGCTGTAAAAGGAGTACAACCACTCGGCAAGACCGGTACATACAACTGACTGCAAGACGCCAGCCGATGTTAACCGCTCGAGAGATAAGTTTGAGGCTACAAATTTCAAGTGGTGTTGATGTAAGTCCTCAAACTGTGCGAAATCGACTGCATGAGTACGGCCTACGAGCTCGACGCCCAATCAGGTGCCCACCGATACGTCACGGGAATCGCGCTCGTCGATATGAATGGTGTAGAGAACAGAACATAACATGGACCCAGGAACAATGGGATAAAATTATGTTTTCCGATGAGTCGCGATTCGGGTTTAAGCCTGATACAAGAAGGGTGCGAGTGTATCGTCGGCCCGGAAATACTGAAAGGCTCAGGTGCGTTCAGGAAGTTCATCCATACAGCGGCTCAACAGTTATGTTATGGGCGGGTATTATGAAGAACAGGCGAACTGAGCTCGTTTTTGTAAATGGAAACATGAATGCTGAAAATTACATTGAGGATATTCTCAGACCTTATGTCTACCCATTTGCACAAACCTTTGGCTCCGATTTTAGGTTAATGCATGACAATGCGCGTTCACATACAGCTCGGCGAACCAGTGAATACTTTGCAACGGAGAACATCCGGGTATTGCCCTGGCCTGCACAATCGCCAGATCTCAACCCCATCGAGCACGCATGGGACATGCTCCAGAGACGTGTTTTGAAGGACTTGGACGGAGCGACAACAACCCAACAGCTGAAGGATTTGCTACAATTCCATTGGGAGCGAATACCGCAAGATGACATAAACAGTCTCATTAATTCAATGAATAATCGTTGCCGACAAGTTCTGAATAGCAGAGGAGACCATACTTTGTATTAAATTGTTCTATTCTTTCACAATAAATACATTTTCTTTAGAAATTACATTTTGTAAGAAAAAAGTTTAGTTTCTTATGTATCTTAGTTTCTACAGTATATTCTAATATTGTTCATTTCTGTTATTAAAAGAACTTATAAAGACAACAGCTGTTATTTTTACATCATAGAACCCTAAAAATATTATTTTAAAAATAAAATACAACGTTATAATGTGAAGAACCATCCTAAAATTTAAATTAGTACATGTTGCTTAGACTTTTTTGATGAGTGTATTTTTCTAAGTGAACGTTTGTAATTAGCCTTTGTATGTTATTTATTTGTTAATTCATTGGTGTTAGCTGTAAGTTTTCCCAAATAAATAAAATAATAGAATAAAAGTATTTTACTTCGCTTATAGAAATAATCATTAATTTTTCCAGTCGAAACGTGACAAAACAGTAATAAACATGAACGAAAATAATATAAGGCATTACAGTAACAACCATAGATTACAAAATATCGCGCGTCAACATTGAAATAATAAATCTCGTCTCCCTCAAGCCCCCTCGCGTCCCACTTCAGCCCCAAGGAGGCATCCATGAACACTGTCACGGCATGATGGACGGCGAGGCATAAAACTGACGAGACTGGCTCTGCCCCGCGCTGGAATGGCTCTACGGAGCCCAGTATATCACTTTTATTACATGCCATCTTCATTTTCATATTTCATATTTGCATTTCTGTACGCTCCCCCCTCCCCTCCGTAACCCCCACCTCCCCCGTTCGCCCGGTTTTAAACGTTTCGCGCGTTTTTCTTGTTAATCGGTTCGCTTTGTGCTACCGACGTAACGAGTGGGCAACACTCGTCAAAGAAGTTTTTATATTCGTTAGGAGGTAATAAGAAAAATATTGTTTGTGGCATTATTTTTTATATCTACAGGGTTCCGTAGCTAAAATAAATTATTTGATTCAATTTCACAGACAAGTTTTTAATCTACAAGAACTTATTATGTTATTATTTTTATTTTTGAAAGTAGTAGAGCCACGCTGTAAATATTACTAGTTTCAGCATGAATGGCTCCGCTCGCCCGGGGTAGTACCACCCTCTCACAGAACACCGACGTGAAGTAACAGTGCTTGCATTGTTGCGTTTCGTTCGGTCAGTGAGAGCGCCGGAGACCCACCTCCTTTCCCCCTTTCCCTTCCCCTTTCTCCTTTCCCTCAATATACAGGCTGGCAATGCACTTGCGACTCCCCTGGTGTTGCTAGTGTCTATGGACGGTGGTGATCACTTAACGTCAGGTGACCCATCTGTTCGTTTGCCTGCTTTTGACGTAAAAAAAAAATGTATGTTCTAAATATATTTTCATAAAATACTCAAAATAAAAATTATTATTCATATTTGTAAGCACATGCAGAGAGACACCAATCATAGCGCGTGATATCACAGCTTCCGAAATATTGTTCTTACATACACACACTGGTATATTCATACAGTATTAAAGTGATGTGTTGAATGGTGTGACGCCAACACCGCATCATGACAGGTGTTACTATTTCACGGGAATATTAACCACTAATAATGAGATAACTATTAAATAATGAAGAAAAAATGATTCTTTTTTGTATATATAATAAAGTGTCTACACTCCGTGATAAATACCGTGATGATATCGTAGACGAATCTATACTAACAGCTACACTTGAGAGTTTAGTTTCAGTCACAAGTTTCAAGTGAAATTCTGATAAAACAGTAATATATATAGAATGTAAAACATACCGTAAGATTCCTTTTCATATTTCGTAATTTATGTATGTATTAAGTTATTCAATAACAAATATGTGTGAATTATGTGGAGCGCGTCAGCGAGATTGAAAGACACGCACTTTTAATAAGAATGTTTTAATATCTAAAGAATTCACTTTTACTTATATTAAGTTTAAAACTAAAAGGTTCTATTGTTCTAAGTATGAACTAATAACATCGTAACTAAAACTAAGAGATATGACTACCGTGGGTAAAATCACTCGCCTACTACGAATTCAACATGTATTCATTACCAATCTTGGGTTAAGTTAACCATAAAATGAAGATAAAGTTAAGGTTTTTGCTAATTGAAATGCATCTCTAAAAAGATAAAGCAAAGTTGTGTTTATAAAGTTCACGGGTTATTCTAGTGTGTTGGACGAGGCATGTATGAAAATATTTAGACAAACCTTAGGAAAAATTCAACAGTTTCTATTTTAATTCCTTTTAACAAAAAAAATATGAATTTAGAAAATAATTTCAAAAGTTTAAATCACAAGAAAAGTGACAACAGACACGACTCCCTTTGAAAGTTTCTTTGTCGTAAATTCGTCTGTAGCGAGACACACGTCGTACATTCTTTGTAATATGTAGAAACAACAAAATTATAAAAGGGTAAATAAAACAGGAAGCTTACACAAGTCATAAATTTGATTTATAGAGATTAAAAAAGGCGCTTTAGAAACGGCTCGAACGAAAATTTTTGGTGGGACGAATCGGGAGATGCGATGTACGGATAGCATAATAACATATATTTGTTAAATAATATAACTATTAATAATCCATAAACTAATCTAAGTTTAGAGTTTACTTTAGAGTGCTGTAACTTTGAATGTGTAGAACCTTTTATATAAAAACTTGTGCTAAGAACAAGTGCATAATATTTTGAATGAATTCTAATAAGAATCTAATTGAGATTTCTCGAAAAACTATACAAAGTCTTTAATTTTATGTTTACAGCGAGATGGTGCGATGAGTTAGAATAGTCGAGAGATATGTAAGATGACATCACCTGTGAACCTCGGTCTACGATGACTTTCCACGGGTACAAACATAATATTAAATTTCATGATGTTGTATGGAATTGTCATTCGTTTAATGTACGTAAATTTATGTACTAACTGACGAGCCTAGCGGACGTTGACCCACCCTGAAATAAAAAAAAAACCTTGACAATTTATATACCTAAACTTTACTCATGAATCATTTTATTTACCGGTGAAAACTGCATGAAAAGCTATTCAGTAGTTTTTCAGTTTATCGCGAACAGACATACAGACGCGGCAGAGAACTTTGTTTTATACTATGTAGCAAAAGTCATAATAACAAGAATGTTATGAATAATTATTGTATTGCATACTCTATACTACGTATTGTGGATTTTTAAAGAATAACTACTGACTTTAGAAGAGTAGACCACTGGTTTGAGTTTTTCTTCTCGTATTAACGTAGTGTCCGGTTGTAACAATAATTTAATTTTTGAAGTGGAATTTCTCACGGGATGATTTGGATATTCTGATCCGCAACCTTTTTGTGCGACGAAAAATGTTGGAGGTAAACACTGTAAACACACGGTGGTTAAAACACCGCTTCTTGTCCGATCACAGGAGACAAACAATGTTGGGCACAGTCAGTACTTGTGTAACTGTCCGGGAACATCGGTTGATGTTGGCTTTTTGTTGTATTTTTTTTTGTTAAAATGTTTCCCTGTAAGACAGGTCTGTAAGACAGTCTCACCTCTATCGTGTCTTTACAACCCATCCTGTTTTTATATAATTTTATACAAGAAATGATTATATTCCTTTAGATACTATAAGCGCTTATAGAGAGAAAATGTCGAGTTTTTACTATGTGTTGATTGCAGGATATTGTAAAGAGTATCGAGGTTATATTTATTGCTAAAAGTAAGTCCCTTTGTAAGAACTCTATTCAGTGTTATTTTCTCATAGATTTTGACAATTATCAGCTGTATTTTGCAATGTACCGCTATTTTAAATTAACGGTGTTTATTATTTAATTTTATTTAATCTCATGGCTAAACAGGGAACCATCTTTTATTATCGTCGATTGATTGATTACTCTATTTGTTGCTGTGAGGTTCAATTTATGTTGCACAGTGCAGCGGCCAAAAATTTGTTACTATTTGGCACCACCTGTGGAATACGTGCAGGGGAATGATAGGTCAGTTTATCGACCGTGAGTACATCAACCCCCAATGTATATTATTATTTTCTTATATGCTATAATTAAGGAAAATATATATTTTTTCTGCTATCGGTACTCACGTCAGCGCCGCGTCGATGCGCGGGGGTAAGAAAATTTACAGTCACCGCCGTATTTCACCCCCGCTCTCACTGTTAATCTACCCTCCTAATGCGTCGCTTTGTTTACCTGCTGACCGTACAGGTGACTCTCATTGTCCGCCATTCTTGTTCGCCGTTTACTTTGCCTTTATTATTCATTCATGTATGTATATTGTATGTTTATTATATATTACCACATAACGTTTTCTATGGATCTACTTATTTTCATGATGTATGTAAATGTTGCCTAAATACTTAGATACTTATACTTAGATATAGGTATTTTAGTGACAATATGCATTGGTACTGTCTTGACACAATTCATGTATGATTTTGGAAATGACAACTTCTTTATGCCTACTGAACAGTGATCTGTTATGTTAGATCTGTTCAAAACAAAAAAATTTCTTAATATGATTTTATCACGTCATTATCCTATACATTTTAGGGGTGTAAGGGGTGTCAAATAACATCATAAGACTTCAGACAACCAAGCCAACCTCACCTGCACGTGGTGCACCCTGCTGAATAACGAACGAGGCAATAGGGAAAGCGGGGTGGTAGGGTTCTACAGCCCGACTGGGTCGCAACCACCATGTATATGGCGAAAAAGCCCGTCATAGTGATTCGCTTCCGCGGGACGCGTTTCGGGATCAGCCTGTGCATATCCAGCGATTCGCAGGCCGGCATGACAACGGCGACCAGCGATGGATAGTATGCACAGCTATAACATGCTATCATTATTGCTTAGTCCCGTTCAAAAAATGTAATGTTATCACAACATTAGCTCTGAAAATTTCTCCACCCATATGTAAAAGTCTTATAATTAGCCAGGACAAAAAATACACTTCATTTTGTTTGTATGCGTGTATAACCTGTATATATATAATAAACTTCTTTTTTTTACATTTCCTATTGCACGATCCGCTCGGTATTTCCCAATTTATTATTAGCATTGAAGACACGAATTTATCTACTTGTATTACAAACAGTATATCAACTTTCAGCGTATTTAAACCGATATTTATAGTTAAAACAAATTAGTAAGTAGACGGACAGACAAATTTATGCCGACATAGGATTAATAGGGCAACGTTATCTCGACGAGTGACACGGCATGATGTTACCGATCTTTCTCGAAGGCAATATGCGCATTCTCAATATTACAGCGGTATCTAAATCTGTTGATACTAAATCAATCGATTTCTACAAGACAATGACATAGTACGTACTTAGTATTTGTGTCTTCACTCCATACATCTGGGTGTAGGTAGACAAGATAAATATTCTCTACGCAATGATAGACAATGGAAGTTATGTTTTGTAATGAATATAAGCAGACTGTTAAGATTTAGTGTTTTCTTATTTCGGAGGATAAATTGCTTTGTTTGTTCGTTGCACCGACTGTGCGGAGGTCGTTTACGTTATTTTGAATTATGTAATATAAATTCTACCGAAATTAACATTGTAGGAGGGAGAGAGAGAGAGCAGAGATTTGCAATTAAACTAGATATTCAATTGTGCGTACAGTCAAAGTCAAGATATCAAAATATAGAAGGATTTAGTAGAAGACTTTGTAGTGTAGGGATGATAGCTTAGTTAACAACTGAGTCGAAGCTTCTATTGAAGGAAAACATCATGATTTAACCATAGTATGATGGTGGAGCTTTTTTCTAAGTCTGCCTGACTATCTACCATCCTCAGGTTGGAAATCTGTCGCAAAGTGACTGTTGGTGTGTTCTGGCAGCTTTACTTGAGAGGTAAAATCTGCCGCCAAACATTTTTTCTATGCCACGGCAGTATTAGCACTACTGTATATTAGTCTGAAAGATGTGACTGTTTTCTTGGAATTTTGATACTGTTACGATGGACTAGCGTTTCCAATAAAATGTTGTTTAGAAAAGTAGCAAACAGGTTGTTCACTTAAAAACCGTGAATACCGTCGGGTTTTGAAAATATGGGTTGAAAAGCTCTGTAATCCCAAGCATTCCTAGACGCCTATTCCTCTCTGATTGGTTCCGGTCATCTTGAACAACTCTGGCGCATTTTGCAAAATTAATAATTACTTTTTTTTTCTTTCATAACATAGAACAACTTATTGAGGACTATTTCACCGGAATGTAACTTGTGAACAGTAATAGTTTGTATTTTCCATATAAAACTGGCTAAAATTAGATCAGACTATAGTTCTATATGTGCTGATCTCGTAATTCCTTGTAAAGTGAGTATTTTGTCATAGTGACGCACTGGTTGAGACAATTCTTAATAAATACTTAAAATAGAAAGAGACTAACAAATTACAGTGACTGACTGTTACCTTTTTCCATATTTTATCGTTGCGGACAACTGATCAAGCCATTATTAACAGAGAGCGGTAAATTCCCATCGCATTATAAATTCAAGAGCAAAAATAACAATACCGAAGCGCAGCAGAGCTTGCCAAATCTAAAACTAAGCTATTTCAACGTCATACGTTCAGTCCATAAAAGAATTTCCTATATTACGCTCATTTTCAAACTTTACCGTATTCCTATATAAAATCCTTAGAGTTACGAATGATATATATTATGCACAGTTTTAAGGCACTTATTTTTTTAAACGTCTAAAGTATTCTACTGTTGTACAGCAGGACTTTGCGACCGAATTGGCTTTTGTATCGGGATTACCTAAGACAGGTTATTGATTGTTTGCTTTGTTATTATTATATCGTCCAGTAATATATGCTATAATAACAGAAAGCAGACAATTCTATCTGAGTATACGAAACACAACTAGGACCGAACAACAGTCGGTGCTAGGAAGAACCAGTGCTTGAGCGGTCAGTCAGATACGCGTATGCTGTTGAACCGCTATCAGTCGGCAAAGTGTAAATATGTTCGCTTCACTTTCTCCAGACTGGACACAATCACATGTAATTGTACAACTATTTACCATCCTCAAGCTGTCATGCACCTCACTGTTTATTCTAGTATCCCTATTTGAAAGTTACTCCACTCATCTCCTCTACTCCATACTTAGCGAGTCTCTCTAACTAGATCGTAACTCTACAACAAGTGAAATTGTGATGAAATACTTAGAAAGAATACCTTACCTATCTCCGTTTCAGCTTACATAAAATAATTTGAGAAACGCAATATGGTGAATTATAATGGTCAGTACTTAGTGCTGAACTAATTATATTGAATTATTTTTGTCTAATAATCAAAGTATGTACAATCATTACTGTCTTCCCACTTTTATTCCTCTTAAATACTCAAGTTTCATTTTCCACTCTCCTCTGTTTAAGATTTCTTCATACCACGACGCTTACGGTAAAAATGTGTACAATTAACCGATGGTAAGTAGCCTATGAACGCTTTCAGTGCAAGAAGCGCGACTATTTTAAAAAGTGTGTGCGATTCACACACGATAGGAGTGAAACTTCAGTAAATCGACAAAAGAATGAGATGAATATATATAACAAGGGTAGGGTAGTTACAAAGTTTATTTGTTTAAAAATGAATTTATTATTTAGCACAACAAGATATAAAAATACTCACAAACACTGTTAAATAATAAAACACCACGCTGACTTCTTACTAAACAGCTGTAATACGGCAGCCGCATACAGTGTACAGTAGTATTAGCTCACGTACTTTTCACATATACAAACATACGTTAAATGCTCAAATACAAGCAAGTATTAAACAGTGTGCAATATACATACACACCGACATTTGCTTTCTCGCTCTGGCTCACTATTTTTTGTGTTTGTATCTCTTACATGTCGTTTTCCGTTGCATCCGGTTTGAAATCACAACGATTCTACAGAAGTTTCACTTCAAAAACCTATACACTCTTCTTTTTAAGCACCTTATACTATAGTCCCTTAAAAAACGTTCGCATGATGAAAATCCGCTGAAAACGTATTGTATATGATCACTCAAATCTTTGAAGGCAGCGAACGACGCTATAGTGGAAACTAGTCTCATCATATCCCACAGATTTTTTGGACACAATCCACACTATTCATTGCCTAAATAAAGCAATATAAAAAGTTGATAAATTACATGACAAACACAGAGACGTTAATTTTGATTACAAGTCAAATAAGTTATGTTGTAATGAATAACAGTAACAAAGTTGGTCATCAGTTCACCACAGCTCATTGAAAAAGGGGAGATATTCTACATTGGGTGATCCCCCACTGGACCTCAACGCAGACGGATCAACGGAGCACAATCCCAGCGATAGAATTTTACGAGACCCCCGGATGCAGTGCAGTAAGCAGTATTCATAAATAGTCTGCAGATTATAGCTTTACTGGAAATGGCCCGAATTCAAATAGTCTTTGAAATAAAACTTGGAGAGGTGTTTAAACAAATCTTCTATACTATAATAAAACTGTAACAAGGCCAAATCTGTACATTAAATATTTTTAGAAAATTATAGTCGGGGTAGACTTTGTCTATCTCTCTGTCCCTGTGAACACGCATCACTCTGAAAGTACTGAACCAATTTTGTCTCATAAACGCAAGGGATTCTCCAGGATAAAGGACGAAAGTCAAAAATTTGTAGGTAATGAAATCTTGACGGATTTTGGTAAATTTTCTTTGTGCTATATATAGCAGACAGATTAGCTAAAAATTGAAGCTATATTTCTCTAAGCTACTTTAAAAAAATACCAAGAAAAATGACCGCTGGATTCCGAAGCATCGACTCCGTCGGACCATATAATATCCAGTACGTTATAACTGAGCTACGGCTACATGAAATTACTATGCGGAATTATCAACCACATATGAAAAATATGTGTAAACGAAACTCTCACTTATATGTTGTTACATTTATTTTATTGTATAAAAATGTTTTCTAAACAAAGGTGACAAGATTTTTTCCCAAAACATAAACCTAGATAATAGTTACATTGCATTATAGAAGATGAATCTCAATTAGATTTCTATCAGTACGTGTGTTGCTTCGATGTTTGATAAAATTAGTTTTCTAAATATTGTTGAGTCTTGAAGTAGTTGGGTTCAGGTTTGTGAATCTACGATTAAAATAATCAGTTGAGGTGTTTGCAGTTACCATACTATGTTGTATTTATACTAATATTATAAAGAGAGGTAAAGTTTTGTTTTCGAGGAATGCTTGGTACTACTGATCCGAGTTCAAAAATTCTTTCACTGTTAGAAAGGTATATTATCCCAAGGTTAGTATCTCAGTGAAAAAGGTGGTTTATATGTCAACAGTAAAATAAATTTGATCAAAATTAATATTGAATGCAGATTTCACGTATGCTTTACAACTAAAACAAAATGGAAATTTAATGTAGCTAAAGTTTAATTTTTACAGTATGTTAAGTGATGAAGTTACAAGGGGTATTGAGAAGACATTTATCGGCAATATGTGTAAGTTAATTTTGATTTTCATTGGGAACTTTAGGTAATGCTGCGAACAAGTTCTAGGCTTATTTTAAAAGATTTCTCAAATACAAACTGGGTATATGTTTAAGTGAGCCCCTGGATAGTTTGGATTCACAATTGGAAGTGCTAGATATCTCTGCAATCGGGTTTTAGGTTTTTAAGATTGTTTGCGTTTAATAATACAATTAAAACCGGTAATAACCGATTTGGTGCACACGAAGTTGCACGGGTCAGCTAATTTATAAATATAATAGAAGCTTGCAGCTATTTGTCTTGGTTTCTCTTCAAAACAACTAAACCTATTTCAATGAGCATAAAAAAAGCAAATAATAAAGTCATCTGAATGTATTAAGTCTATTTACTATCTACTTTTCCCTTCGCACTTAAGTCGCGTCGGCACTAAAAGTACAATAACTTTTGATAGACCGAACCGATTTTAATAAAATAAAGTTTTTTTTTCGAACTGACTTCGCTATTGGCCTGGCAAGGCCATAACAGCTTCACCGGACTATGAAAACAAAGACTAAATGATAACGTTACTTGAAGATATGCTTTATGATTTTCTTGAGCAAGTTATATCATAAACGCAGTACTTTAGTGGTGTTTGTGTTATTCAAACAAATAGACAGACAGACGTTTTTAAAAATGATTGAAATGTATTTATTCCTAGACACCTGCAACAATTTTTTTTAGAAAAATGTAAACAGTACGGACACCTTGGATTTACATTTTTATTGTATGAATAGATAGCGGAATTATCGAACAATTATGTATACTATATATATTATATACATATACTACATATATATATAGGTATTATTTAGTGTTACTTTAGAAAAAGTTTTTTATTTTCGTCTCAAATGTCAACCAAATAATGAAAAAGATAATAACATATAGATATAGATAGATCAAATTTAAACCAATGTAAATGGTAGATAATATAAAATAGTTTTCTTTTGACCTTTTTATCGATAATTCAACGAATGATGTAGAATAGAAATTAAATCAAGAAACTATGCCATTATCGTATCCAGTTGCCCATGTATGTTTGTTTCAACAACATTAATGCAGTCCGAGTGCAAGTAACTATTACACAGTGAGTTGTGGATTTGTTTTGCCGGTCAGATAGTTGGAAATATGAAAATTAGTTTCGAGTCTTGTGAAAGCGCAGAACGAACGGACGTTAGGTTTTATTAACCGGATTAGTTTGATCGGTTTCCTTGCGAGTGTTTGTTGGCTTTTAATATATTGTCCGACTTTGGACGTTGATTTTAATCGTTCTCTATTCGAATGTGCATAGATTGCAAATGTTGTAGGTGTTTAAGGATAAGTAATTAATGCGTTTACAAACAAATGGGTAGTTGTTAACATGCTGACTATGCTTAACTACAATTATACTTAGGTGATACTACACCTGGCTTTAGGCAAGTTTAACTTCTTTAATTCAATACATTTAATTTCCTGACGTCCATGAAATAAGTTGTAAGTGCAATGTTCATGATCAGTATAATAATACCCCAATCTATACTAAATAAAGCTGAAGAGTATGTATGCTTGAACGCGCTAATTTCAGGAACTAAACTGGTCCAATATGAAAAATTATTTCAGTGTTAGATAACTTATTTATCGTGGAAGGCTATATATCATCACTCTAAGACCAATAGGAGCATTGCACTGATGAAGAAAGTATCAAAATTGTTTTTTTTTCTTTTGTTTTTAGAGCCCCGCTGCGTGTTAACATTAGCCCGAAATATTCCACGCAAACGATGTCGCAGGCAGAAACTAGTTAAAGTATAAAGGTGTCATTTTGCAAAAATTCCTGTGAAATCTCTTAGGAAGTAAATGCTTATCTAAGTTAAAAATGAGGCGCGAATTTTTATAATAACACCAAAAGGTGATTCTTTATTTCATAGAAATAAAGTAAACGATGTGAATCTTGACTTCCAGACGGATAGCGAAATATTAAAGAAGTATTGAGTGAGGACCCGGCCCAGGGTGATGCGAGACGGACAAAGGTGGCAGATTGCACTCACCGGCCACCCTTTTAAGGGCTATACGAGATCTCATTTGTACGTTTGCTTATTGCTACCTTAAAATACTATATAAAGCGAGATTTGAAACATTTTATATAGTACTAGCTTCTGCCCGCGACTTCTTCCGCGTGGAATAGTAATTTTGAACTAACGCAAAAAAAAAAAACATTTTGAAACATTCTTCATTGGTGCTTCGCTCCTTAGTCTTAATATAATAATATATATGAGCTATCTAACACTGAAAGAATGTTTCAAAACGGACCAGTAGTTCCTGAGATTGGCGTGTTCAAGCAAACAAACTCTTCAACCTTATAACATTAGTATACATTCGAATTAACACCTGTAAACTTGAAGCTGTTTTAAAAAAAGCGAAATATTGTTTTTTAGATATTAAACAATCGAAATCAATCATTATATAATTCTTAATGCAATTCATTATTAAAAATAACACGGATTACCTTTTTCTTTTTTTTTTCTCGAATTGATTACGCTATTGACCTAGCAAGGTCTTAAGGGTGCACGGCACACCTCGGCTTGGGATGTTGCCTGACTCATGCGAAACGGATTACCTGTTTATTGGAGTGTATACATATATATGGAAATTAGGCCCAATTCGGTTATTTGCTATCGACTTTATCCTACAAATCCTTGATATGAGGTCGAAATGATGGAAAGTAAACTTATACACTATTGGCCTGATGGGCATCCACAGATTCACCGCACTAATGGGCCGAGGGTTTCAGGCACAAGGGGATCGTGGCGAGTGTGCAGGAGCGAAATTCACCACCAGACTGCGGAGGCGTGATCTGTGATTACGGGGCGTGGGCGCGCACACGCTATGTTTGAAGATTCGAAGGGGTACTGATCGTTTACTGTCGTTATTTTAACGGGATGATTGGAAAAGATATTCTCGGGCGTCTTTTATACCGCGGGGCGTCAGGTTTGCTAAATTTTCTTAATTAATTCGTAGGAACATTTGTAAGTCAGGATGGCGACCAATTTCAATAAAAGTATCTAGACATATTTTCTAATTACTTCTCCTTAAGCGAGTTGCAGCGAATTTCAAGACGGACGGACGGACAGTGGGGGGCAGGTAAAGGGGTCAAACGTCATCGATCGAGAGGGGGAGGCTCGCTGCCTGCCCGTAATCGCGCAACGCTTGTTTATATCATATTGGAAATGTCGACTGAGACAGCGCCGGTCATAATGTGTGGCGTTTGCTCGGGTAAAACGGGTGTTTGGGGGGACTTGCGGTACGTCAACTTTAATATTATTATTTATGTTGCTGTAAACGTTGGAATGAAGTTGACTATCGCGTTATACTCTCTTCGTTGAGAAAATTATTGGATATGTACCGGACCTGAGAGAATTTTTAACATTGATTTACATCAACCTTAGCATATAACTAGGAAGCGTTTTTCTTTTTACTCGATATAGTTTTGATATTCAAACAAAGATGTACAATAGCATATTAGCATATTAACATCATTAGCATATGTCTCAAACACGGAAACCAGAAATACAGAATGGTATTTTTTATAGAAATATAGAGGACGCGTTCCAAGGTTAGAAGTTATACAACCAAAATCAAATAAATTATTAAATGTAAACACTTTCATTTATTTAAAGTAGGTGAAGATTTTAAATATTTAGTGATTTTATAGTTTTAAATATTTCAATAGATCATTTAACTTCGGATACATACGTTCAAGCTCACGAGATTGTTCGGAAGCATTGTTTCAAACAACAGCCTTAAACTCTAATTTATTTTTCTTTAAAAATATTTCATTTTCAGGAGCAAAACAATTTCGAAAACGGTCAAATAGATTAATATGTGATTGAGTTGGTTATAAAGGCCCACGTTACGCGAAGTTTTTGAAAACTCGAAATTTGTGCGGCGGTGGTTTCGCAAAGTACCATTTACGCTCAGGCACAACAAACTCTGTCTTTAATTTATCTACAATTTAATGCTTATGTGATTGTTGCTTATTATACAGATTCTTTAGGTACAAATTTCTTATTTTGGATTTGCGAGTAATTAAATATTCAGTCATGAATACAGAAAATAACCACAACTTTTTTAACCGTGAATAAAAATAAAAATATTGTCTAAAGTTTCGTTTTAAATAGATTTTAGTTTATTGTGTAAATCTATTTTTACAACCAGATATGACTATACTTTATTTGTTGATAAGCACAGATAATTAATGGTAAACCAAGCAGCAAGAAATACACTGGTTGATTCTGAAGCGTGACAAATCAAAAGTGAGTCACTGTGACAGGTTTTTTACTATGTACATAGATGTACTATAACGCTGCAACCCTGGGGGTAAATAAAACCTCAGCAGATGCGTTGTAGTGAGATATTTATTTATATTCTATTTTATATCTTTATATATAAATTTCTTCTGTGCGTGTACTCCTCCTAAACGGCTGGACCAATTTTAATAAAACTGTGTGTGCGTGTTCCAATGGATCCGAGAATGGCTTAGATTCACAATTGGACCGGGTAGGTGGCGTTGCGGTTGATTTTTATAATTTTTTTATTATCAAGGCAGGACAACGTCCGCCAGGTCCGCTAGTTAAATATAAAAAAAAAATTAAAAAATTAGAAAATGTAGTTAGGTCTAATTAATAAAAACTAACAATTACACAGAAAGATATGAAACTAATTATCTCGCTCGGTTAATAGTGAATAAAAAAAATTAAACAAATCTCAGAGGTGGGAAAATCAATGCTTTATATTATAAAAGGGAAAGAAAAGCAAAGGTCCACTCAGAATTCTAAGGGTTGGAATTCTTTTAGCTGGATGTCGGAGTTTCTGTCTCGAACATAAGACTCACCGGAGAAACAGTGATGCACAGCCGATGGAAAACGAGCTGCTGGCAGCAGCAGGAACCGACGGGTCAGCGGAGCTTTGCAATGCTCGCTGCAACCGGTCAGCTGACAATTTCGACAGGCTCGACTACTCCCAAGGAGCGTTTGGTCTACTCCAAAGCAGCCAAGGGGTAATAACAATAAATATAAAAACCCCGAACACCTGAAAGTGACATTCAGTTCGGATAATTATTCGCCACGCTGACAAGTATGATTTGTAAAACGTGAGGGAGGTATAATGAAAGAGTAATTAAAAAGGTAATAAATCTATGTTCTAAGAGGAAATACAATTTGTGCATCCATGGTTATAATCTAAACTAACTAGCTTCCTTCGAGAAAACATACATAAACCTACATATATAAACAATGAATAAATTACATCACTTTTTTGGGAAGTCGTTGCAAAACTGGGAATTCGATTCGTAATAGAGCTGCCGGAATTCATACTAAAATGAAACTGCCACACCATAATATACTGAGAATACAGGATACAGTGAGATAAAGCATGCAACTTGTGTTAAGTCTCTGATATAGATATATATAAACAAGGAAAACATTTCATTACTTTTTTTGGAAGTCGTTGCAAAAACTGGGAATTAGGTTCGTAATACAGCTGAAATCATACTAAAATGAAACTGCCACACCATAATATAGAATAAGAGTACAGTGAGAAAAAACATGCAGCTTGTGTTAAGTCTAAGAATATTAGACTGATCTACGTTGCAATTAGTTTCTAGACTCAATAGAGTGTACATCTAATTCTGGTTGGTCCGTCTCAAAGAGATGTGGTAGTGTTTAACAAGCTGTTTAAATACGTGTCGCTCTCACGGGAAAGCGCTTTTGAAAAGTGATGTGGTCGCGTTTCCGTAACAACTTATTCACTGTTTTTCTTTTTTTTACTTCTGCAGGATCTAGGTCTGCACCTTTTTTCTGCTTTCGTTTATTTTATTAATCATGTTAAAAACCGCTTTAACTGTGAGCAACTATTATTATTATTTTATTTAACTATTATATTTCGATTATTTACAGTTTTTAGATTTGAAAATTCGAAAAGATTGTCCAATATTTGACCAAAGTTATGTCTTCCTCAAAACAGCAAGATTTACAATGTCGGTTCTAATCTCAAAATATAGTAACACGCTTTGTTATAAGACCTTTTTGTCCTCAATTTTTTATAGGTAAAACTAGCTATTACAAACTTTAGTGATCACTCAATATCAGCTTATCTTCATGTTTATTTACTCCTTACTTCTCTTAAATATAAATGACTAGCTGATATGATGTATTCGAATTTTAACAATATATTTTATGTACAAAGGAAAAATTCATGCACGACTGGAAAGGGGTGGGATTTCGGAGTTATTGGAATGATGATAGATGGCGTTACCAATGTGCCTCACGTATAATTTTACCCAAATTGTTGACATCAAGTACATATGAGTGCACCTACAAATTCAAAATTCTCATTTATTAGTGCAGGTGAAATAATAACGACATTCAAACAATTAAATTTAAAACACACCGAAGACATATGGAGAATGTCGGTAATAGTAATACAGTCCTTAATTGTCACTATTTCACCACATTTGGCTAATATATTTAATCAGTGTATATCAAAAGGAACTTTCCCTAATCTAATGAAAGTAAGCAAAGTGGTTCCTTTGTTTAAATCAGGCTGCAGAAGTAGTCTTGGAAATTATAGACCAATTTCTGTACTTCCGTAGATAAGTAAAATTTTTGAAAAGATTATGCTTAAACAATTGGTAGAATATTTTACTGTGCAAAAGTTTCTGGATGCTCGACAGTTTGGTTTCACAAAATCGAAATCTACTACTGACGCTGGTGCAACGCTCATAAATCATATATTGCGAGCCTGGGAGGATTCGCAGGATGCAATTGGTGTGTTCTGCGATTTGTCTAAGGCCTTTGATTGCGTTGATCATAGTATGCTTATACTTAAATTAAAACACTATGGTATTTGTGGACCTTCTCTCGACCTTCTAGTCTCTTATTTAAAACATCGCTGTCAGAAAGTTAACATAATTGGGTAACCTCTGCGGGATCGCTTGCTAGAATTGGTGTCCCGCAGGGCTCCATTTTAGGGCCATTTTTGTTCTTAATATATATAAACGATCTACCGCTAGTTGTTAATAACTTTGCAGACATGGTCCTTTTTGCAGACGATACTTCTCTAATATTTAAAACGAAAAGGATAGATTCAGAGGTTGGACATCTGAATAATACTTTAAGTGAAATTTGTCATTGGTTTGCGTTAAATAACCTATTGCTAAATGCAGATAAAACGAAATGTATAAGATTTACATTACCCAATGTTAGACAGGTTGATAGTAGAATCAAGATCGAAGGGAATTTAGTAGGGTTAGTTGACAATACTGTATTCTTGGGAATTACATTAGATTCTAAATTACAATGGGGCCCTCACATTAAAAAACTGGCGAGCAGATTAAGTTCCGCTGCATTCGCAATACGTAAGATTCGCCAGCTTACAGATATTGCCACTGCTAGGTTAGTCTACTTCGCTTACTTCCATAGCTTAATGTCTTATGGCATTCTGCTATGGGGTACGGCTGCTGAGGTAGACACGATATTTTTATTACAAAAACGGGCAGTTCGGGCAATATATAATATGGGACCTCGCGAATCATTAAAAACGAAATTCCAGGAATTCGGTATCTTAACTCTGCCCTCCCAATACATTCTTGATAATTTAATGTATGTCCGGAAAAACTTTGAAAAACTGAATTTAGTAAAAGCCCGGCATAATCTAAATACTAGAAACTGTAATAAACTGGTGGTCCCATGTTTCAGACTAAGCAAAACCAGTAATAGTTTTTTAGGTAATAGTGTTAGGTTCTACAATAAAGTCCCAAAGCATGTTACCGATTTGCCAAACGGGTTTTATTTTCAAAAGGATATTATAGAGTGGATCAGTATGTGAATAATAGTGATGATTTGACTCCCCTCTGTGGATCCACTAAAAGCATTGTATAATGTATTGGAAATATATGTTTAAAAAATGTACCCGATCGAGTTTCTTGCCTGTTCTTCTCGATGACTGGGTTGTTTTCCGAACCGGTAGTAGTCTTTGATGTTCATAAGTGCCTTATTAGGGCCTAAACAATTAATTTTTTATTTTAATTAATTATTAATTTGATAGTTAATTTGTTTGTTGAACGTTTTTACTAATCGTAGCGCTCAAAACTTTAGTATTACCTTTTAAAATTGTAATAAAAACGTACTCGTGTCGTCCTTGATTGTGGGAACAAGCGTACCTCATGCATGCACTCCGTGTTGCGTCCACACGGACTGCTTCGCCTTTACTCGCGGCACCTCAATAACACCTCTGCATATTTCAACCAGCTCGACCGCCGACCTGGACGCTATCTCTAAAACGGCTAACTTAACTTTACAGTCTTTAAACTTAAAAGGCGTTGGAATATAGTATTTACGCCGTCGAGTCAGGGTAGCCTTGGAGATGTCTTTGCGCAAATATAATTAAGTCGCGATGCAAAGGGTATTCGTTTGAGTCTGTGCTTGAGATATTAGCAGATTTCGACATCCAGATGGGCGCTTTACGTGGTCTTGTTGCTAAACGTGAGATGTGTTCGCTTTGATAGTATTTGACGGTCACATACGTCTGCGGTTTCGGGTTTCGATCATTCACTAATGCACCGATAAAGCCAATGATTTGTACTAAAGAGGAATCATTTATATAATATAGTCCACATGATATTAAATTTATCTTTGCAGTTGTGGTTTTTTAAAACAACATCGCAAAGGATCGCAATTTTAAATAAGGTCCAGTCATAAAAAGTTGGTGTTCCAGAGGAATGAAAACATTTTATATGTTTTGCGACTGTTTTGTACTATAAATAGGCGTTACTCTATTGTCCGAACATACAGAAAGCAGTTTTAATTAAATACAGCAACAATTTCTGTAAAATATTACTATATTATTGACCACAATCTTTTCTAAAGTTATATGATGAAAGGTCTAAGATGATAAGCATGAGAAATCTAGATGACTAGTTCTTAAGTATAGTTGCCAGAATACACTTATAGGTGCTTGGCAATAGTTTTTTGCTGACTTGAAGATATCTAGACAAATAGAAGTTAAAAAAAAGTTCTAACATCATGTGATGGTTAACATTTACTGAAACTGATTTAAGTCTACCTCAATCGAGGCGATATTGGTACAGGATGCCATTAAGTCATCGTATCGCTTCTAATCTTAATAAAAAATTATGAAATTATTAAGTATTTCGAATTTTGAAAAAAAAATTAGTGCAATTTTAATTTTATGACGAACAAAGTAACTACGTTGTATCTGATGGCAAACACAAGCCAAAAACAACAGTGACCACCGACAAGTCTACAATCCATCGGCAGCTATCGCTATCATGCATTCCTGC
>MU159004.1:66261-279838 GCA_015888305.1 Antheraea pernyi
GCAAAGCCCTTGGCACCTGGATACATACTGGCTGGATTCAGAAATACGACAAACTAAAAGAGACATGCACATACGCATAATGCCATGCATGCATTTCTTATCGTGGCACTCTGGGCTATTTACTCTGGGGTCTTATTATGAACATAAAAAGTATTCTTACTTTTTAGGTATTTTAATTAGTATCCAGTATAAAGCTGGCCATCATACTTAATGATAATCCTTGGTTCCGGCAAACATTGTTTCAGATGTGAATGTTATCTGAGCACGCGTCGCGGCTAATTCCCATCCAAACTGAAAATGAGCTGCTCTCGCACGTCTGCCGGATGTGAAGTTTATATACAGGCTGATGCTGTGACTCCAGTATTACACAAACCGGCGCTTGGTTCTTGTTAAATCTGCGCATTTTAGCTACATTAATTGTAATGTGTATTTATTAATTGTAATTAAGACATAACCACTTAAAATATATGATTCTTTTAAATTTTTATCATTGGAATAGAAGGCGAATTAAAGTGTAGGCTAAACGTTGATCTGAAAATTATTTATCTGTCAGTAAAAGTCTCGTCCAAATTGGAACAGCCGTTTCGAAAATTAGCCTGAACAAGCAAAAGGCAATATTATTTACATGTATAAATTAAACAAGTAACCGAAACTATTAGTTTTTGGGATTGACTAAAATGCGAGCGTATTGGCGGTACTACTCTTAGTACTATAATTCTATTCAAGAGTAAACGAGACAACCTTAATAAAATGTCTGTGTACTTAAAGAAGTAATGATAATTCGGATGTTATTATCATAATTCCAACAATTGTAATCTTAAATAACATTATAAATGTTTATTTGTATCTTACGTTTTCACATCTTGAAACTCATCATACTCATCCAATCATCATCCAATTTTATATACACATTGTCAGGGGCACGAAAAAGGGCAAAGAGTACCTATCATAAAAAAGTACTTTCTTCAAGGAATAAGATAAGTCTAAATTAAGGCAAGCGTGAGCAAATAGTAATATTATATCACGATATAAACGATCAAACTTTGTAAAGTAAAAAGTGAGAACGGATGGATATTTGTTACTTTTTCACTCAAAAACTACCAAACCGATTTTGATGATACTTTACACCGATATATATTCATATAGTAATACGTGAAGCGAGAACTTTGTACCCCTTTTTAAGCGAATTTCACGAATGGATGAACGTGAAATTTGGCATAGTTAAAGTTTATATGGAGGAGAAGTGCCGAAAGCCTATTTTTTTTTTTATAAAATGCATTAAAAATACATTAACTTAATTAAAATAAACATTACACAATAAACTACTGCTTGAATGGCACACATGTAAATGAAAAAGATGTTTCGTAATCCTTCCTTTTTCTTTATTTTTTCATCTTCCTTACTAATCACAATAATACTTAAACTATCTCTTTCGATCTATTTCATTCCGTATTCCTTATCTATTTATTCTTTCGCTCTCATCGTGCTATTCTATTGTTTTCCCATTCACTCTTATGTTCCAGTTACCCTTTTCATCTTACATTCAATATTTTTAACATGGCTTTCGTTCATACCTTAAATGCCCTTTGAAAGAACTGGTCTGTAGGTTAATTTTATAATAATATAATATAATTCATAACATACATTAATAAATATTTAAATAATTAATTGATAAATAATATAATAAATTTATAAACCTACTGAAATAATTATTATTCTCTATGGTCTTATTGAATGTCAAAATTAATTATGTTCGAATTATGACCACTAGGCGACCGCTAGGTCGGACAATTAATAGGTGGTAGCGCCACACTGACGCTATTACCGTTTTCAGCATGAATGGTTCGGTTCGCTCGGGGTAGTACCACCCTCTCACAGAAAACCGACGTGAAATAACAGTGTTTGCATTGTTGTGTTTCGTTCGGTCAGTGAGAGCACCCGAGGCCCACTGCTCTCCGCTCCCCTCTCCTCTCCCCCTCCCAACCCTTCCCCCAAACACAGGTTGGCAACGCACTTTCGACTCCCCCGGTGTTGTTAGTGTCTATGGACGGTGGTAATCACTTAACCTCAGGTGAACCATCAGTGCGTTGGCCTGCTATGACATAAAAAAATCTAGTAATAATACATAGGCTAAAATATTTAAAGACATCATTTAAAATTCCCAAAATACAACGATAAACAAGCAAAAGAAATCCTGCCTTTTAAATGCTATCACTGTGTATGCTAAATTTAATGTAAGCAGTTAAATTTACATAAAGATAATGTATGGTGTAATCATTTATAAAAAACATAAGTGTAGACCTAGTCGCAGGTGGCTGCTAGTGAACATTATATTAATTACAACGTTGAAAGTTTCTCAACACAGATAACTTACTCTATATGTTCAAATGGCTACTCAAGGTTTTGGTAGAATGAAATGGTCTCTCAGTTCGCGCTTATTTTTACGTCGTAGTAAGATGCATCGATTGTAAGAGAATAATAATTACGCATAAGCGATAAATAATCTTTAAACCATCCATTTTCCCACGAAGTATTACTGAGTTAATTTTGTTAAAATATTTAGTGCTTTTCAAATTCCATGTTAAAATTGACGTCTAGCAAGTTCAATGATAAATAATAAGTTCGTTTTTTGTTGTACTCTTTTATCCTTTATAAATTTTAACGTTAGACCATAATCTCATCTGATGTTAAATGACTATGTTTTTTTTTATTTCATAGGAGGCAAACGAACAGGCCGGTCACCTGATGTTAAGTGATCACCACCGTCCATAGATACTTGCAACATCAGGAGAGACGCGAGTGCGTTGCCATCCTGTGTTTGGGGCAGGGGCGAGAAGGGACGGGGAGGGGGCAATGGGAAATGAGAAATGGGCCTTCGGCGCACTCACTGACTGAACGAAACGCAACAATGCAAGCACTGTGACTTCACGTCGGTTTTCTATGAAGATAAATAAATTTAGAAAATTCATAAATAATGCTTATAATCAACTCGAGGAATATTTCTTAATTCTTCTTGTCATAGTGACCGGTGGTGGCTGAGCCTCTTCCTCTGTATTACACCATCCTCCTGTGGCAGGCAAGACTTCTTCTTGCACAGTTTCTTTTCCTGGCTGATTAACAGGACTTGCACCAGCGCCATGTAAAGCGTCTACAGGAGATTTTTCGGAGGACCTATCACTCAATTCTATAGGACATTCCCAATTCTGTACTTCGGAAGTCGCAGTTATACTTATTAACTATTAACCGGTTCTTATGCTTCATCATTTTTTGAGAGGTGGTGCAATCCCTAATGGTGTAGGTAACTTGTCCTATTTTTCTTATTACGATTCCTTGATTCCAGAATCTTTGGTTATTTGGCATTGACTTTGTATAATAAACGTAGTCACCAGACTTAAATGATTGATAATTTGTTCTTCCATAGGCTTCATTTTATAGCATCTGTTTCCGCTTAATATGATTAGCGAGAGTATCTGATGGTGTTGGTCGAAACTTTGGATTAATTATACCCAGACGAGACCGAAGTTTTCGATCAAAAACTAATTGAGCAGGCGAAGTACTTGTCATGGAGTAAATTGAGTTGCGATAGTAGAAAAGATATTTTAAAAGATTGTTATATATATTCTTAATATTGTTGCTATTAACACAAGACTTAATTCCTTTTTTGACTATCTTAGCAGTATGATAAGCTGGAGATGTTACATGTGAAATCCCATTTGATAGACAAAATACCGAAATATCAGATGAAATAAACTGAGTGCCATTGTCACTTACTAACGTATGCGCTACACCGAATCGTTAACAATATCATCGTTTCAAAAAAATGTAAGCATATTCGAGCAGTTCTTACTTTACATTTACTGATGCCTTGATTTGAATGTGATAACTATACACAAGCCATACACGCCAGGCGTAGTGACCGCTTTGCTATGTCCCGTACTGCAATCGGACGCAAGGCAGCCTTAACCAAATTTAAAACCAAATAATAACTAGCACCATTTCTTTATTAATACTGGTGTTGTCAAATACGAGTACATCATGGTTGTAAATGTATGGATATAGTATTTATTTAATCATTGTCATATTATGGAACATCATGTGTATCCCATCTTAGTATGTAGCAGACGTAGTGTTTTGCGAGGCGAAAAAAATTAAAATAAACAATAGCGGCGTCCCACACCCCCGGGGCCTCGTAATAAAGCTTTTGTCCTAAGATTAGCTTTCAAGGAAGGCTTTAATCCAGCCTCTGTCTCGTTTTCTGACTGTTGCGAAATTAATACACAAGTGTTGTATGAAAGAAACTACTTTTTGTATTCCTATGTCTTTGCGTCTATCATAGTGCTATGTGGGTAATGCAAAGGCTAATTGATTTTAGCCGCTTTTTAATCAATTGGCTTTTCCACCGACAACATGTCAATACCGTCGTTTGGTATTTTTACATGTAGTTTCAAAAGTCTTCGTTCTATTAAAGTGATGATACATTTGCACCGTCATTCTCCTATTGGCGGAAAATGTAATGATTGATGTTACAAGATAAATTACTCGTATCACTCACACATTATAAAACAAAGTCTGCTACATCTGTCTGTCTGTTCGCGATAAACTCAAAAACTACTCAATGGATTTTCATGCGGTTTTCACCAGGAGATAAAGTGATTGATAAGGCAGGTTTAAGTCTATAATTTGTCAAGGTTTTTTTTATTATTATCAGGACGGGATAAAGTTCGCCGGGCCCGCTAGGATTTATATAAATTTGTTACAACAAAGTCCCTATCCGCCTATGTCAGGGTATGCCCTTAGTTTTTTTGAAAATACATATTAGATTTTTATCAGACCGTGTAATGCTTTCAAAAATCGTAGTTTTTTATATTATTATAGCGTATACGTTGTTAATTATAATAAATAATTATGTAATAAAGTTAATAATACCAACACTGGGTTAAGAAATTGTATACTAACAATTTCATCTTATATGAATACACTATTATCTGAAAAAAAATTGAGCCGTCACGGGACGCCTGGCAGCTGTGAAACATCAATGCTATGCATGAATACGCTGCCACTAAGCGTCGGAACATTTAATTGCTATATCTAAATTATTTTACTGACGTTAAGATTTAATATTTTTCATGTATTATCAACTCCTTTAGAGACCATCCATATTAGGTCACGCGTTAAAGGTGCGAGAGGGTCCTAAATTTCGTGATGTCACATTTTCAAATCTACATGTTAAAACACGAACTTTGTACTATTAACAAAGTACTCAAAACCATTTACAACCCTATCTGTATAACCATACGATTCAAACTCTTGTTTCGGCCACTCGGTTTACTAATGTTACACGGCACGCGCCGACGACCTAGCACTCTTTGATAAATGCCGCCGAACACACCGCACCTAGTTGAATTTTTTTATTTTGTATTTAATAAAAATGAATACCTATTTAAAATAATAAATAAATAAATAATAAAATAAGTAGGTAGTCATTGTTTTATGGAACAAATTTGTAATGCTTTATTTTTTGATTATGCCATAGTTGATTCCTGTCATAATGTTCTTTTACGCATATAACCTATACAAAACATTTTTATTATGTACATACGTGGGACAGACCTCGATCAGTTTATATGTCTATATATAAGATTTTAAAAGATTTAAAAAAATTAAAATTCCATGATATTATACAAATATTACGTTATACCTAATTTCAAAATATTACAAAATATAGTCATTAAAAAAAATACTGAAGTTTAATTTGAGCAGCAAAAATTAAAGCAACGTCACGCGGTGTTCCCAGGCGGTCACCCATCCAAGTACTGACCGCGCCCGACGTTGCTTAACTTCGGTGATCGGACGAGAACCGGTGTTTTCAACGTGGTATGGACGTTGGCGATAAAAGATTTCTATCTACGCGTCTCTCTCGCATGTATGAGACGTCACAGAATATTACATAAAACAATTTGAATCTTATATTTATACAGATAGAGTTGCAAATGTTTTTGGGTATTTCGTTAATAGTTTAAAGTTGGTGTTGTGTCGCCACACGTCGCCAAGCCAAAATCAAGTTTAGGGTGAGCCTATAGATGTTTCACATCAAAAAAGTAATAAGACGAAAATTAACAATAAATATTTTATAGTAATAAATCATTACGTAGTATAAAACAAAGTCCTCTACCGCGTCTGCCTGTTTGTTCGCGATAAACTCAAAAACTACTGAACGGATTTTCATACGAGTTTCACCAGTGGATAGAGGTATTCATGGGGAAGGTTTTGGTATATAATTTGTCAAGGATTTTTTTATAATCAGGGCAGGACAACGTCTGCCGGGCCGGCTAGTTTATACATATAATAAAAATATAAATCTAACGTAACTGTACTTTTTAGATTGATGTAAAAAAAAATGTTACAGGTTTCTAGGAATAAGTAATAAGATACTTTTCAATCAATTTTAAAAATGTCTGTATGTTTGAACACGCGTCACTGCTAAAATACTGCGTTCACATAAAGCCTATCCACGAAAATCACGAAGCATTTCTTTGAGTAACATTTAGCCTTTGTTTCATTAAAATCAGTTTTGTGTATCAAAAGTTATTGTATTTTTAATGAGACGCAACTTAAATTACTTTATTAGTCACTGCTTTTTTACATAAGGTTTCACACGAACGAAGTCGCGGGCACAGCTAGTTATACAATAAAAACATTGCCAAATATACATCATTGGGCATCAAAGCATCATAAAAATAAACTTAGAACAATATTTCAAACAGAACAAACGGCTGAACTGAATAACGGGCGAAAAGTTTTCCTTACGGCCGATAGGGAACGAACGGAAAGGAATTAATGCAAAACAAAAGTCTCGGGGTATCTCGATGTCTGGTGGGCGGGGAGCCGGCACTAAATTACTGGATGGGCGTCAACCCACCGCCGTGTATCAATCAGCCCGGCGCAGATTTATGGGACAGCTCACTTCGGAATCGTTAGCCTCCGCGACGAAAATGTGTTACTGCTCTTCCGCTTTCAATGCTTTTTTACTGTTTTCTGTTTCTGTCTATTTGCTGAGTGTTGCTTTTCTCCAGAATCAGCGTGTATAGTATTCTCCGAAGTCTTGCTGAGAATCGGCAACTAAGCTTCAGCAATGGATTATATAATTTTAAATTAAGAAATCCGAGTTTTTGGCGATATCTTAGTCTGTCATGTCGTTGCTTTTATGATTTGTTCATAATCTTGTGTTATTTAAGTTCAACTTGTAGCAAATTATACATAAATGATAACTTTCATGAAGATCGGTTGAGTAGTTTCAGAGTTCATAGTGGACAAACATTATCACACTGGCTTTTTTATATATTTAAGACAGTATGTGGATTATTCTGATGTATAAGCTATGGTATTGTAGTTTTTTTCAAAACTCGTTCAGTAGTTTTTGCGTGAAAGAATGACAAACATTCATCTATTTTGTATCATTCTCTATAAATAGGTGGTAGAGGCACGCTGTAGCTATCACTAGTTTCAGCATGAATGGGTCGGCTCGCCCGGGGTAGTACCACCCAACACACAGAACACCGACGTGAAGTAACAGTGTTTGCATTGTTGCGTTTCGTTCGGTCAGTGAGAGCGCCGGAGGCCCACCTACTTTCCCCCTTTCCCTTCCCCTTTTCGTTTACCTACCTCTTCCCCATACACAAGCTGACAACGTACTTGCGACTCCCTTGGTGTTGCTAGTGTCAATGGACGGTGGTGGTCACTTAACATAAAGTGACCCACCTGTTCGTTAGCCAGGTTTGCCTCCTTTTGGTATAAAAAAAATCTATGCTCACAAATCTATTTATTATTAACAAAATTAAAATGTAATTTTGTTATAGTAAACTTACATAAAATGTTTCCAAATCCGACGCGACGCCTCTGTCGAAGATTCTCGAAGCGAGTGCCTCTGCTGTCCTCCCAATGAGTAAGCAAGCGTGAAGGCATTCGGACTGTCACCTCGAATAACAAATAACTCAGGAGCTGCGAGATTTGTTGTTGTCGCCATCTATTGTCGCACGACATCGCTTAATGAAAACCGCTTATCTGGCGTACGGCTAACTGACACTTATCTACGTAGCTTGAGTTCTTGCAACAAACGTTTTTCTTATTACTGTTTGTTTTTTCTTCAAATTTTGTTAATATATTGTTGTTCGAAAATAAATCATTTTATATAAAACAAGACAATGAATTCGTTTGAATAACAAAAAAGTCGAGGCAGCCATAAGGACTGTGGAAAGAATTATAAACACAAAACAATAAAAACAGCGTTATTTTTTGATTTTTTAAATCGATTATAGTCAGACTTACTTAAATTTCATAATTTGTGAACTGACATTACTTACATTAGTCTGGTTTTCACATCTATTGACGCTCGGAGCAATAATTTTATATATTTTATTAATTAACAAACATAATATGATGACCTGCACAATCTTAATACAAAATATCAATATTAATTGTACACAGGCTCTTCTTGTACTACTCTGACTCACTATTCTGACGTAAGCCGCGCAAGTAGAATACGATCGGTCATGCATACGTAGCATGTTATGACACGAAATTATAAATTTGTCTCCTCCCAAAAAAATACCGCTCAACGTGCCTTAAGAAGTGTTTACTTCAATAAACAAATTAATAAAGGCATGTTTAGTATTCGAGTATAGAGAATTATATACGCAATTTAGAATTAAGAGCCAATAATGGTACAAAAGAGTACATTCAGTAGTCGAAACGTTAAACTGGACGTAGCGTCAATCGAGAATGACGTCAATGAGCCGGTGAAACAAGCAGGAAATTAGCACGATGCGTATTTTTCCATTCACGCTGTCTCGTCACACACAGAGCTCACACAATAGAAGGACCAAACGGCTACGCGTTCCACAGAATTAACCACCACTGGATGCGTAGTTCGAACATACGCGAAACAATGAAATACAATAATTTCTATATGCCCAAATATCTAACGTTTCTAATAGGATATGAAATATTTTTTCACCATTGTTATCACTACATATTGTTAAACAAAGTCCACTACCACGTTTTTCTGCCTGTCTGCCTGTTCGCGATAAGCTCAAAAACTACTGAATGGATTTTCATACGGTTTTCACCAGTAGATGAAATGATTCATTAGGAAGGTTTCGGTATATAATTTATCAAGGTTTTTTTAAATATCAGGGCGGGAAATCGTCAGCCGGGCCCGTTAGTATTTTATATGGCGTGATAAATAACTTGTCAAGTAAAATTATGAATACATTAATTTAATAGGGCTTCTACTTTCATATCTTATAAGGAATCCAAAATATCTAAATTATAATTCGCCAATTACATAGAACTGATATATATGTTATAGGATTAAAAGAAAATCGAATTTCCAAAAAATTACGCCTATCAATACAAATTATAAATTATACGAGTGAAACAAAGAAGGTCGTTCGCGAAAACACTTGCTAAATGTAGCTGCTGAAAATAATATAACTACGATGTGATAAGAATCTTATAATATATCAGATTTTCTTTTATAGTTCGTGAAAGAACAGTTATGCAAAAGTTATTTTCACTGTGAAAAAATTATTTATATAACAGTTTTAACTTTCATGCTTACACCAAAAGTATAAAAATCATAAATACTTTAACTAGTATGTTTTAAAAAACGTATTCTGTATGCAATTTTATTTAATTTCATTACATGCCGAGAAACTAAAAGGGTCCTTCCTCTGCGAAAACACTTGTTAAATGTAGCCGTTAGAAAATAATACAATCACGATGTCACAATAATTTTAAAATATAGCAGGTTAAGTAATTTTTATTTTCGCTGTCATAAAATTACCGTGAAACAGTTTTAACTTTGAAAAGTATGAAAATAATAAATACTCTAACTAGTATATTTAAAAACCTATTCCGTATGACATTTTATTAAATCAAATTTCAAAAGTATTTATATTTTAATAACAACTCTCTATTCAAATAAAGACTCGGAAAACTAGCCTCTCTAGACCTGTCACCCGTCCCGTTTGGTTCAGGGGAAATCGGCCGGGACAGAGCCCCTCTCGATGGGTTCACTCGCTGCAGGTAGCTACCTGCAGGGTATTAGGATGGTCTTGTGTGCCGTTTACGACGTTTTGTTCTATGTGTTGGTTTGCCTATACCTGGTCGGGCCGTCAGGGGACGGTGGGGTTGCTCGAAAAACTAACGATTTAATTCATCTCATACTAGTTCGGCATTTTTCTTTCTCAAGTATTTAGTCCAGTGAAACTGTGAAAGCCCGTTAGGCCAATAGCATAGTCAGATAAAAAAAAACTTTTCTCAAGTGTTTTAACAAATAAAACAATAAATAGTTAGGTATATTATTATAAATACCTATAAAACAGTATTTTTGATAGTTACATTTCACGTGTTGGTAACTACACGCGACTCCAACAGGTAATCACTTCACTGTATGTCAAATAACAAATAAAATTTAACTATAACCATATAATTGAACGTTAACGCCCGTAAATAACCCGTAACTACCATCGCGTAGACGCGCAGAAGTATTATCAATTAAATTTCACTCAAACAGTTGATTCTGAATGTAAACATATCTGCATTTTATAACCTCTACTTTATGATGATGGTAATGTAAACTGCGCCTGCGCACCTCATCTAGAACGTAACGTAACACGCCTCGAATAACTCGCAGTTATTTTTTTAAGTGAATTTCCTTCGGTTACTGTAAGAATAAAATTGTTAGATCACGCACGTTACATAATAGACATAAATTAATTGTACTCGCTATTGCAAAATAACAGTAATATATATATTAATATCACTAAACTTTGTATGGGAGCTCGTTATTAAAAGTAAACAATAGAAGAATCATCGATCGTGGGAACAGGGAAAGCACATACAGAATTGTCTATCACTCAAACTATTGTAAACAAAGAATAGATTTCGAAAAATAGACAACATACAAATATACATTTGCACATTCTCCCATTACAGTGGTTCAAGTAATGAATCAACTTTCTTGTTAGCTTGAGTCTATAAATTTATTTTCATACTTTATTCGCAGAATAGTTTAAGATTTTGTATGCAATTGTTAATAACTGAATGGCTTTAGAAAACAACTGTAATTTTTGGCTTGCAGTCTTTTTTTGCCAATATCTTTTGGTACCTACTTTGAAACAGAAACTAAGTCAAAAATTCGATGAATATGTGCTAGGAGATACAACTGCAGCGGATATCAATATGTATTTTAGGGCGATGAAACCAGGACTGAGCTTAGGCTTTAGAACTAAGTATAGGCTTAACGTTCTACATCAAGACACCACCATTGCTCTTACTCCTCTCCATTCCTTACTTAACTTGGTAAAAAGTTCAACTGTCAACCACGGACGCGTTTTTAATTAATTGATGTTTTAGTTACTAACACTTCGCTCTTCTATCAGTAGTTTCAGATTTAGCATATTCAGGTACACCTCGTGCAAATAAAGTGAAGCCTTTCTTGTTGCAGTGAGACTTGGTAGCAGCCTATCGCCTTCAGGCGGAGGTGCAAAGGAACATCCACTATAATATTTAATTATGGATCTCAGCAAAGTAACGCCTTATTTAGGTATTCTTTCAAATAAGAAGCATAGGTTTGCTCTTGGAAAGCTTAGACCTTCCAACGGGTTATATTTTGCTGGTACAATCGGTTTAATTTCTATTTGTTCCCATTCTTGCTACGTATAAACTAACCATATAACCATTTATAATTAATTCGTTGGTAGGCTGTATACATTATTTATTTTAATATAGGCTCTCAGAGTGTTCTATTCCCAAAAATATACCAAAAAAATAAACAAAGTAGTTAACTTAGTCATTGGAATTAATTAATGTTCATCAAGATGTCCACCGTATGAACTAAGTTGGTGCTTTCGAATTCTTTAAAACTATCCTAAGTAAGGTCACAGTGTTTTTAAATAGAAAGTTCTTTAATAATGGCGGTTGCTAACAAAATACACTATTAATATTTTATGAATGTTATTGTTACTATGTTCACTTAGAACCCAATACCTAATGCAAATGATTGTACTTTGTTATTTATCGGCAAGGACTAGTAAATGACTTGATGTGTCCATTCTAATCATTATAGCTGTTAGTCTCCTCAATGAATAAATAAAAAAAAATCGAGGTAGTCATAAGGACTGCCGAGAGAAATGAAAACTCAAAACAATGGAATGACCGTATTCACTTATGAATTTTTAAATTAGTTATAGTCTGAACTATTTAAATTTCATAATTTGTTAATTGAAATTATTGTCATTTGTCTCGTTTTCACATCTATTGGCACTCCGAACAATAATTATATGGATTTTGAAGTGAAACATCTATTGGTGCGAGTAGACTTGATTGTTGGCTTGAGGACACGTGACGACGCAAAACACGAACATTTGCAACCATATCTGAATAAACATAAGATTCAAATTGTTTTGTCGGCCACTCGTTCTACTAGTGTTACGCGGCATGCGCCGACGACCTAGTACCCTTTGCTAAATGCCGCCAAACAAACCGCGCCAGCACCTAGTTGAATTTTTGTATTGTGTATTTAATAAAGACGAATATTTATGTAAAAATAAATAAGCAGTCATTATTTTATGAATCAAAATTGTAATTCTTTATCTTTTCATTATGCCATGACTGATTCCTTCGTTATCTATTCTTTTATGCATATAACTTACACAAAACAATTTCCATGTTTCATACCTGCCAGGCCTAAAGAAATTTTCACTTCAAAAATCCGTACAATTACCGAGTAACAAAGAAGTATAAACTTATGAAAAGACACCTGAATACACCATGTATTAAAATATAAAACATGAAAATTTACGTTGTATGTCAAAAACGCGCGCTTGTTTTGACAGACGAGCGATATATAACGCTGAGCTGGTAAACGCCGTGTGATGTACGGTGCGCTTGTTGGGTACTCCCGCCCGCCCGCCTGTGTGCTCAAGGCGGACTGAAAACACGTACATGTCAGAAATTTAAAAGTTGCAAATCTTTTGAAGACGTGATTTATACTTGACATCTTGATTTATTTGAACTACTAGTTATGTCCGCGGTAGCACTTATTCTTATTTGTTGCTTTCCGTCTGTTAAGATATCTATAAGTACCAATTTTCATTGCGAACCTGTATTTCCCTGCAGCACCATCTCGTGACGAGTTATAGCGAAAATAATAGCATGAAAATCTTCTCCATAAAACACACATACAGGTATGCCAAGTTTTCTTATAATCGATATAACTGGTTAGAAGTGTATCGATGTTAGATGTAACACCAACATTCATTTTAAAATATACAGCCGGCGGCCCGGCGCTGTTGCCCAACCCGGATAATAAAAAACGACATATTATATACCTAAACATTTCTCATGAATCACTCTATATACTGGTGAAAACCGCATGAAATCTGTTCAGTAGTTTTTGAGTTTATCGCGAACAGACAGAAAGACAGACATGGCAGAGGACTTTGCTTCATAATATATAGTGATAATGATAAGAAGTCTACTTACCTATTGACCCTTTCCCGTAGGAAGGCATGGGCATAATCACCACGCCAGCCCACAACGTATTAGCGATCTTAAACTCCGACAAATTCACAGTTCTATATTTTTCCACATATTACAGAAATATCTCCCATATTCACGATGTTTTCCTTCACCGTTAACTGATAGTATTGCTAATTTAAATTAAATGTAGGTCATTTCCGAATAATTCGTTGATGCAACATGTAGACATCGAAATTACATTCCAACAACTAAACCACTCGACGATCACGACGTTTTAAGATGGTAATGTTTTATTTCTAGAACTTCAACTGAAACATAAATACGGCTACAGGAACATTACTCTTAACTTGAATCTTAAATATAGATGCCCTCAAAATCAAGTATTATAGATCTTGTTATCGACAGGCACAACGTTAATATTAAAATAAACATACTAACTACCCCATATTTTATATAAACATCAACGAATAATAAACATTCACCTATTTTCACAAATTTTCTCGTTTGTCACTATGACTATGTATATAACAAAGTCCACCTCTGTGCCTGTCTGTCTGTCTGTTCGCGATAAACTCAAAAACTATTGAACGGATTTTCATGCGGTTTTAAGTAATAAAATGATTCACTAGGAATGTTTAGGTATATAATTTGGCAAAATTTTCCGTAAACTAGAAATATATCGATAATTGTTGGAAATGTCGGAAAAAATCAATCCGCCTGGGATCTTTCGTTGAAAACGCTGCCTAACTCCTTCGAGATATAAAAAAAATGGAGATAAAATACAACGCCGACGAAGTCGCAGGTATCAGCTAATAATATATATGAACATATATATTTCCTGCACAGTCTTGGTCCGCACCTTTTTCCTGAAAACTTGTTACAGCCAATTATGAATGGTTTTTTTCTCTAATCTGTAACTCGAAATTCCGTATTCATTTCGATTATAATATTAATAGGGTGTAATTATTTTATGATTTTTCGCTTATGTGTGTGAACTTTCAAGACAATTTTGTTTCATTTTATTCTTTATTGTACCTTGAATCATTCAAATGATACGAATTGAATATTGGAAGACTATCGAAAGAAGTCGTCGTTGAATAATCTGTGAATCCCAATATTCGCACAAACGCACCTGAGAGCAAATTTTTACACAAATTTGAAGTGAAATAACAGAATCCATTAAAATGATCATCTCATAGAATGTATGGTTCGAATTCACACCTTTAATATAACATACTGTTTGTTCTCTCGTTCCAGATTTTGGTACATAAATATCTTTGTCCTTCACTAATAACAAATTACTCTTGATATTTTATATTTAACAAAACGAAAATACGTTATAAATTTATTGTTTTCTGTTTAATTTTTGTATTATTTATGTGAACTCCCTGTTATATGATTTCATTTACTCAAGGTTGGTACTATACATTAAACAATCTACAGAGATTTTGACATGTTCTTTTTTTTTGTTTCGACAAAGTGCCACTTACGTATTTGCGGGGTGGTAGGGTTTAGAAGCCCGACTGGGTCGCGACCACCATGCATATGGCGAAAAAGCCCGTCATAGTGATTCGCTTCTGCGGGTCGCGTTTCGGGGTCAGCCTGTGCATATCCAGCTTTTTCCAGGCTGGCATTACAGCGGCGACCGGCGATGGATAGTGTGTCACTCGGTGGTCGCCATTGTTTTTGGATTGTACTGTGCTTACCACCAGGCACAGTGCAGTCATTTTGCCGTAATACGATTTAAAAAAAATTGAACTTATAAAAAAGTATTATTGTCCAATTCTAATACCTTCTTACCATTTGTTTGTCCAAAAAGAAACAATACTTTAATATCCTAACACACTAGGTCTACTGACTGACAAGCGTAGTTAGTTTGTACTTGATTACAGTGATTAGTATGAGGTTTTTAGTTAACTATATAAATAAGATTTAAATATGGTATCAGTTAAATCGCGTGATTTTCTTTGTTTTTCGCTTCTATCATGTACTATTTGCTCAATTTATTACGTCTATGTGTCGAATGAACGGGTGTCTTTCTTTCATATTTATCTCCTCCCTTCTGATTACATCAATAGTTAATTATCATTTAAACCACAGGCGGAATTGTGAAACTTGGCACAGTTCACGGTCAACGTGATACGAATATAAAGTCCTAAATCTTTGCTGCAATTATGAGGCCACAGCTGCATTGGGTCTGCGATAATTGAATGAACTTAAACGTTAGCAGCATAGTTGAAGCGAGCTGTTAAAAAAAAAATCTAGAGCTACTACCAAACTACTATTGTGGAAATGATGGTTTTATCATTTCTACTGATCAATATTGTGTCGGCCACTTGTATGAAACGAATATGTAATTTTTCAACGTAATTTTGATGTTATAATCCACTAGTAAACTGTGTACCGTATTTGTATTGGGGATAGTGAAAATGTGGGCGAGTTAGCTTTTTTGATTTGGGTATCATTCAAAACGTTATTCTACAGCCTAAATATAGTTAATTAAAAAAAACCAATGCCGTTTAATCATGCCAAAAAGACGATACTCTTCCTATTCATTTAACATGGCTTTTTTTACTTTTTAGAAATTATTTTTTATCCTGCTTGTTGCAAAAGTAGAAAATATGGTAAAAATAAATGTTTTACTTTACCAAAATATATAAATTACATTTCTGACACCCATATCAAAATTTCTCAATCACAAGGAATAATAGAAGACGGAGTATTAATAATATTTGGTAAGTTATTCAATAAAACAAGCAAGATAAAAATCAATTTCTAAAAAGTGAAAATAAATAAATATGAATGGAAAAAATAGCGTCATTAGTAATCACGATTAAACGGCATTGGATTTTTTTCTTAAATCTTTTCAGGCTATAAGCTAACAATTTGAACGATACCCAACTGTATTTGCTGTTCTTACACGGTATCTATCATTTCACAAAGTAAATAAACAAGTAACACCATAAATCTTCTCTGGCGTCTGGTGTAAATAAGAATAACTACTTGTCCATCATACACCTCTTAAACTAGCAATGTATATGACCTCTATATAATCTAGTAGACAGCCAATTTTGGACAAAATGTTTACCACAGTTAAAGGCCTCGCTCTTCTTCGTAACGAGTACGAATGGCATGGTGGTAGGTAGGGCTTTTACTAAAGTTGAAAATCTGTCGCCAAATACCTCTATGGGTGTGCTTCAGCAGCTGCACTTGAGAGTCAGTTCTGGCAGCCAGCACGTAGATTTCGTGTATTTCCCTGGCCGCTCCTACAACGTGGTGGACGGTACACCGTGGGGTTTTAGTCCGTGCGAGTCGAACATAACCAACTCTCTCCCCCGAGAGGGTGGCGTATCCATAAAGGATTTCCCCACGTTAATAAAAAAAAAGGTTTAGCGTATTTACCATCTTGGATCACGTCGTCATTTAACATCAGGTGCAATTATGGTCAATTACAAAAACTTATAAAGTATGATAAAAAAGAATATCGGCCGCACTACTCGCTCTAATATAATTCGGGTAAATAAAAATAGAGACAGATGAAATTAGATGTCTGTGTGATATTATTTACAACTGCAATTGTAATAGGACAGTCTATTAGGCAGACAATTTTTTTTTTAAATGTGTATATAATATATCTGCAAAATATAAAAAAAAATGTATACACAGAAGTACGAATTTGCTAATATAGGTTAATATTATTTTATACAGGTGAAACAAATTTGAAATAGTTTTCTTTTATGCCAAAAGGCAGCAAATAGGCAGACGGCCCACCTGATGGTAAATGGTTACCGTCACCTATGGACAATCGCAACACCAAGGGCATCACTGTTGTGTTGTCGACCTTGAAGATCGTGTTTCAGTCCCTTCTTGAAGTGTCCCATATCATAGCCCTGATGAAAAACCGTGCTGGGTAACCCATTCCAAAACGCTAGAGTAAACGCATAAGGAAGTTTCAAGTGATCCTCGCGGTGTTCGCCATTTTGTTAGCTTTTAAGGTGTGTGGCTTAGCAGCCAGCCAGTGGCGGGAGCTGTGAGTTTGAAATGGTGAAGAGGGCACCATATTAAAAAGTTCCTCAGAACTCTCTCCATTATATATGCGGTAAAGTACACATACAGTGCCAATGTCTCTACGAAGTTCTAAAGTCTCTAATCCGCGTGTTAATTCAAAATCGTCAACAGTACGAATAGTTCACCTTTGCACGGAATCAAAAGGAGAAAGTTGGTAGGCAAGAGCACCAGCCCAGATGTGTGAGCAATACTCCATATGAGGACATACTTGCGCTTTGTAGAGCACAAGTCGCTGTCTTATACAGTAGACGTATAAGCGATACGTAAATTGAAATTGTATTAATGATAATATACTTAATTGCTGCAGATAAGTGTAATCATATGAAATCTAGGTATTACACTGAAAACTTCTCTATTAAAAGCTTCGTCAAAATCGCTTCAGCGGTTTCAAAAATTATCCTTCTTAAATATTTTCATCTTATTTAGCCCTTTCTTGCAAGCATAATTTAAGGGCTTTAACAACATTCAGCTCTCTTGTAAAGTTTTTCATTTCAGGCATGTCTTTTTTTAGCAAAAGCGATTCTAGTGTAATATAGCACTCATTGAATTTCACTGAAAAAATTAAATACAAACAATTCGTTCTGTTTACACTCGGGCAAAATTTGTACGTGGATATTCTATTTAAGCAATGCATAATTAAGAATTTTATGGGCAGTTACTGTCTGTGAGAGTAGTGAGTCGATGGGAAGTTTATATAAATATACGAAACTTCGCATCTAGTGTTTCTTTTAAATACTTGTTGCAAAGGAAATGGAAAATGGGATCAAAAAACGATAGTATGTTTATCTTTAACTGTGTACGATTAGAAGCAATGATGGGTCAGTGATTACGCGTTTAGATACCGCGTCGATATACGTAGGTTCAAATCCTGCTATAAGCTGGATCTTCTGGTGAGAGAATCATATTGAAGCCGTAGTAGTATCGTGACAGAGTGTTTACTAATTCCCACTTCAATAGTTACAACTCTCAAACCTTTGAGTTCAAAATTTGTAGCCAATTTTACTGCCTGGTTGGCGCATTATTATTTTTAATTATTTTTGTTTTTTAATTATTTGTGAGAGATGCCTAAAAATAAAAAGTGAGATGACAACTAAAGACATAATAAAACATTTTAAATATTAACCTGACTTTTAAATTGAAAGCTGTCGCAAAATGCCTTTAGGCGTGTTTCAGCCGCTGCTCTTGAAAGTCATTAGAGTCAGACTCTAGACTTCTAGACTTAGAGTGTTACTGTCTTAGGTACTCGATGACTGGGTTATTTTCCGAACCGAAGAAGCGCCTTATTAGGGCCTAAATTGAGTATTTTTGATTTCATTTGATTAGGCGACATCATAATTTAATGTCAGTTGAGATTGTAATCAAAGTTAAAACCGTTAAAGTATCCACAAACAAATGAATCGCTGAAATCGATATCTATATATTTAATAAGAATGTAAATCGAACCTGTCTGTACTTTTTAGATTTTTGTGAAAAAAGTTGTTGCAGGTATCTTGCAATAAGTAATAAAATACATTCCAATCATTTTTAGAAATGTCTGTTTGTCTGTTGTATCAAGGCTAAAGTAATGCGTTCACGATTAAACAAAGAAAATCATAAAGTATATCCTCGAGTAACATTTAGTCGCGATCTTAGTAAAATTAGTTCACTCTATTAAAAGTTATCTTAATTTTAATGAGGACGCGACTTAAGTACAAGAGAAAACTAGATAAGTAAATGGACTTAATAAATACATTAAGTCCCACGTGGACGGAGTCGCGGGTCTTGTCTAGTCTTGAATGTAATCAACGATAAATCACAACGGAAGATCAGAAATCAAATGCCAGACGTTGTTAGACAAAAATACGCGTCTCAGCAACTCCTCCGGCCATGTCCGGTAGGGGGCGGCCCCGGTGGGGTGGCTCGTTTAATTATCGGTCACTAAATTAAGCCGGGACCGCTCTGGTTCTGCTGGCTTGCAGTTTGCGAACGTGTTTTGTGAGGACGCCACCGCTGCACTATGGAAGTCGGATGGGACAAGAATGCCGTCACAGTGCCTTGTCTTCGAGTTCAGATCGAGGAATTTTGCCTAGACTATATTTTATATAATACTAACTGTACCCGCGACTCCGTTCGCTTGGAACTTAATGTAAAAAACATTGACTAAAAAAATCATGTGAATGTATTAAGTCCATATACTTTTACCTTTTACTAAGTTACGTCGTCCCTAAAATTACAATAAATTTTGATAGAGTGAACCGATTTTGATGAAACCAAAACTAAATGTTAATCGAGTATATACTTTATAATTTTCTTAGTTTTATTGTGAACGTAATACCTCAGCTGTGATGCGTGTTCATGCAAACAGATAGACACTCAAACATTTCTAAAAAATATTGAAATGTATCTTATTACTTATTCTAAGATTCCTGCAACATTTTTTTCACAAAAATCTAAAAAATACAGACACTTTAAATTTGCATTCTTATTATACGTATCGATATTAAAAACCATCGTATTATTAGATGATACTAGCGGGCCCGGCAGACGTTGTCCCGCGTTGATTATAACAAACTCCTTGACAAATTATATACCAAAACCTTCCTCATGAATCACTTTATCTACTGGTGGAAACCGCATGAAGATCCGTTCAGTAGTTTTTGAGTTTATCGCAAACAGACAGACAGACAGACGCAGTAGGGGACTTTGTTTTATACTATGTAATGATTTGACTAAATCTACATTTTGTAAGTGTTTGTGGGCATGCATTAAATTATCAAGAATGGATTGGATTAAGATTCTGAATTCCTGAAACTTAGTCTTTAATGTTTCAGGATGAGTAATATTGTACAATTTATTTTTTTTAAACTAGAAACCCTTTCGGTAATCCATATTTCATGAGAGTATAAAAATAATAACTATTCTTCTAAAACCGTCACAAATTCACAGAGCTGTCAGTGTCCTTTACGTAGCGAATTAAAATGCCGGCATTCATAAAGTCAAAACCGAACGTCGCCAACTATACGTCAATACAAACAGACAATTGCTTTTAGTTATTTTACAAAAAAAAAGGAAAACGATAATAATTCTATCAGACACAATCATGCGACAACAGACTGTGCACTTCTCACAATGTTTACGAATGTATTACGTTTATTTTTAACACCACACAGGAAGCGCATTCGTCGAACTCTGCGTCCATAATTCGAAAAATAATAATAATATTATACATTTATTATTTCAAAATTGAGTTATTAATCGATTTTTAATCCAACACATTTTTTGAAGTTCATTCAAAAATAGTGAAAAACATATGCTACATTACTGTTTATTAAAATTATGCACGAATAAATACTGCTTATGTTTTTTTTTATTATAGCATGACAAAGTTACTATACTATACCTGATACTAAGAACAACGGAATTCAAATACAAAGGAGCTCACCAACAGATAGCTAATTTTTGCTGTCATATGAGCCTGCAAACGTATCAGCTGATACAGCGTGATATATACTAACTGACTTGAAACGTGACAAGCTTTAGCTTTAGTCCTTGTGAAGGATATATCACCATATGTGTAGTGATTGCAACCTAGTCAGATACGGATCCTTACAGCGTCAATAAAAATCTACCCTCAATTTTAAATCATTTATAAATCCCAAACTCCGCTTGATAGAACTTAATATTTCAGATACATAGACTGTTTGATTTGAAACTATTTTTTTATATACAGATTGTCTTTACGTCTGTAAATCTATACCCGTTCGGGAACGAAACCACTCAATAAAGAGACCTTACCATTTTTAGTAAAAACTAGTGAAATTAGAAACGCGAGTGTAACCTTAAAGTTAAGTAATTTTATTTATTTAAGCCACCAAAAAAATACATTATTGTATGTATACATTTATTCAATGGTCATCAGTGAACGAGAATTTCTCAAGATTGCTAAATAAATAAATAAATATCATGGGAACAGTAATAAAGCTACCCATCTCAATCTATCTGTTAGTTACGTTAAAGAGGAAAAGCGCGAAGAAATATATGCACGAGTATATATTTATCTTGATTTTTTATCTTATCCCTATATTTATTTCGATATATGAAAGTCATTTGATTAGCTGTATCATCAGCTATCTTTGAAATCAAATCAAATTAAATTAAAAATACTTTATCCAGTTTAGGCCCCAATAAGGCGCTTATAAACATCAAAACTACCACCGGTTATATACATATATATTTCAAATACATTATACGTTACAATACCATTTTTCCACACATTTTTTACATTGATCCACCCTGTAATAACCTTTCGACACTAAAAACTGCTTAAATTTACAGTCCGGCAAATCAATTATAATCAATAATCTTTATCAACTAAATTATCTATAAATAAGTGACTGAACCATCTGTTCTAACTTATCTGTACCCTTCGACCGTCAATATTGCAATTAAAAATGAACCTCATCAGTTTTTCCGCGAGCTCGGACAGTTGAGACAAAGTAATGTGATAAAATCGAAGCTCAATATATCCATTGCGGAATTTGTTAGGGCTCACTTTTATTTTTTAACAAGAGCTAGCGATGGACAGTATTTTTTCTTCTGAAGAGAATTAATCGTTGTGTTTCGTGGACAGTGGACGACTGTTACACAGTTATTATTTATTACAAGTAGAATTTATTCCAAGAATATTATTCTAATAGGAACCCTGAACAGTAAACTGATTCTAGACGTATACATTTATATGTTTTGTTTACCTAAGACAATCTACAAAACGGCTAAATCGATTTTGATGGAATTTTCTACGTAAATAGAGATTTTTCCCGGATATTATGTGGGTAATATGTTATAGGACTTGAATATTATTTATAAAACTTAACACTGGTAGCTTAAAATCAGGCTAATTAATATAGGAGCTAAGTAGTAAAACAATAATTAAATAAACGACAACTCATAATTGACTATGACACCTATTTCCCATACAATAGCACCGATTATCACAAAAATTGGCTAACAATAAATCAAATACGCGATTAATAATAATATACGCGATTACTAATCACCTACATTACACAGCGCACATTGCACAGTGCTCAATAATCAACCAAAAATTGGAAAAAAATTGTTTAACTCCGCCAAAGTCATAAAACATTATTTTTTGTGTCCCTTACTGCACACTACTCAACTATTAACAAAAACTGGTTCAAAAAATATGTTAATCGTTTAAACCTCGCTAGATTTATTTGTATACGCTTGGCTTGAATTTAGAGCATATAAAATATGTTACGTTATAGTGTGATAGGCGTCCATTTGCCAGGGGACTGCCGTGAATTGTCAGTCGTATCTCGAAAACGTTTCGACTGTTGGAGGTTTTAGAGTCGGGATAAATAAAACACCAGACCGTCAGTTATATTTAACATGATACATCGGATATAAAGTCAACTAGTGAAGTTTTATACATCATATAATTATTTTTTTAATATTCATTATTGCAACAATCGTAATCAAAATTACAGTCCAACAAGCTATACAGGGACAATAGAGTGGCCCAAAAAGTATTTTTGTTTTCAGTTCATATCTTAAAATATTTTATTTTAAAATAAAGCAAATAATATCGAGACGGGGAAAAAATTACTTTGATTAGATTTAGATTTTTTTTTAATCTTAAACAATGCTTAATATGTTGTTTTTTTTATTGACTTGTAATATTTTTAGATCTATAGTAACTTATCTCAACCCTTATAAAACTACGTTTAATCATGCTCCTATTTAATTTTCAGAACTTAAAAACCCATACTGGAAATTTATCGCCAAAGACACAGATTATACTAACTATACTCAAAACTTTGCAATATGCTCGTCAATTTCACTGCAACGTATGGAATCCTCACTAATATTATAAATGCGTATGTAAATTTGCTTATTAGTTATATTATCACACCTTAACTACTCAACAGATTATCACAAAAGTGTATAGAAAAAAAAGCACCTTTCGTTTTTAATAAAGAACTGCACCCGTGAATTAGATCACATTTACATTTATGCAGGCGAAGCCACTAGTAAAAGCTAGTTACTTAATATTATAAAAATAACTGTTATATATTTATACCGTTTATTGAATTATATAATACCTAATTATCACTGTGGGCAAAAAATAATCCCAATGAACACACGACAGACTTCAGTGACATATGCCCGCAGGTTTGGTGGGCGATACGACATGACAAATAACACCTCCAGGCACATCAATTCTATCTTTGAGCTAGAGTTCATAATATTCATTGTGAATTGTAAATAAATTATCATAGGTTTAATTACCTTGATTTTATTTCAGTAATTTAACAACATTTACTTCATTGTATGAATATCCGAATATGAATAAAAGAAAATAAAAATTATAGTTAATGTATAAATTTATATTATCTACTAGCTGACCCGGCCACGCGTTGGTGTGACTTAGTTATTACGTGTAGAATTAAATTCATGGTGCCATCTATGAGATTACTATTACCATAGCCGTACAGAAAACAAAATTTGGTACAAATACGTATTATATTATATGTATAGTATAGAAACAAATTAAGAATAAATCAATACCAATTTTACATTATTATAATAATATTTTAATTTCGTTTTGTATTAACCACTTGATTATATAACGCGGATGCCCAAACTTAAGACTATACTATTAAGTACTAAGAACTGTACATAAAGTATACTAAATAAAATCTTTTCGTTCTTTCAAATTTCCCACAAGTAATGTTCGAAATCTAACGAATGACGATTAGAATCCATGTAAAAGACAATACCTTAATGGAGGTTAACAAAAGAAAACAGAGAAACGAAACAAAGCACACAATACAAAGTAAAATCATAATTATACGGTTACCCCGGGGCAATGCGAGATAAACCCGGCATCCGAGCGTAACCTTTGTTACATAAAGATTTATTTTTTATTCAATTAGTCATTTAATACGAATGGGTACGTCTAGAACTTGTGATACGGACAAGCTCCTTTGAAACGTTATGTTTAGTGAATTTTAATCATGGGGGGGTAATGTTTTTGTCCGGTTCTCGTATCGCTTTCGGCACACTGTGCGTTTTAATTTTACCTTGTTTTATTTTTCTCTTATTGTATTGTTTATTAGTTTTAACGTTTGACCACAATCTCGTTTCATGTTAAGGTACGATGCGACTGAAAATGGTAACATGATAAATATGGAGAGCTGGCTCTAAAACACAACTATCGGAAAACACCTACAGCTTCTTGGCGAAGGACTTTTGAGCATGGTGTAGTTAGCTAGGAGAGCATTAGAAAAAGTCCCACCAATATGATATATTTTTATTAAGATGTTTTACTTTATTTAAAACTAAGATTCATTATAATGATTTAAAGATACGGATTCCAAACACGCTATTCATGGAATGTCATTGCTTGAAGAATACTTGTTGGAGTACTACACGATATTAAAGTTTTACATCTTATTAAAATAGTACTGTACAGTGCGCCACATTACCTTTTTACAACTGAAAAAATTACACGTATAGGAACACTAAAACTTATTACGATTCAGAATAAAAATTGTCCAATGCCTTAAGTCCAGTGTTTCAAGCAGTTTTTTTAACTTAAGTATTTTGTTCGAGTGATGAAATAGCTATTAGTTAGTCTAGTCAGGCTGATATATATGTGTTTCAAGAAAAGAATATTTATTCCATTAATCTTTGATATTTCAATAACAAATTACGTATTCTAGTTTCCATTAATCGACATTCAATTCAGAATCGAATAACGCAATTATGTAGTTCCGGAACCTTAGTTTAATGAAACAAAATCAGTTCTGATCGCTAAATCTAAAAATCAGTAGAGTACGACCGATGTTCGTTGTGTTTAAAAATTATATAAATACTTCTTAGAGATCCTGTATTTTTGTAATGTATTTGTCAGGTGAATACTCATATTTCAATAAAGACTTACGAATAAAGTTATATGTATAGTGGAAATATATTTAAGGTATAATCACTTCAAAATTACTATTCATACTAATGTTAATACCATTCCAAGCGAAATTTTTCATTCATGAGTCTAGGCTTCTTATTACAACGCTTTTATTAGCTTCACCTGTATGTATGTATGTTTGTAACCGATCCCTTTGAGCTCGATTTTGTCCTACTTTGAACGATCAGATTTAATTCAAACTTTGCACATCTGCCAAAGGTCGATGACAATGCAATAATCCGAAAAAAAATTAAACTAAAAAATGAAAAATAAATAATAGTTGAAAAAAACACGCTTTCATAAAAAATCCAACTAAAAAACAGAAACATACGTCACTGTTAATATCAGCACCTCCAGATATCAGTATTTTTATCATTTTTTTGTCACTTTTTACAAAAATATACATTTATTTCTAATTTACGCTATTCTTAATCCAAATTTATTACATTTTATTTTCTGTTTTTTAGTTGGATTTTTTATGAAAGCGTGTTTTTTTAGTTTTTTAAACTATTATTTATTTTATAGTTTTAAGTGGGAAGTAATACGTATAGAGTACTACTTAAGAGAACTACATCTAGCGCAATATTTTGTTCTAAAAACATCGCTTTTACCTATTTATATCGACAAGAAGAATGCTCTCAGTTTTCTAATTTAGAAGGTGTGATTAACATCTACTATTAAACGAGCCGTTTCAATTCAACTGCAATGCAAATTCATTGCCACTTATTATGACTAGTACTAAGGAGTACAGAACCTTTGAAGTTCAGTATACAAAACATGTGCATGCATATAAATTTGGATAATATAGCAGAAAAAAACTATTGTAATTGTAAACACTTTAACTTATTATCTGTAATGTGTGCCTTGTAAATAAATAAAAAACTATAATCTGCAGTGATCATCTAACACAGCCATATTAAAAAAAACTCATATGCTCATACAAAAATTACTTATACAACTATAAAACTTGACCTTCTGTAATAGCTGCGTTTGTTGTGCCCGCTTGCAGTGGCCTTGAAATTATATTAAAAAATGAAATGCACTTTGAATTAAACCTATCGTTGTGTTAATTTGACCTCCCGTTTATTCACAATATTACACAATATTTTGACTGTTATGGCCGATTTGATATGTCGATCGCCTTGGTATATGAAATACAGTTTTATATTTATAAATAAAACTTATTCTTCAATAAAAGTAATTAACAGTAAATGATTAACAGTAAATAAAACTACATATTTGAATTCATATAGTCTCAACCTCCTCTTAAAGCATACAGTATTAGTGTGTTACATAGTTTTGTACTAATAATAAAGCGTCTACATATAATAATCACAAATACGCACGTGTATAGTCCTTGGCCCATTTACGTTTGTAGCGTGTTACACACTTCGTCCCGATATACGCCCAAATTAATTAATTTCAGTATTTAAAGGGAGAAATGAAAGGCCAAAAACCTCGTCCGTATAAGGTTAGCGCCACAAATGATTGTACTGACATCTCATTAGCTTAGCGGGGAGCGATACGCCGCGGGCACTATTCGGCGGTGGTGCGAGTTTTAAGTGTGACACGAATAAATATAATTGAGCCTAATTTAATAGGACCCCTAATGTGGTGTCTTATGTCCCTAAGAAACAATTTATAGATTTCGCTTGATACAGCTTAATGTGAATTTTAAAAAATGATATGGGACTCGTACAAATGCGATACGTATTCCATAGTACTTGTTTCTACCTCATATATTACTCAATTATTATATAATAGTGTAATCCTGTAAATGTTTAGGATTAATAATGTTTCTATAAACTCCACCTAACTTTACGATAGCTGATTTTTGTTTAAATGATTAGACCACCCTTTGTTCCTTGTACCAGTTATACCATTTATTTGATTATAAATAATTTTATACCGATATTGTCATCTTACATTTTTATATATACGTATAATAAAAATGAAGTGTTTGTATGTAATATCAAAATAACATTTTTTTACTGTTTGGATATGAAATTATACACGCTACTGATAATAAAAAGGCAGTTTTTAAAATTTTGGTCGGTCTGTCTGTTTGTTCGGGTAATCTCCGAAACGGCTGGAGTAATTTTGGCGGGAATTTCACTGGCAGATAGCTGAAATTATAGCGGGTTACATAGGCTTCTCTAAATTACACTAGCTGTTAACCACGGCTTTGCCTGCAATGCTATCTCCAAAACGGTTTGACTGATTTTCACGGGACTTTCACTGGCAGATAGCTGACCTTATAGGAAGTAATTTAGACTAGCTATTATCCGTGACTTCTTCCGCATGAAATTTAGCAAAAATATGTTGTTCACAATAAGTGCGCAAGACGTGCGTTGTACTGAATTCCAAAAATAAATATAATTTAAATTCGTATATCAGTATCTATGTATGTAATTAGAATTATATTGTCTTTTTGGTCATTTTGGCGGCCATTTTGATTAATTTACCGCGCATTCATCTAAATAACTTAGTAACCATAGTAATATATAAGAATATTCCATCGAGTTCAATGAGCATTATTTAAATTGTTAAATATTAAAAACTGCTTACATTCAATATTTTTAACATGAATTACGTTCCATACCTTATACATGCCCTTTCAAATTAACTGTTGAAACTGTAGGTTAATTTTATAATAATATAATATGCAAATTCATAATATATTTTAAAAATTAACTGATAATTAATTATATATCTTTAATAAGTTTGTGAACCCACTGTAATTATTATTATTTTGTTTGTTCTTATTGAATGTCAAAATGAATTATGGTCGAATTTCGACCACTAGGCGACCACTAGTTAGTGAAATTACGTTATAGGAATCAGCACCGAACTCAATAGAAAGTAAAAGACAAAATAATAATTGTACACATAAATTAAGTCAACCTGTAATCAGGTATTATTAGGCTTTAATGAGACAGTAATTGCCTAGGTTGGGACTAACTATAGTTAAGGCTAATATTTTGTAAAGGATTTTACAAATAAGAATAGTCCCAACTGGTAATGTGCTAATTAAAAAGTCTGCAAGCATAATATGAAAGAAGTGACAACATGTCAACGTTTAAAAAGTAGTCCGGTGAAGCTGTTAAGACCTTGCTTGGTCAATAGCGTAGTCAGTTTGAAAAAAAAACAAAAAAAACAACGTTTAAATATTTACAAAATTAATTTCATTGAGTATTTTAGGTGTACTTCCTCCACGCTCAACTCATTTTTATTTATACATTATTAATATAATTTTTATTTGATTCATTTCTTTTCCATATTTACATTACCGACAATGATATAATTTTTTGTTCACAATATCGCCGGATAGCTGGAAGAAAATCCCTTGTCGCTTTAAACTCGTCTATATACTAATAATTAAAAAATATAATAAACCGTTAGCCAGTTCGTTTAAAACGCTTTCGATCTATGGCAAAATTAATTCATTTCAATCAAACCGCTTCCGCTTATGTTACGTACCGTCGTCGAAAACAGAACACCGCACATATCTGTATTTTTGCCGGATCAAAGAAGCGTTGTGTATGACGGCCGTTTGAACTGGTAATCAAATTAGCTTTGCTTCCTTTTTGTTAGAAAAACGTGTCTATCAGTTATTATAATACTTCGATTTATTCGGATAAAAGTTCCACAAGTTTATTTTCTTATTTTTAGTTCTTTGTTTATTTAAGGACGTCAGTTGAACTGATAATGGAAATAATATTACATATATTTAGGAAGAGCTCTGTTACATTCAGATGTTTTGATGGTCATAGGTAATAAATAGAATGAATTCGTAAAAACTTTATTAAATTATGTAACCCGTGAACGATTTTTAATTTGAACGATACCTTCTCTGCATTAATAACGCTACAACTAGAATCATTGCCGACTCATCGACGATGTACATCACATTTTATTGGTTTGTATTGAAGCGTTCATATAAGATTTATACTTAATACTTTTGGGTCATTCCACGTTGCTACAGATTATTCGATGTTAGAGGGCCATATTTAAAAAACAATAGCCAATTCTATTAACTTATTAAACAAGAAAGTTTGCACGGATGGATGTATATTTGTTACTTTTTCACGAATAAACTGAAGAACGGATTTTATTAAACTATTACAATAACATAGCTTATAATGCAGAGGAACACAGATACTATAATTTATAAAAATATTGTTTATGTTCTAAAAGGGTTCAAGTACCCTATAAACAGAGAAATGATATAAGCTGTCCGTGTGCAAGATTTTATACAAATCGGTCAAACCGTTTTTGAACTAAATACAGATTTAGAAACAGATAAGCAGACAAAATATTTTTAACGAACAACGTCTTTTATAATAACTATTTAACATAACACTTTGGAAAAATGCTTCATTAATATAAATATACATTTTTTACGAACTTTGTAAATACACTTATTTTTTAAATCCACATTGTAGTACCAATTATCAAAATACACAAACACGTGAGGCAACCCTACTTCTTATTTTCGAAATATAAGTAATAAAGATTATTATAGGTTTTTGCGGGAACGTCAAGTAGTGAATTTTATATTTTATTTATCTATATCTTGTGTTATTTGGTTCTATATTTTGTAATATTGGTGGTTTCTTACGTAATGTTTGCTTATTGTGCACAAGTGAGGTGGATGGAATATTCTTATGACATGGGGTCCTTCAAACGAGACGTGAAGAAGCACTATTGCAGGTCGGCATGATAGCGATGACTGCCATTGCTATTTAACATTGACAGTAGCCGTTTTTTTTTCGAACTGACTACTCTATTGACCAAGTAAGGTCTTAACAGCTTCACCGGACTACTAAGGCGAGCACTTAAGGCACTCAGCCGATTTTATTTTGACAACTAGCTCAAGGGTGCACGGCACACCTCGGCTTTGGCTGTAGCCTGATACATGCAATTCGCGACCTATCTGAGCTAGCCTAAGCTAAGCTAACTATTCATACATATATGAGTTGTTGAAACATATATGTGTACCAAGCATACATGCCTGAACAACTCTTATATATATTTCGTATCGGATAATATTCTAAACTATTTCAGTTTGATAAAGAAAAAAAATAAAACCCTTCCACTTGCATGTGTAAGCGTGTATGTGTGCACGTGTGTGGAGGTGATATGTGTAATGTTGTCGCAGTGATATAAGATTTTGTGTCACTGTATCGCGCGAGCAACGAACTCAAGGGCTCCGCGCGTAGGGAACGGACCTAGGCTTGAGCCGTTGCCGAGGGGGGCCTAGTCTGGTGACAGTCGCCGTTATTTATAGACTGTACTGTACTTTCCGTCAGGTACAGTGGAGTAATTTTCCTAAATCAGTTAAAAAAAATTATCACGGAGTATAGATTCTGATTTGCTACAATACTCCCTGGAAAGTTCTAACAAGGCGGCCACCATCTTGTTAGAACATTGAAATGTTCGCAAGAAACATGTAATATCATTACCTACTCGACAATGACAGTAATAATCTACTAGAAGATTGGTTACCAAAAAAAGCTTAAGTACTAAATGTCTATGCATATGGATTATTAATTTTATATGTAGTCATGTATAAATACTAAATAAACACAAACGTTCAACCCCAGCGATCACATAACCCAAAACAATCCCCGAAAATTTCTTGCTGATTTAGTGACGTCACCCACGCTCTCTATCGAATGTCAACTCACATCGTTACATCCTTCTCCAATTAAAACGTCTCAAATATCACAACACATTACAGGAATATCTATTATATTTCGCACGAAATAAAGCGCATAATCGTTCGAACGTTACTCCTATCATTAGGTTACAAGATTTGTTTGAAACATAGGTTAGGTATTTGAGTCACGGAGCCGTTTTATGAGTAATTCCATAACTTTGTATGTGATATTCTGGATCAGGTACGTCGGTTGTTTACATTGTAGTATCAGCTTTGGAAGATCAGCCGCGCCCGGGCCCGGGGGTACTGATTTAATGAGACGATCGCGCTTAAACCCGATGGTTTGACGAGATAAACGTGATATGCACTCTAAGAGTACCTAAAATCGTCAATATAAATGTCGATATTGGAATAGAAACCAAAATAAAGATAAGACGAATCAATAAAGTACTATATTTAACAATACAATTAACTATATAACCAATGACATTATAACTATAAAGTTGTAGATACAAATGGCAAAAAAACGCACACATACGTAAAGTAATATTATAACGGCACACTGTGTTAGACAAAATGTGGAAGTAAGATGACATATTCTCAATATCGGGGTTGAAAAGGAAATAGCCTTATGTTGTCTTAAATACGGACGGATTGACGGGCAGCAGTTAAAAAGAAGCTAGCTAGCCAAGTTTTAACAGGCGTTGTCGAAACGCTTACGACGTATCTTATATAACAGTGAAATTAAATTACTCTATAACTGTAATTTCACTGGTGTTAAAAACGACGGTGAAAAGACGATTTTCACTAGCATGCAAAGATTATGTCTCTTTGGTTAACTAGCCTTAACACTGTTGATATAAAACAGAATTTCCGCAAAGGACTCTCGCCCGAAACGATATATATACCAATGATATTGTATTATTTTATAACTGCTATGTCACTGGTGATATAAATAACATCGACGGTAGAAAGGTTAATTGACTAATAATGTGTAATTGACTAACATGCAAGGACTGAAAAAAGTTTTTTGACTGCCCACCGTCGATACAAAAAAGTAACTCTGTAAAAGACTGCAGACCGAGCGATTATTATTTTTTAGCTTTTCAATATTAATACATCACATATGATCGTAAGATCGTTAGCAGATTTATTCATATCATATGAAAGCGATACAAATCTATTCACACCGTATGATATATACCAATGTTACTGACTCACAAAGATGTGGCAAATTATTTTCCATTTCAAATGAAAAATAACATACGTATAAAAATTAACATGACTATTGGATTTACGCTTGCTTAGTTCACACAAAGACTCCGTAATTGGCTGCTTTTGAAACCATACCTGAACGAATTCTAACATACTTTAACTTCGTACCACTCTAACAGTCCATGCAGGGTACTCCGAGATATATTTTAGATGATAGATTTTTTGCAGTTTATTTAATATTTGTTTATAATGTAATACATCATTAAATGGTATAAAATAAAGTCCTTTGCCACGTCTGTCTGTCTATTTGCGATAAACTCAAAAAGTACAGAACGTATTTTCATGTTGTTTTCACCAGTCGATAAAATGATTCATGAGGAAGGTTTTCGTATATAATTTGTCAAGATTTTTTTTATAAATTGGTTGAAATACAACAATAATTGTTGGAAATGTGAAGAAAAAAATCAAGCAGCCTGGGAATTTTCAACGAAAACGCTGCTTAATTCTTTTGAGATGTAACAAAACAATGTATGTTGGGATGTTTCCCTTTTATAGATCTACAATATAGCCATATATTTATCTTTTAAAGCAATTTAGACTGATACAGTATTACTAATTATCAATTTAAATACGTTAGTTACGAGTACATTAAGCATTTCGTGCACATTCATCTTTATATATATAATTCTTCTGTCCGGGTGTATGGGACTGAACTCCTCCTAGACGGTTGGACAGATTTTGATTTTTTTTTTTGTGTTTCATTGGATTCGGAGATGGTGTATAAGTGAACCCGGTATTTTGCCCTGCGGTCGGGTAGTAGGTTTTTTATTATCAGGGAGGGACAACGTCCGCCGGGCCCGCTAGTATAATATAATATGAAAATATATATATCAATCAGACAGTGATTCATTTTTGATATATATAGGTATGACGGTTGTTTCTCCATAACCACATCTAATTATCTTATCCCAGTGTCTTTAATCGAGAGAGAAATTTCACTTCTATCAACAATTACTATACACACGTACATACATATTAATTACTAGTACAATAATTTCACTCCCTCGCGCCTGCTATTTTGTTTATTTAAATCATTTTATATTTTACTTTCACTGATTACTCAGATCCGTTAGTATAAATATAGAGCCATACATACTGTGATAATATATTATTTAGGTACGTTTTATCTTATATTTAATGCTTGTAAGTTATTATAACATTTATGTTAAACAACAGGAAAACACATTTTTTATTATAGAATAAACTGTATTCATCGAAATAATTTAATCTAAAATAATAAGCATTTTGAAATGGTCAAGTGCTGAGTTAAAGTAATAAAACATGTGGTAACATTGTCCCATATGTTTCTTTATAAATAATGCTTTTTGTAAATCAAAATTTCGATGTAATTAGTTCTTGCTATTAAGACGAAAATTTGTAGGTTCATGAATTCCGATCGGACCGTCGACTCGAACGGGTGTCCGTTTTGCTGCGCGCGCTAAGTTCGATTTTAATACTCGTGATTTAGTGACGTCAGTTATTGTGTTGTTCCGATCCAGCACAGGTGTGCTGCACAGCTGCGTTCTTTTTCCTGGAACTGAGTGAGACCTTTCTTTTGTATTTATTTATTGCTTTATCTATTTCTTGGTATATTTATTTATTTACTCATTTATTTATCTATTTATTTACGTAATTCTTTCATTCTTCAGTGATTTATTTTTAAATTTATTTTTCTTTTTATTGTTTGTTTATTTAAGTAGTCTTATGTTATTTTTCCCCTGTCTCGCTCAGGTACTTATTTGCGTTGTTTTCCTATTTTGTTTAGTTTTAAACAGCTCCCTTTGATCTGGACTCGGGATAGTCCGTTAAATTCATTAAGGCGCGCCCCCCTGCCCCTCTGGCAGGGAGGTTTCACTTGTCTTCCTCTGCCCCACTCCCCTCCTCAGACCCCGGTATGGCCTCCGATCCAGAAGTCGGCCTCCTAGAGACCGAACTTATTAGCCTCCACGGTTTTATATCCAGCATCTGTCCTCGTCTCGTAGACGATTACGATGCGTACGCTGCGAAACGTCGCATCGAGTTCCCTCACTCCTCCAAGCCCGCGCCCTCGATCTATGCCAAGATCGAGGCAAGCAACAATTTTCCCATCCCACCCGTTCACGATAGTGACGATAGCGATAGCGATTCCGATTCTGGCTCCGATATGGAGCAAGACCCTCCTGCTCAGCAAGATCCTCCTGCTGAGCAAGCCCCTCCTGCGGACGATGGCTTCACCACCGTCACGCACCGCAAACCGCGCAAGAAGCGCTCCAACTCCTCATCAGATCCGGAAGGCAGTTTGCCCTCCAAAAAAATAGTCAATGTCGATGGCGCGAAAGTGCCAAAGACGACACCAGCGCCCTCTAGACCCGCTTCGCCTAAAACTGCGGGTTCCGCAGTTTCGGGCAAAAAGCCCCGCCCACCGCCCCCCGTTACGATCCAAGACAAAGCGTCTTGGGTTGAAATTTCTAGCCTGCTGGAAACGGCAGGCATCCCTTACACCTCCGCTGTGAATACCGCTGTAGGTATTCAGGTGAAGGTAGCCACGTCCACCGCCCATCGTGACCTCACTCGTTTCCTTCGGGACAACCAGTGGGGTTATTTCACGCACTCTCTCGAAGAGGAGCGTAAACTACGGGTTGTGATCCGTAGGGTTCCTTCAGAACTCCCGACTTACGACATTTCCGACGACCTCAAAGAACAGAAGATTCCTGTTCGCGAGGTTCATCGTATGCGCTCTCCGCGCACCAGGGCTCCATATGATATGGTTCTCGTTGTCCTCGATCGCACCCCTCAAGGGAAAGCGATCTTCAATCTCACATCCCTCTGCGGCCTCTCCGGCGTTATCGTCGAGCCGCCGCGCAAAACGTCTGTGCCCTCGCAGTGTCACAACTGTCAGGTGTACGGACACTCCGCACGAAACTGTCTCCTGAAACCCAGGTGCGTTAAGTGCCTCGGCGACCACTCCACCAAGGAGTGTTCTCGCACTAAAGACTCCCCCGATCCCCCGAGCTGTGTTCTGTGCCGCGGCGTGGGTCATACCGCGAATTATCGCGGATGTCCCCGCGCCCCGCGCACAAAGCGCCCTCGCTACCCCAGGCAGGCGTCGCCGTCTAAGGCGGCCGCCGCTCCCGCCCGCCCCCGACCCCCGCCTCTCATGTCCCGAGAGGCCTTTCCGAGCCTGCCGAGCACGTCTCGTGCACCGGCAGCGTCCGCACCCGCGACTAGCGCGCCCCCCCGCCCCTACCGGGCCCCTCAGGCTCCGTGGGCTCCTAAGCCCGCGTCCCAGCCCATTCCCAGACCTCCGGCGGCTAATCCTTCACAGGATCACCCCGCCTATTCCTTCTCCCTATCGAGTATTGACTACGCAGGTCAATTACTCATCTTCCACGAGATCTCGGAGATCTCGGCATACGAAGAAACCGCCCGAAATCCTCTTCTAGGATCCGTCACTGCAATACATAGGTTTCCAGCCATCGCGGCTACATTACAACGGCTCGCGCGCGCAGCTGTTCAAAATAAATAACTCATATAAGATAGAGTAAATCGCGTATTTACGTCTATCTTCCCCTAAAAACGACCGTTCAATAATAATAATTTTTGTTATCTCTATTTTTAGATTTCGGCGCCGTCGCCGTAAAATAAATTTAAATTCGATCTTATTAAATGCGTGTTGCGCCCGCGCTTTTGTAATCGATCCTTTTTAGTTCCCGCACACATCGCGGTTCTCAGTAATATTTCGAGCCTAGGTCGTCCCCGCGCGGAGCCCTCGTGATATTATTTTCGCGATACAGTGACTCATCTACATCACTTGAACACACATATGAGATCATCTCTCTCACACACGTACACATACATACACATGGTGGGAGGGTTTTGTTTTTTTTACCCTCACCGAACTGAATCGAATAGTTTTAGTTCGTTTCATTCCGATATACACGTATTCATTTGTGAATCATGCAATTTCGACTGTATGGTTCACAAATGTATATATGTATGAATAGCTTAGAATAGTTAGCTAGGTCAGACGCGACTTTTTCCAGGTAACATCCCAAGCCGAGGTGCGCATGCGCCCTTGTGTATGTTACCTAAAAACCAAATCGGCTGAGTGCCTTAAGCGCTCGCCTTAGTAGTCGGGTGAAGCTGTAAAGACCCTGCAGGGTCAATAGCGTAGTCAGTTCGAGAAAAAAAAAAATAGACGCATGTTAAAAACTGAGCAAAATATTTATTAAAATCGTTGAAGCATTTTGAAGTGAGCTATAGGCGCCGATGTATTGGCCTTGGCAACATTGCTGAATGCCGTTCACTTCACCCCTACCACTCGGCCGACTGTAATGCGACATATCGAAGAAAAAATATGAGATGATGGAAAAAAATTGACTTTAAAAAATACTATGAACAACTCTATGTTATATCGTCATATAATCTTAGATTATTATTCTTACTCTATCCGTTTATACGTTGTTAATATTATCTCTAATAGTTACTTGAGCGTTCATATCGCTTTCTCATCATCTTCAATATTTTGACAAGTTTTACGTTAGTCCATCGATCAAATTTCTTGTGTGGTTTATACTTTCTCTCGCTAATATAGAATCTACGAGGCTAGAGTATCCTCATTTTATTTATTTTTTATGTCATAAGTGTCAAACGAACAGGTGGGTCACCTGATATTAAGTGATCACCGCCATCCATAGATACTAAAAACACTAGGTGAGTCGCTAATACGTTGCCAGCCTTCCTCGACAAATGAGCCATATAACACTGAAATAATTTTTTTAATCGGACCAGTAGTTCCTGAGATTAACGTGTTTTGACCAAACAAACATACTCTTTGTCGTATTAGTATAGATTCTTTACTCTGCTCAACTAATTTCCACTTATTGAAATATAATAACGCTATCGTTTTTAAATCTACAATTTTGTAATTCAAATCTCGTAATAATTGTTAATAGCCGAGTTAATTTGCGTTATTCGGGGCATTTTATTTAAATTTGCGTTATTTCACATCATATCATGTAACTTATAATGATACATTAATATCTTTTAATCAGCGTTGAATCTCCACAAATCCTTTATACTCGATAACGCGTGTGATGTATTTTTATAATTTGTAATAATGATTACTAGATAGTCATAATAACAGACATTTCAAGAACTCTAACGATTATACTGCATGATGTAACAGATATTTGATAGTCGTGTACGACACGCCATATTATCTGTTATTTAGTTGTTACTATTTATTATTTAGAACCAGCTATTTCCTGAGACTTCATCTCCTTATTAATTACCTAATTAACATATATATGTGATAGTTAATAAGACAGAGACAGAAGACAGAGTGACAGAGAAATTAAAGAGTAATATGTTAGCATGGTATGGGCACGTCATGAGGAGAAATGAAGACCATGTAACTAGAAAAGCTTTGCATATGAAAGTTGATGGATATAAGAGTAGAGGAAGACCAAAAAGGTATGGATGGATTGTGTGAAAAATGATATGTGTGTAAAAGGTGTGAATACTGAGATGGCATCTGATAGGAGAACGTGGAAAAGGAAAACATAATACCGACCCTACTTAGGTGGGAAAAGGGTAAGAAGATGATGATGACGTGATAGTTAAAACATGCATTTTAAAATATATAGAATAAAAAGGATTCATTATCTAGATCTCGGGTTACCTTTATGTCAAATTTTATTACCGTTTTAGCCGTTTTGGTTGTGAAAAGGTAACAAGAAGACATTACTATCGCATCTGTAACATTAGTGTAGATTATATCAGTATCTATAAGTCAGTACCTATAATTACAAGGAATGGAAGGAATTTATAAAAAAAATACATATTCATCGTAAACCTGCGCGTGGGTCATGCTCTGCACTATACGCTGCTCTGCTTTAATCAGTGCCTCACTTATTATTGTTCTAAATTTAGATCACTCCATAAATATTTTCGGTGGTACAAAATGCAACCATTATATACCAGGAGTAGCACCCGTCATGGTAGCATGCTTAGATGTGTTACACTTTGGAATCAATCAGCTTATATTTAGTAGCCAAGACGTCTGCAAGCCGACAGAATATCGTCGACCAGCAATGTATTGTTGATCTCTGGGATCTCTCTTCTTTTTTTATGTCAAAAGGACGCAAACGAACCGGTGGATCCCCTGATTTTAGGTGATCACCACCGTCCATAGACACTAGCAACACCAGGGGAGTCGCAAGTGCGTTACCAGACTGTGTATGGGGGAGCGGTAGGGAAACGAAAGGGGGAAAAGAGTTGGCCTCCGGCGCTCTCACTGACCGAACGAAACGCAACAATGCAAACACTATTACTTCACGTCGGTGTTCTGTGAGAGGGTGGTACTACCCCGGGCGTAACTAGAACTAGTAATAGCTACAGCGTGGCTCTACCACCTTTTTCTTAAATTATACGAAGCTTAACTTAAGCTTAAAATTGTTACAGATATCTTGGAGTAAATAATAAAAGACATTTAAATCGTTTTTAAAAATGTATGTCTATCTGTCTATCTGTTTGTTTGAACATTCATCACTGCTTCACGATAAAAACCTCACCAAGAACCACATAAAGCATATCCTCAAGTAACATTTAATCTTGGTTTCATTTAAATCGGTTCACTCTATCAAAAGTTTTTGTAATTTTAATGACAACGCGGCTTAAGTACGAGTGAAAGTAGATATTAAATGGACTTAATACATTTAGATGATTTTATTAGTCACTATTTTTTATATTAGATTGCACGCGGATGGAGTCGCGGGCACAGCTAGTACGTAAATAAAATTATACATCTAAAAGACATAATCGAATTAAACCCGCGATACGATCTAAAAAGCATTATAATGTTATTTCAATTGCTTCCCATTGTTTATTCCAATCTCGGTCATCGATCGACCTTGAATTCTATTTTATTTTCTTTTCCGCTTGTAAAATAATATCGAAATATGATATTACAGAATAATGCATATAGATAAATCTTCGGTACAGGATAGCTAGTGTTGTAATAAAAATAATTAAAGATTAATAAAGGTACTTTCACATGAAGTGGTTATCGTGCGGCGCGGTTTAATTTTTAGTCGAAGAAAAGTCTGTTCACTATGTGTTCCTGGTATTTTGTAGAGCTCATGTCTGACATTGATACTCAAATTCTAGGATATTTTGACGTTCATGTCTGTTTATAAAATGGCATTTAAATTGTAATACAAAAGCAATACTGTCAAGATTTGAATATACATTTCTTCTAGAGTAATAAGTAATTTTACAACACAATAAGTAAAACGATTTTTACTTTCAATGTTTCGATACTTTACCCTTTCATCTTAAAATTAGCCGATGGTTTTTGGAGCTCTTAGCGTCTAAATTTAATACTAGAAGTTAACGTAAATAATAATATAGCTTTATTATCATCCATATGTTTTATACTCTGTACGATCAATAAATGTTTTTATGTGATAATTTTAGTTTCTATAAAAACGTTCCAAAATACATTATCAATTTGCCAAACAATAAGTTCAAGCACCACGCAAAGCAGATTTTGTCAAAAAGTTATTATAAGGTAGGTTATTGCGTGAACGATAGTGATGTCTGGAAATGTTACCCTCCTTATATGCACTTGTATAGGTTAAACAAAAAAAAGTATAGAAAAAAGAAACTTATTATTATTGGAGGTTATTCTCAATAACGGGTTTTCTGAACCGATATTAAGTTCGAAAGTTCATAAGCGGCTTCTCTGGGCCTAAATGGAGTACTTTTGATTTTACTGATTTATTGATATAATTAAAAAATTAAATAACTCTAAGCATCGAATAAAATATATAACAATGCATATACAAGTAACAATTTTTGAATAGAACGTATCTGCCGCTGTAAGAAAAAGGGACAGTGATACACATGCTAGGGAAAAGTTGAGCCTTTACCTTTAACGAAATATATTCAATTCACCTTTAGACTAAGTTTCTTTATAAACACAGGCTTATAGGAAAATAAAAAAATGAGTAGATGCACTTTTTTTCCGTAATTCCACATAATCGAAAAATCGCAGATTCAGAGCGCATTTTTTTCTTTAGATGGCATATATAAAGATATTATTAAGCGGTTTTTGTAACTAATTCCTTTAATTGCATGCTGTTGTGCTCGTGTCCGTAAGAAATGTATCTCTCATTCCCCTGCACGTATTCCTTACGTGATGCTAAAGAGTAACAGATGTTCCTATATACACACTGCTTCGTTACAACAATTACTATGGTATGCCTACATGGGAATATATGCTTCCTTCAATCTTAAACGCATTACCAGCCGATTATATAATATAACTACAAGGAAGTAATGTTAAACAAGCGAAACGTATTTTAAGAAGATATTTCATAAACGACCTACCTCCAAAAACTTAAATATTAAATGTTGGAGTGTTGACGACCATATTTCTCCTACATTAAACCGCAATAGTGGGTTCTTGAAGAGAATCCTATTGTAAATATATGTAGTGTTTCTATTGTCATATATAAAAAATAAAAATTTTTTGTTCGCTGCACTGTTCCACATAAATTGCACCTCGCAACGATAAATAGGGACATCAATCAACCGACGATAATAAAAGATGAATACTTTATTTATCCTTACAGTTAAATAAATAAAATTTGTTTTTATGGAATGACTAAAGATAGCAAAACAATCAGCAAACATTCGTCATCCACGACCGCCGGGTCATCATGAAAACGCATAACATATTTATCACCGGTACAGAATCGGCGTGGAGTAACCGAACGATTTAGTCATAATTGTGTTTGCGTAAGTCTGTTAATAAGAACATCAGATCTGTACGGTCTGCTTAATTCGAGAGTATAGTTACTTATACTTTATTGTTTTCCGATCTAATAACTCACTGTACTGTACACTCACTTCTGCCGACGAATTCGCACGCATTTCACAAATTTACAACACATGGTATTTCGGTATTGATCATACGGTCAGCTATCTCTTGACGTCGTGGTGCATGACTGTTTAAAGCTAATGAATTTATTTATTTTTTATTTATTTATTTGTTACAATTACAATTTATTATTAGATCAATAATATTACACGAACAAACTTAAAGTTAACATATCTTTTAAAATACAGTAACAATTCTTAGGAACTACATACATGCTCGATACCGTGTTCATGCAAAAGAAATTGACAACAAAATAATTTTCAATTAAATGCTCAGTGACCTATATTAGCTTTCAAAATTACTAATTACTATTGAACAGTTGAGTTACAGTAATATTCTCCCTGATCCATAAAATTATGAAACCGCTTACTTAGCTACGCGCGGGTTTTTTACTCTATGCCCTGATCAAAGTTCTAAAAATATTAAATTTCATACGATCTGTTGAAAAGACAGAAAGAGAGAAAGTCACATGTAAGGGGAAAGAGAAGATCAAGACAATTTTTCCTTACGTGCCGATTGGTAATAGTTCACATGACGATTTTTCCTTACGTGACGATTTCCAATAGTCTACTTTGTCCCTGTTTTAATATCTACACATAACTAATTTATTTATTTAATTAACTAATTTTATGATGGTCGGTTGAAAAAGACAAAAAGGAAACGTCTCATGGAAAGAAAGAGAGGACCATAACGATTTTTCCTTACGTGACGATCTTTATCAGTTCACTCCTACTGCCGCCAACTATTATTATGTACGGTAAACGGTGTGACAACTAGCAATCTTAGGCATATACTGTCAATATAATTTTGGTACTTCGAATACAGAGGCACAATACAGGATAAAATAAAGCTATTACATTGGATGTAACAACACGTTACAACATTATTTATGTATATTTACATAAAGACACCATAAAGATTCAGTTAGCCGAATGGTTATCGACCCACATAAGTAACCGGGCCAATGGCACAAACTACTGTCGCACATATAAAAAACCATGTGGTAAGCCAATTTATGTTATAAGCGCGAGCGATTTAATAATGACAATCGATATTATCTTTAGAATAGATAATTTTTGAAGTCAATACTTTAGGCACGGTATTTTTGGCATGAGATAAATCTGTAATTTCGCGTCACGACATCGTACGTCAGCATTCTAGCTATTCAGCTAGCGTCACTTGTGCACAATTACTAATGTATATTATGTAAGATTCTACGCATATTACAAAGTATTACAGTAAGATAATATTTAAGAATAAAACATAAAAGCCACTACATGACATACTAAGAAATCCAAAATTTGAGTTATATTGTTTTTTTTAATTACAAAACTCTGTAGCTCTTGGTTTGGACCGAAGGAAAAGTTTCCAATTATTGTTTGCAATGCTCAAACCAAATCTAGTTACTCGGCCACGTATGAACATGGGGTTTCGCGTACAGCGAGGCGAGAGGACCGCTTTTAAGCATTTACGCAAATCAACTGACCGACCGACTATGTTAAAAAGAGTAACGATTTTGAAATGTCTTTTGAATATTTATAAAACAAAAATAGAAATGCTATCTTAAATTAATATAACGTAATATTTTTATCATCATTGCTAATCGACATGTTAATTATTTATTCATATCCTTTTGCATTAGTAGTTTGTCAATTATCAATATTTAATTTGAATTTGCTTTTTAAAATTTACAGAATTCCACATTAATCTATATTTAACCATCGTTTATTTAAATTCAGTCGAATAGTAGAATGATGAACATTGCTAATGAGCTCTCTATAATTGTTTAATCATCATCACCACCCTGCCAGAGACCCATTAGAGGGCCATAGCTCTGTTCCCGCTGAAGAAAGAAAGGCTTAGGAATAATCACCACGCCAGACCACAACGTATTGGCGATTTCAAACTCTCAAAAATCCATAGTATTTGTACACACAGAAAAACATTTCTTAGGTTCAGGTTTCCTCACGATGTTTTCCTTCACCGTCATTCGATACTGTTACCAATTTAAATTAGTAAATAAATGTACGCGAATTATGAAAAATTCGTTGATACATGTCGGAGTTTAAGCCTACGCACATGGGATTGATATTCCACCGATCACTACTAGACGACTCGCCTTTATAATATAGTAAGGATTAGGATAAATACTTATTATTAGTGTCTCTCGGTCAGTAAGATTGTCTGCTCCACATGTCATTTAGCTCGGAACACTATGTCGGAACGAAGACTAAAGTCACTTCACAACGGTATAGAGTAAATAATGTTACAGAGAAATGAAGAACTCCTTTAACACTATTTATATTTCAAAAACACCACAATCTTTTAAAGTCTATGTGAGTTTGTAAGAACTATAAGGGCACTATATCAAAAACTTCATTCTATATATGATAGACCACACATAGAGACTTAATGTCTTTGCGAAGTTCTAAATATTCTAGCTTGTCTTTGCACAGAATCAAAAGGAGAATGCTAGTAACTAAAAGCAGCAGCTCATAGTACGAGCAAACTCCAATTTCATACAATGTCATACATTTGATGAATGATGAAGCTACAGAATAATATTCACTTCAATGTATTCTCTCCTTCTTATATTAAACGTGAAGAAGGATTCAGGGTGGCTTAGGTTGTACGCAGATTTGTTTTTAGCACCATAAGGTAAGACAGTTTCATTGCTCCTCCTTGCTATTATAGAGAATTAGCGCCTGAGTGCTTTCGCAGTGGTAATTTAATCAACAGGATTATTCCTCACCTATTGATAGTCGTTATTCTTGGGCTTAAATTATTTTTTTTTTTAATTTAGTACCTAGTACTTATGTGTTAGTAAATAATCCGTTTTTCGTTTTTGTGGATCTTTGCTGTCTGATAAATAAATAAATAATAAATTCTATTGAAGTATTTAAAAAAAAATTATTGGATCAAACTTTTGTGGTTTAAGAAATACAAGATTTATATTTCGATTGAAACCACTATAAAATTAACACTGGGAATTAAACTGTGACATTATCTGTGGAACAAGATTATTCTGCACAACTCAAATATGAGATTGTCGCAAGCGTTCTTGCACAATATACACGGATCCATTACATGTCTTGCGCCTGACCACTGGATATGCACTGATTTCCGTCTCATTTTATTGCGAAATTAGCCGAAGTGGTCGCATGATTACTGTCCAATAACGTCATTGGTTTGTTATACGTAAATCGTAAGTATGGGAACAGTGAAAACATCTTCTAATGACTCTAATAGTGCTAAATAGAATAGACATAATAACGTATACTGTTAATGTTTCCTCCTTAGTCAATGTTGTTCAACTTTAACTTTTTAATAATGGCGCCTCGTAGATACGAATTCTACCAGTGTTAAATCATTCACGGGAAAGTTACTTTATAGATGATAGTAATCAAATTTTATTATATAATTTAGTTCTTCCAGATTAAGCTAATGAAATACACAAAGACACACACAACACTTACAGATATCATGAATTAAATAAATATATATTTACATAGTAATTATTGTTAGTTATTGTGTTATGTTAAAGTTTAATCTCATTAATGCATAAAAAATTAGCTTGAGTATTGACAAAAGGGTGAAAACACATACAAGAGGAAAGTTTTATAATCAGATAGACGGGGCGAACATCACGTAAGGAATATACTAAATTGCAGCAACTGAAAAATATGTGTTCTAGAGTGCCTTCAACATTCGTACATATTACAATAAAAATGGTTTATGAAAAAAAGAATATTCACATACTTTTTTTTTTAATTTCATCGTATGATTATGTAGAGTATCCATCTTTTCTTATCGTCGATTGACTTGTTACTTTATTTGTTGCTGCGAGGTTCAATTTATACGGGACAGTTCAGCGGCCAAAAATTTGTTACATTTTAGCAGCACCCGGGGAGCACGTGCAAGGTAATAACACAGGTGTCGCGAGTAACATCGACCCCCCAATTATTAACATAATTATCATCAATTTATAAGAGACCCACAGTTGAGCAATTGGCCTCTTCCCACTTCACCACGCCAGCCCACGACGTATTGGCGATTTCAAACTCTGAGAAATCCACAGTTCTATATTTTTCCCACAAACAGTAGTACTACAAGAACATTTCTCAGGTTCAGGTTTTCTCATGATATGTACCTTCACCGTCAGCCGATAGTGCTACCAATTTAAATCAGTAAATATAATTGAATTCCGAAAAATTCATTTGTACACCAGGGTTTGACCCTGCGGACATTGGAATAATATTCCACCAGTCAAACCACTCAGCCACCATAATTATGAAATAATATTAAAACGGCCAATGCATCATTGAAGCACAATTTTTGTTCCATCGGGAGGTTTTTTACCTTGTAACTATTGTTAGATCATTGCGTTCCTAGACGGGCAATATACCTCTGTATTAGTCTTTGCAAGATTGAAAATATTACAATCTTGGTACTAATATATATGCACGAGGTCGTTTTCACCTCTCCCTACAGTGCATCGCTAATATAATGCATCCAATTAAATAAATAATATGTGCAATATGTAAAACAGTTTTTAATCTCCACCCACCTCTTATTCTTTATTAGGTAACGTAAAAACGATGAAGCAACAATGGAATTTGATAGAAAACTTGCAAAATATTACATATACCTACTGGAGTCGCGTTGTAAATTATTTATATCTTTTTGACACGTTTCTAATAACTCGCTTATTGTCTGTCTGTTTCGTTGTTCAAAATTTATTGCAAAAGTATAAAAACATTAGAATAAAAAGCTGAATAATAATATAGAAATATATATTTTTTAATTAATGACATCTTAATAAATAACTTAAAAATATAAAAGCTATAATAGTTGGATTTTTTTTTCTGGAAAAGACAGTTTATATTTATTCTACATATTATAAAACATAAGTCCACCACCTTGTCTTTCTGTCTGTTTGTTCGAGATAAATTCAAAAACTACTGAACAGATTTTCATGTGGTTTTTATTAATAGATAGAGTGGTTCACGAGGAAGGTGTAGGTCTCCATTTTGTCGAGATTATATGTAAATCGGTTGAAATATAACAATAAATGTTGGAAGTGCCGGAAGAAGTCAAACCGCCTGGGAATTTTAGTTGAAAACTTTGCCTAATTCCTTTGAGATATAAGAAAACAATTAAGATAAAAAACGACTCAGACGAAGTTGCGGGTATCAGCTAGATGTATATATATATATATATATAATTCTCCTCTGGAAACCTCCTAAACGTCTGGATAGATTTTGATGAAATTTTTTGTGTGTTCAGGTGGATTCAAGAACGGTTTAGTTTCATAATTGGAGCCGGAAGGTGGCGCTGCGGTAAACGTTTAGGGTTTTCTTTATTATCAAGGCAGGACTACGTCCGACAGGCTCGTTAGTGATACTATAACATCAATCCTTAGAAATCTTTTATTCGAGGAGGAAACTACTATCCCCCTTAAAAACGTAGTAGACATTTTATTATTATTAGATACTATGTTATAATTAACGCATAAGAAGTCGGGGGCAATTACTAGTTAAAATAATAATTAACGTGAGATGCATGCAACAGATTATGGTAAGTAATGCAGGGAAGAACCTCACAGTTAGTCGCAGTGCAACAAATTATTACTAACTACATCAATTTTTCATACCCTTACAAGTGATGACATATCCGAACGTGATTATAATATTGTATAGGTCACATACATAACATTTTTCATGTTTTGTTAGCTTAAAACTGGTGGAAGGTCAATGTAACTGAAAGAAGGCCGAAGGAAAGTACGGGCATAATCACCACACCAGCTCACGAAGTATTGGTGATTTCAAACTGAGAAATCCACATAGATTTACATACAGTATTACTACAAAAATATTTTCAGGTTCAGGTTTCCTCAAGAAGTTTTCTTTCACTATCGCGAATTCCGTAAAATGCGTTGGTACATACCGGGATTCGGAACTGAGAACATCGGATTGATATTCCACTGGTAAAACCACTAGACCACAACTTCATCCCATTCATCCCCTTGCTAACTCCTTAATAGTTTATATCGCAAAGCCCGATGTTAAAAAATATGGATCATGGATAAAAAAGTTTGTATAAAGCCATCAACCGCATCGGTAATTATGAAAAATTCTCAAATACAAAAGAATATGTTCTCATTACGAATTCGATCGTGATTACCCGTATAAACATATATAATCACCCATCTTTAGATTATACTATTCATTATGAGTTTTAATAAATATAACATTTCGTAAATAAATTATCAACGTCAACGGTCAGCCGAGTGCAGTCACCTTAACTTAATGAAGGCAAGCTAACGGTGTTATGTGAAACAATATGCCCCGAGATTCAAGTTAATGACGTAACTCAGAAAGCCGGCGCACTGTATTAAACTGGACAGGATTAATCTGGCCCCGTCTATCTAATGCCGGAAGGTAGGACAAACTAGAGACAACTACAGAGGCTTAAAAGACCGTTTCTTGTTGATACCAATCCACTATTATTCTTCAATGGGATTGTTTATATAATTCACATCAATATTATAAATGAGAACGTGATTACATCTATTAGTAACCCTTTGTTAAATCATTTGTGCACCAATAGATGGCGCTGTATAATATCTTGGTACAGCTGTATCGCGATGTCAAGAGAAACGCCAAATTTATAACCTTAACTGTGCTTTTATATACGTTCGGATTTCTACATCGCAGCTTTTAGGAGGTTTCTGAATCTGGGCCCGCGAGGAGGATATCTTAGCGGCCGTATTAGCCAACGGTGGGCTGGTGGGAGAGGAGGGGGCGATTTAGACACCTCCTCCCACAACTGTAGCAGGACCGAGGGGCCATCTCCTCATTGGCTGCCACAAGCAAACTGGTGTGTACCCAGTCTGCCTATCTATTAGGACGGAGCGCGACTGCCACCTTCCGTCGGGCTGACCGCTGGGGCGGCATGGCTGCAATGCATGATCTCATACCGCCCCAACGCAAGCGGTAGCCGGTAGTACACCGTGGGGTTCTAGTGAGTACGAGTCTCGTACTACCCACTCCCAAACCCAGGGAGGGTGGCGTATCCATGGGAATTTCTCCACATGCATAAAAAAAGAATAGTTTTCTATCATCCAGTCGATATCGTTAGATTATCGTAAAAGTCCAGTACAAAATTTCGAAATACAATCAAAATTCTATTGACGATTCTCTAAGACCTGCCAATGCCCTCATGCCCTTTTAAGCCTTAATCTCTTGAATGATTGCTATAAAATATGATATTGAGGTAGTCTACAACCTGAAGAACATTATCATTATCTTCTTATCCTTTTCCCATGTAAATAAGATCGACACAAAATGTTTTTCTCTTCCACTCTTCTCTGTTATTCCGGTATTCACAATGTTAGCACTAGATTAATAAAATTTTAGTATCTTTCTATTATTTCTCTCTGATATTTGATGTTTTCGTAATTTCAATACACATTTTTTTCTAAAATAATGATATAGAAAAATCATATGAAAATACATATTTAAAATGTTCTAAGAACTCTCATTGATAATCATCTACATAAAACCAGTATCAGTTTTTTAGGTAATAGTGTTAGGTTTTACAATAAATTCCCAAAGCATATTACCGGTTTGCCGGACTGTAGATTTAAGCGCCATGTCAACCGGGTTTTGATTTCAAAAGGTTATTACAGGGTGGATCAATATGCCAACGATGGTGATATCTGACTCCTCTCTGTGCATCCCTAAAAACGATTGTGACGTATAATGTATTCTATATATAATATATGTTAAAAAATTAAACAACATCGAGTTTTTTCCGATTCTTCTCGATGACTGGGTTATTTTTCCGCACAGGTGGTAGTTTTGCCTTTCATAAACACCTTCTTAAGTCCTAAATGCAATAAAGTATTTTTGATTTTGATTAAAGTTTGGCGGTCAATCAAGAATTTAATTATCCTAAAAATAGGCGAAAACTTTTTTAGTTCTTTCTGTTTTTTTCTGGCACTTGAATGTGAAAGTTTCTTAAAATATTTAGAAATCAGACGCTATATAGCTATTTAATTATTTCCCATCAATCATAAGATGGTACACAATTGCAAAACATAGATTTAAAGCATCCTTTTACTTAACCACAAAGTGATACATTAAGCCGATCTGATTACATCACGGTTCCGCTGCGTAACTTACCACTTAAACATAAATGCAACCAAGTTATAGATTCGAAACAAACCAAATGCTTCTTGCAACTTCATCATTAAAAGAAATTGTACTTATGATGAAATATAATTATATCTCTTTATTCTGTAATAAATAATTACAACACAATACAGATATGATTTTATTAAAAATTTTGGAATAGCTATCCGTTATAAAAGACACTACTTCCATATATAGCATTAAAATATTGCATCTTTGCATGTTTATCTTTTTTTTGTGAGATTTTGTACATGCATGCGATTTCTCAATCAACAGGTTATAGGAATTCGTAATATTTACAGAAATCGAGAGAAAATAATTTTCCGAAAAGCTAAATAATAATTTTATCTCATTCGATTTTAAAGACAATTTGTATATAAGGAGCGAATTAATTCTAAATTAGTAGCTTGTAGTAACTTACAATAACAACTCAAAAAAATAATCACAGCTGTCTAATAAATAAAATTAAGGCATTGACATAAATAATGTAATTATTGTGATTATGATGAAATATTATCTTATGATATAACTTTCCTCCAAAGCAATTCAATATCATAATTGACAATAAAACCGCAAAACACTCTGAGGATTAAGCGTGAATCCCACATCAAAATAATCAGAAGCGAAAGTAAAGCGACCGGTAATGGTTTAAACGATATGTTGCAAGTATGAATCATTTGAAAGTAGAGTAAATATCAAGGTAAAACAGTACGGTTTGTAACGGGCGAACTGTACCTTTCTTTGTCTAAATATAGTATTGAATTATTGAATGAGCCACCATAATCTATACATATAATATTACAATAACAATGTAACGTATCTGTACCTTTAGATTTTTGTAAAAAAAAAATGTTGCATGACTCTAGGAATAAGTAATAAAATACATTTAAATTATTTTTAGAAATTTCTGTCTGTCTGTTTGTTTAGACACGGATCACTGCTAAAGTACTGCGTTCATGATAAAACCTTTTCAAGCAAATCATAAAGCATATCTTCCAGTAACATTTATTCTTTGTTTCATTAAAATCGTTTCAGACTTTCGAAAGTTATTGTAATTTTAATAACGACGCGACTTAAGTACGAGCGAAAAATAGATAAGTAAGTGGACTTAATACTTTCAGATGACTTTATTAGTCACCTTTTTGTTACGTAAGGTTTCAAGCGAACGAAGTCACTGGTACAGCTAGTCTATACATATAATCAAAGAGTAAAAGAAAAAAAAAATGTGCATTAGATATATTTAAGACGAAACACTTTGGCAGGCCTGAGGATCAATGCCAGAATATATTTATATCATTTTGAAGCAATGATGGCTTAGTTGATATTGATAGCGTGTTCAGATACAGGGTCGTTGGATGTAGGTTTCGAATCCTAGCAACTGATTCTGAGCTGAGTCAACTGAGCTTCCAGTGAAGAAACCACAGCATGGTGGTAGGCTTTTTTCTAAGTCCGCCTGGCTAGCTAACACCCTCAAGGTGAAAGTCTGTCGCCAAGCAGCAGTTGGTGTGTTCCGGCAGCTGCACTTCAGCGTCAGATCCCTTTAGGTTGAGCGTGTTTACCATCTTAGCCTATATTGTCATTTAATATCAGATGCGATTGTCGCAACACCCTAAAACTTACGAATTAAAAAAGAAATTGATTTTTTGTCTGTCTGTCGTTTGTACGGGCATCATGTAAAAACTACTAGGCGGATTGTGACGAAATTTGATATGGTTATAGTTTACACATCAATATAACATATAGGATAAAATTTACATATATATGACATTCATATATGTGTATACCAATACGCAAAAACGATAAGTATATAATAATAGTTTAAAAGTTATTTCTTATTGGATATCAAATGTCAACATAGTTAAAAATATGTCTTCTTGCGGTACATTTTTGGTCAAATAAGCTACTTAGTACCGTCTAAGCAATAGTTTCATAGGAACATAATTCAACGGAGCGTTTTGTCTATAGACCCTCAAAGATCAGCAATCAGTATTTTTAGACTTTTCCGGCTTAGATTTAAAAAAACCTCAAACGTAATGGCGATGGATATCATTTTTCATCTTTATGTTAGAATTATTTAATTGCTACCTCAACCGCCTGGTATTAATAAAAAAATTGATCAGTATAAACATGAGGCGAGCTGTGTTTTGGCCACTACTTGATTAGTTTATTATATTTTCGCCGAACTCTTGTTTTTTCGCTTGAAAGTAATCGGGAAAATAGAAGTGTCGCATCTGACTAGCTAAATAATCTATGAGAGCTAAATCTCCACACTCGTTTCGCATGCTTATATTATTAGATCCACTATTCATTTTAAAACGATGTTACAATGTAATTAATTATTAAAAATGCAGTTACAATATATACTAACAACTGTAACGAAACTTAAGTGACCTAACATTTTTAGTTATTAAGTGTTTGCAACATCATTTTTTTTTCTCCTTTTTCTGATGCACGCATGAAACATTTTTTTTCGATGACACAACGCTATTCTTTTAGTGTTAATGTTTATAGTTTCAAAGTATACTTGTGACTCATATAGTTTCTGGTGTGTGCAGCAACTAAAACAAATATTCATAGACAGTATAGTCCAAGAGTAGCGGTACACATCTTCTTGGTAATTAACAGTAATAAAAGAAAGGTAGCTGCTTACGACCACAGGTGTCTTTCTTAGAAATCACGGTACCTCAAAGATTAAGTCGAAGCCTTTTATATAAATAGAAATAATACACATCACATTTAGTGGAAATATTTATTGATGCTTAAATTATTCAACTGATAGAGAATGGTTATTGAACTGTAAAGCGTTTTGAATTCGAGAGGCTCACATGTCGTTACATATATGTGCTTCAGGTATTCTTGTATAGTATAGTATAGTATTCTTGTAAGTGTAGGTATGAATAGCTAGCTTAGTTTAGCTTAGATTCGCGATGCTGCATCCAAGGAAACATCCCATGCCGAGGTGCGGGCACTCTGGCACGTTTGAGCTTGTTGCCTAGCGGCGAGGTGCACTAAGCGCTCGCCTTAGTAGTCCGGTGAAGCTGTGAAGGCCCGTCAGGCCAATAGCATATTCAATTCGAAAAAAAAAAACTATTAAGCGTGTAAGAGTTTTAAGCGAAATCTTACTATATTTGTATGATATTGAGATTTTTTATAAACGAGCAATGTTGTAAATATTCTAGTTACACAAATTAAAGAATTGTTTTATATTACTAATTCCCAGTCATTCTTATTTGAATGCCCGACCTTGAGATAAATGCGAAATACCTATTATTATAACAATAATCGTATCTCTTAAATCATAAATTGGTTGCATTAAGTTGAACTTTTTTTACCCTATTCGATTCAAGGTAAACTGTTATACGAAAGATATTTAACGCAATTATCATGACTTTTTTTTTTGTATGCGGCTGTTTTTTATTACAAAGCGATTGATTCGAAATATATGTCATTAAAGGTATTGGATAATACTTCAAATGAGAAAATAAACTTCAACTGTATACGTTTCTTCCTTCTGCATCTTCTGCTTCTTCAGATCTGCAGTCAATATGAGGTAACTACAGGAAGAAAAAGTGTAGACATCGTTTAAGTGAAGAAGAAGTGTAGACTGTGTAGACTGCATTTCGGTCCATGGTTGAATTCGGGAGCGAGTAAATACTTTTATATCATTTTATGAGGAAATCAAATTCACAACAGTAAAAGTAGAAGGATAATATGCTTCAGTCCTGTAATCGATGAGTTAGGTGCTAGGTATGGCATGGAACGAAACTCGAATTTACGTGGCGTTCAAAGTACGCCGGAGATTACTACATCAGATATAAACCTCCAGGAACTTCTTAAGGAAGGTACAGTACGGTCATCTATTCGAGTGTCGCAAGTGCGTTGCTAACCTGTGTTTGACGGAAGGGGGAGGGTGAGGAGAGGGGGAGGGGGAGAGGAGTGGTAGGCCTTCGGCGCTCTTACTAACCGAACGAAACGCAACAATGTAAGCACTGTTACTTCACGTCGATTTTCTGTGAGAGAGTGGTACTATCCCGGACGAGCAAATCCATTCATGCTGAAACCAGTAATAGCTTCAGCGTGGCTCTACCACCTACAAAGACTATTCACCGAGGTACTGTTCATGGACAGTGATGATATGATGGTCATTGAGCAATAAAAATCAAAAATAGTTTATTCAATTTAGGCCCTAAGACGGCGCTTTTGAACGTCAACACAACTGTGACTCGGACAAACAAGCCAGTCAACGAGAAGAACCGCTAACAAACTCAAGCGTGTTCATCCTTTTAGAAATAGCATGTTACCGTCTTAAGATATATCACTCTTTAATATCAAATGAGACTGTGTGAAACTTACACAATATATAAAAAAATATTCAAGGAAAGCCCAACTAGGTTTAAACAGTTAGATGATTTTCTCCATAAGTATTATAAGACCTCACTTTTCTATGCTACTAGAGGCAAACGAACATGCGGGTCTGAACCTGATGGTAAGGGATCACAGACGTTTCTATACACCTGGGACACGAGAGGAACCAAATATGCGTTGCCTGCCCTTGAGAAAGTAGTAGGCTTGTTTCTCGAAGATTTGTAAATTATATTGGTCTGGAAACACCGTTGCTGGGAGTTCATTATAAAGAAGCAACGTATGTGGGAAAAACACCTGCAAAAATCAGACAGTAGACGACTTCCAACCATCAATATGATATGATTGCAATTTCAACTTGTTGCATGTCGTTCGGTAAAGGAACTCAGCTGCAGGTATAAATTCGAACAGCTCTTCGGAACACTCCGTGGCAGATTCACTGATCTAAAGTATAAATTTTATAACATATAACAGTGAATTTTCAAAACAATATAGTAGATTTTATTACCCATTCTTGTCTGGTTTCAGTTTGTGAGAGCCTTAGTCATTTTACAGACTAGGTGCTTATTTGCACATATTTATTACGACTGCTAATTCTACACCACAATTCATTTTATATTTCCATCATTAGTAGAAAGGCTGAAATTATTGCTTTGTGTTAAACATATTCGAAACCGATCTAATACTTTCAAATTTGTAGGTGAAATATGATAATTGACTCGGTGTTGATATGCACTATAATTGAGATAAAATCGATTCAGATAAACATTGTAGATGAGGAGAGCATCTCGCCTAGTACGCTGAAAGCGTTCAAAAATTTAAGGACAAAAAAAATACAAAGCCTGCACTAATTAAGGTTTTGTTTTATGATGATGTTTTTCTTAATCAAAAGCTTTAATGATTTAGTATCCAACCACATGACATTTGAAATCATTATTTTAACAAGTATTTTTTAAGCTTCCTACTTCAAAATAAACAAGTAAAATTTTAGTGCTACGGGCGTTACCTAATCATGCTGTATAACAACAGACGTGTATCGGACACACCCCTAACAATTGAAACTTAGATGGATAGTCTTACTCTTAACGTAATAATGCCATGCATCGACAGAGAACCTATGATTAGCTAATTCCGGCACACGCAATCGTCCGATAGGTGCTATATATTTCAGCCTCCTTTCGCTTCACGGTATTAGGTTAAAAGAGAAAGATACTCTTATTGCTAATCCTGTCAAGTATAAATACCATCACTACATATTATAAAACAAAGTCCTCTGCTACGTCTGTATGTCTGTTTGTGATAAACTCAAAAACTACTAAACGGGTTTTCATGCGGTTTTCACCAGTAGATAAAGTGATTTATGAGGAAGGTTTAGGTATATAATTTGTCAAGGTTTTTATTATTAGGGTGGGACAACGTATACCGGGCCCGCTAGCTAAATATAAATAGACATGTTAAGAAATTCAATTAAAATATATTTCATCGTAAGAGATGTCTCAAAGTATTTGATAAAAGGCATTTCTTCCAAAATTATGGTCTATTTTTACTATTAAACCAGTTCCACTTTGTCAGAGTTTATTCTGTTTGACAAAATAAATATTGCGTTAGTCGGAACTTCCATATGGTTATGACGTTTTTTCTAAGGTTTAGCGTACATACTTATGGAGTTATTTCAATTTAACTTAAGAAATTTTATTTAAGAAACGGATGGGGGAGCCTCTAGCTCCCAGAGAAATAGAGGAAAGAAGAAGCAAGAAGAGGGATGAAATGGTGGAAAGGTGGAGGCGGGACCTGGCGGACGCGCGGTACGGTCGATACACGATCGACGCCGTCCGCCCGGTCCTGCCGGATTGGCTTAAGAGAGGATGGGGCTCCCTGACGTTCCGACTGGTGCAGGTCCTGACCGGACATGGTTGCTTCGGTTGGTACCTGTACCGGATAGCACGCAGGGAGCCGACTGCCGTATGTCATCAGTGCGGCGTTGACCCGGACACCGCGCAGCACACTCTGTCTGAGTGTGCTGCGTGGGAGGAGCAACGTCGCACTCTGGCTGCGGCGGTAGGGCAAGATCTGTCACTGCCGAGCGTGGTTGCGGCCATGCTCGGCAGTGAGGAAGTGTGGAACGCAATGGCCGCCTTCTGCGAGGAAGTCGTCTCGCAGAAGGAGGCGGCGGAGAGGGTTCGTGAGCAAGATCCTCAAAGTGACCCTCTCCGCCAACGGAGGACAGGCAGGAGGAGGCGGCAGTTTGATCGCCTCCTCCCACCATAGCTGGACCGGGGAGGATGGGTCGGGGGACCCATCTTCCCATTGCGCAGGTCCGGCGGAAGGAGGAGACGGCCGGTGTGTACCCGGCTGTCTCCTAACAAGACGGGGCCCGGCGGCGGCGTTTTTGCTACTGGGCCAACCGCTGGGGCGGCACGATGAAGTCTATAGAGATCTCGTGCCGCCCCAACTATAGCGGCAGACGTACACCGTGGGGTTTTAGTCCGTGCGACTCGGACATAACCCACCCTCTCCCCCGGGAGGGTGGCGTATCCATAAGGGATTTCCCCACGTTAAAAAAAAAAAAGGATATACTAAGATTTTACACCAGAAATGAATTTTGGCCAGATTAATTGTCGTCTAATAATCTTGCCCGGAAAGTATATGGCAACCTTATAACAATAACATTCGTTTTTTACCCCTTCTTATCCTAACTCGATAAAGTTAAGGTACTATGCTTTATGGTGAGGATATAACAATTCAAAAACAACAGTGACCGTTAAGAGATTTAAAGTCCATCGCTTGCGACAGTCCGCATAAAAATTCCTTCACATTTGCTTGAAGGACTCGAAGTCGTTGACGAGAACACAGTGGCAGATAGACGTTTGCATTCATGAACCGTACAGAAAAAAAGATATCGATTTTTTCTTCATGCCGAGATGAATGCTACAGTAAGGTGTGACTCTGGAGCCAAGTATATAGCCGTATATAGATCTGTTGTCAAAAAGATCATAATTAATTAGGCTGAAGAGGTCTTCTGAATACTTGCCATGTTACAGACTTTAGACATATTATAAAATGGTAAGCGTCTCGTTAATCGAAGCAGTTCTTGGTAAGAGCATTATCATCAACCTGTAACAGACCAGTAATCACCACGCCAGGCCACAATGTATTGGCAATTTCAAACTTTAAGAATTCAAGAGTTTTAAGTTTTGCACATTAAGTAGTGCTTCAAGAACATTTCTCAGATTCAGGTTTCCCCACGATGTTTTCCTTCACCGTCAGCCGATAGTGTTGCCAATTTAAATTAGTAAATATACGCGAATTCACCGGGGTTCGAACCTGCGGACATCGAATTGATATTTCACCGGTCAAACCATTAATCCACCATAACTTATAGGGCTTCATCAATTATTATCTTTTCGAGGAATTTTCTGTAAAATATTAATAATCGCCAGTCGCCCAAAATTCATAGCTTGTCTTGAAACACTAAAAATCAATTTCTGAACCGGTATATTTATTGCCTGAGTTCAAAAGGCGATAGACAGAAACTGATCAAGATAACACGGCACTCGTACATAACTGCTTTAATATCTATAACACTTGGGCAATAATTTGACGGTTGTGAGAACGTGCGCATAAAGAAGTGGTTTACATAAGCGCGGATCGGTGAACGGATGCGTCTGCGCAGGTCAACTACTATCCGTTTGTGACGTGCGGATGTGTGACGATCGGTTTGTTTCCATAGTTTGTATTAAAAAAAAAATTTACATTAGCTAATCCTATTTTTATCTATAAATTTAATAGGAATGTCAATCAAACGTGTCTACTTTTTATATTTTTGTGAAAAAAATTGTTGCAGGTGTCTAAGTAATAAAATACATTTCAATATTTTTTTTAAATGTCTGTCTGTCTGTTTGTCTGAACACGTATCACTGCTAAAGTACTGCGTTCATGCTAAAACCTCACCAAAAATAAAGTATATACTCGAGTAATATTTAGTCTAGGTTTCATTAAAATCGGTTCACTCTATCAAAAGTTATTGTAATTTTAATGACGAAACGACTTAAGTACAAAAGAAAAGTAGATAAGTAAATGGACTTAAAATAATTTTATTGGTCACTGTTTTTTTTAAATTAGGTTCCACGCGAACGGAATCGCGGGCACAGCTAGTTACATAAATAAAAATCAATTTACGAATGTATGATCGCGTATAACTTCAAAACTACTCCATCCATTAGGCCCTCACATATGAAATTAGCGTTTTATATGAAAAAGTAAGCGAAAAAGATATTATAAAATTATATATTCGATCTATAAAAACTTGTACCATTATTATTTATGTAATTTTGCCATTTAGGTAGTTCATTTATGCCGATCCTACCTCTGAACTGTTTGAAATACAACTCCGTCGACATTCTTAGATTAAATGAGTTATGAGAGTTATGACACGGTTTGCATGAAAGAAAACGTTTGAAAAATCGTACGGAAAACTTGGATTATAAAATCTCCACATAAAAAAGTGTGGAAACTGAGATACGCAAATAGTGTATATGTCGGCGCCTACTCACATCAAGGAGAGTGGCGTTCGGACACGCCACTCTCCTTATTAATTCCCTTGTATAAAAGGAGTGGAACGACCACCGATAAGGAATAATCCGGTGAAGCTGTCAAGACCTTGCTAGATCAATAGCGTAGTCAGTTCGAGAAAAAAAAACCAATTAGGCAGTATTGGTGTAGCGAGGTACACTTATCATACTCTGCTAGTCGCTTATCCTGGACTTTACATAATTACTTTGTGCAAACGAATTAGTTATTATGTGTAACTAAATTAATTAGTTACCTACTGTTCCAAAATGTCTGACTTAATAGTAGTTAATTATTATTCTATATACAGGTTATATCGCTATCTTGACATCCTTTTTGATTAACTATGTATGTCTACTCGACATCTAAATATGACATATAAATATTAATTTGAGCTTAATATAAAGCATAAATTAATGTAGTTACATGAAATTTAAATAAAGTTCTTTATGTAATTATGTTGACAGAAATGAAAGAAAGAAAGGCTAATATTTAAATTTGAGTAATAATATAGTTGTCCTTCGCTAAGTCAATGAATTGTTTTTAATTATGAAAATCGAAGTAGAACTAAATTTAAGTATTAAAATATAATTTTAATTAGTGCAAAAAAAATCGCAACTCATAAAACAGAATAAATGAACCAAAGAAAACCCCTATTTTACTAATGACGGTTGTCAACATCCATTTTCACCTTTTCAGTGTATCAATTATTAGCAACAACAGATTTTTTTTACGCGGTATCCTTATATCATTCTTCAATTGACAGGGTAGTAGTAGATTATTAACTATAGTTTTAGAAATCGTATATATATATATATATATATATTTTTTATATCATAGGAGGCAAACAAACAGAACATCAGGGTCACCTGATGTAAGTGATCACCACCGTCCATAGACACTTGCAACACCAGGGAAGTCGCAAGTGCGTTGCCAGCCTGAATATATATATAAATCATTCAGTTGGTTTCGCCCGCGTTGATGTAGACTTGATCTGATCTTGACTGATCCCTCGGGAACTGTTTGTTTCTCTGGATGATAGTTAGGTATTCTATGCCATTTTCAGTATATCTGACAACGTGTATGCAATTTTTTGATGATAAGTTGGATAGTTAAAACGTGAAAACGTAACGAACAAACAAACTCATATCACATTTATAATATTAGATTCCGAAGTTCAGAAAGTATATAAATTGTCAATAATACACTTATCATATGTACAAAATTCGAAAGTTATAATTAATAGTTTAAGAAATTATCAAACAATGGGTTAACAATACTTATTGGACTTATATGCTACAAAATATACACATATTTTAATAAAACTTTTTTTTTTTAACGGGAAAACATTTTGTTTAAAAAATTAGAATAAAAAGCCAACGTCACGCGGTATACCCAGGCGGTTAACCATCCAAGTACTGACCGTGCCCGATGTTCCTTAACTTCGGTGGTCGAACGAGAATCGGTATTTTCAACACTCTACCCGACACAGTGTTTACCCCCACCATTTTTTATCACACAAAGAGGTTCCCGATCACAATTTCATAGCCCTTCAATAAGAAATTTTACTTCAAAAGCTCGGAGCTATGAGTAATTGCTAGTTATGTATAAGACATAAGGATAGACAAATATATTTAAATCATAAGACTTTAAACTGAACAAAACTATCAACTTTTTATTACATGACGGTTAGGGGCCTAAAACTCAGACAGTATTTTCCTCTGACTTCATTCAGTTTCACTAATAAGGTCAAAGAAGTAATTATGTTTGAAAGAACAATGAATAAAAATTAAATAGTACCGTAACTGATCGTATAATGGAAACGAGATAAAACAAGATCTCAGCAGAGTTGGCGAATCTTGAAACCTTTCTCTATGCGCTGACGGCTGTCCATTCTAACCGTGTCTGTTTAGTCTATGAAAGGTTTTTGTTACGTAGATTATTTTTCGAAATGCATATATTTAACTGGCTTCCGCTACTGACTTTGCCTGCGGTTTTTACGAATTTTTTGAAGTCGAACTTCTTTTGAGACGATTGGAAATAGATTTTATGGAACGAAACTGTATAACGAGAAAGAGATAGCTGTAGGTTTTAGGCTGTGAGAGAATAAGATAGTATATTCTTAATGTACTCGAAATATATACAAAGAGAGAGCGAGAGAAACGTTGAAATCTATAGCACATTATTTTCTGTTAGATCGTAGTGACTATCACGCACTTTTAAAAATTGTTCTGTATTATGTATTAACATTGTTAACATATATTCAAATATTACAAAATAAAGACAAAAACGAATGTATACCACCTCCATAGTGTATTCATCTCATTCTCCTAAAAATTAATCAAAATACTAAGTTTCACTTCTACCGCGTGTTAACTCACACGATTTTTTTAAATTGGTTCATGGCTGATTGATGATTGCTCTCTGCAGCTAAATATACTATGGAGTATTTCAAACCTTGTGTTTGGTGATAGCATTTTAATCGGGTACAGACACTTCGTTTTATCTGCTGACCCTGGAAAGCGACAAGTTTGAATATATCACTGTACACGTTATTTTATATGGTGATCGCTATGGAATTTGAGACAATCGTCATATCTGTTTTATAATACAAAAGTTTTTAGTTATTCTATAGTTTCGAGATAAGTTGCGTCCAAGGCAACAGCTCACAAGTTCGGTCACTTTGGCACCTTTAAGCTTGTTGACAATCGGCTGAGTGCTTTAAGCACTCGCTTCAGTAGTCCGGTGAAGCCGTGAAGGCGCACCAGGCCAGTAGCGTAAGCAGTCGAAAAAATAGCCGAGGAAGTCATAAGGAATGTCGACAGAAGTGAAAACTCAAAACATGAAATAACTGTGTTCCCTTTTGAATTTTTAAAGTTATTATAGTATGAATTATTTAAATTTTATAAGTTTTATATATAAATTATTAACATTGGTCTGATTTTCACATGTATTCGCACTCCGGACAATAATTATATACAATTTAATACAGTTTATTAATTAGTCATTATTAGTCATTAACAGATGTGGTGATGGCAGGTGGAGTAGTTTCTTGACCGAGTGGTGGCCGAGAGAGGGTAGGCGAAGTGTGGGAAGACCAATGGCAAGATGGGTCGACGATATCATACATCTCGTGGGAAAACCTGGACAAGACTGACACAGAATATAGAGGAATGGCGTAAAAGGAACAAGGCTTATGCCCTGCAGTGGGTTGAGAAGAGCTGTCCATGATGATGATGATGTTCGGCTGCACAATCTGAATACAAAATGGCAATATTAGACGTAAACAGAGAGCGAGAGAAACGTTGAAATCTATAGCACATTATTTTCTGTTAGATCGTAGTGACTATCACGCACTTTTAAAAATTGTTCTGTATTATGTATTAACATTGTTAACATATATTCAAATATTACAAAATAAAGACAAAAACGAATGTATACCACCTCCATAGTGTATTCATCTCATTCTCCTAAAAATTAATCAAAATACTAAGTTTCACTTCTACCGCGTGTTAACTCACACGATTTTTTTAAATTGGTTCATGGCTGATTGATGATTGCTCTCTGCAGCTAAATATACTATGGAGTATTTCAAACCTTGTGTTTGGTGATAGCATTTTAATCGGGTACAGACACTTCGTTTTATCTGCTGACCCTGGAAAGCGACAAGTTTGAATATATCACTGTACACGTTATTTTATATGGTGATCGCTATGGAATTTGAGACAATCGTCATATCTGTTTTATAATACAAAAGTTTTTAGTTATTCTATAGTTTCGAGATAAGTTGCGTCCAAGGCAACAGCTCACAAGTTCGGTCACTTTGGCACCTTTAAGCTTGTTGACAATCGGCTGAGTGCTTTAAGCACTCGCTTCAGTAGTCCGGTGAAGCCGTGAAGGCGCACCAGGCCAGTAGCGTAAGCAGTCGAAAAAATAGCCGAGGAAGTCATAAGGAATGTCGACAGAAGTGAAAACTCAAAACATGAAATAACTGTGTTCCCTTTTGAATTTTTAAAGTTATTATAGTATGAATTATTTAAATTTTATAAGTTTTATATATAAATTATTAACATTGGTCTGATTTTCACATGTATTCGCACTCCGGACAATAATTATATACAATTTAATACAGTTTATTAATTAGTCATTATTAGTCATTAACAGATGTGGTGATGGCAGGTGGAGTAGTTTCTTGACCGAGTGGTGGCCGAGAGAGGGTAGGCGAAGTGTGGGAAGACCAATGGCAAGATGGGTCGACGATATCATACATCTCGTGGGAAAACCTGGACAAGACTGACACAGAATATAGAGGAATGGCGTAAAAGGAACAAGGCTTATGCCCTGCAGTGGGTTGAGAAGAGCTGTCCATGATGATGATGATGTTCGGCTGCACAATCTGAATACAAAATGGCAATATTAGACGTAAACAGGCCGCTATATTACGCGTCGCCAGTATGACGCGAGCCGCGAAAGCGCAATACAAACGGTCACGCTTACTAACATGTCATGACGCGAAATCATAAGTTATAGATAAATCTCGTTCCAAAAAAATACCGCTCAACGTGACTAAATATGGTTTCACTTTAAAAAAAACCTTATTCCATTTTGGTGACATTAAAGCTCTTAAATATTCGCTAAACAATAAAAAACGGTTACGTAACTATTTTGTTTCCTTACATTAATATATACAATTGCAAACGACAGTAAATGAACTGTCATGTCGTTTGTCTCTGAACTTTTGACACTGAAAAGTACACACACAATACGTTACGTCAGAGCATGTCACAAATGCCAACGTCTATTTACTTTGTGCGATCTATACATTTGCACGGTCACGCCAAGGTAGCAGTAGGCCATTGTCATTAGGCCGTAGTTATATTTGCACGTGTTCGTCTTCAAAACGCTCGCAAACGTTTCTTTAGGTGCGGCCCACACGACATTTTTTAAACGCACGTTTTATATACATAAACGTGAAGTAAACGCGATATATATAAGAACGCATAGGTACATAGGTACGAATGAACCATAAGCGCTTGATTGTGAAAACATATTTTAAATGAAGTAGAGACGATGTGGCGTGATGCTTACAAATAATAAACGCAGTAAAAAATCGCTGCTTAAACATGTTTGTTACATTTGTTATCTACGTACCAACATCACGCATTATTACCTAATATAAGAAACGTTGTGTGAATGGGCCCGTAAGCCATTGCTGCAAGATGAAATAAAATGAAATATACTTTATTCTATTTAAGCCCTGAAAAGGCACTTATGAACGATAAAACTACCACCGGTTCGCAAAACAACCCATTCATTGAGAAGAACTTGCAAGAATTCGATCTGGCTTATCTTTTCATCATACATAACATATTTGTAAGAACATATATAGTTATAGAGATAAATCATTACATTCATTTTTGGCCACTGCACAGAGCTCAGCACTTTCAGATGTCACCGCCGTTGACATATTGATCCACCCTATAATAGCATTTAGATATTAAACCCGCTTGACATGGTGCTTGAACTTACTATCTGGCAAATCGGTAATGTGCTTTGGGACTTTGTTACAAAACCTAACACCATAACTTAAAAAACTGGTACTATTCTTGGTAAGCCTGAAACTTGGAATTACTAATTTGTCATTGTAGTATGCCTGTCTTTTAAATTCAGTTTATCTAAGTTTTTGCGGACATACATTGGATTATGAGGAATGTAATGTAACATCTTCCCACGATTTTAAACCGCAGTCCTCTCAAAAATTTAATTTTAAGTGATAATCCTTAACGCTTTCTGGCGCTACCAGTGACAGATGGTTTAGTCGGAAATAAAGAAATATAAAAGTCAAACGCCAAAATCTGGCAGTTACATTTAAGAGACAGTTCCTCCTTCCTTATTTGCCATATACGGTCAAGTCATCATTTAACCTCATGAATTGAGATGCTAAACGCTAAATAAAACCGTGTAAAAAACAAATTGTGTACAAACATTAGAGTACATACATAGATTTGATTGAGTTAGCATATGAGAAACTGAACCGATCGATACTTTCAAAACTGCGATCCATTAAAAGAAAACGGAATTTTATTAGCTAATTAATTTGAATAAAGAATATATCATTTATTTAGATTTAAATATTGTCACAATCATTAGCGTTTTACGAAATCTTGACGCAAAAGATTACGATATGTGTCTGACCCTTTAGCTTGCGTTGACAAATGAACGCAGATGCGTCAGATGATACATGGAAACATAACCTTGGCCGTGAAGAATTTTATATAATTTGAATGCATATTTATTTTTGACATATTTTATTGTTTTTTCGTAATAAAACGAATGATTCTATTTTAGTAACGTCTATATATACTATACTATATTATATATACTGATATTAGAACACTCAAAATATTACTTTTTTAACGTACTAAAAATATGTGAAATTTTGGGGTTTTCAATATTTCTTTTTGGATCTCTCAATTCTTATTAAGTATGTCTCTATTGAAGAAGATTATGTTTAATATCAAGCTACGACCTTTAGTAACGAAGCATTTAGGTAAAAAACTAGGTTTACAAAGTAATAGTGCGCGCGGGTCAACGTATTAGGAGCTGTGGGTGAATTAGACGGTCAAATGAAATAATGTTCGGGCCATTACCGAGATTGACTGAACTGTAAATGCCTATGTCGGCGAGGTTATTGAATTGAAAAGAAAACTAAAATTGTGGTCATCATCTAGTATTATATACATTTTGACTATATTTTATATATTAGTTTATAGACCTAATTTTACAGATCGAAAATAACCTTATGCGTTGAACAATTTTCTATAACAATCATGTAGTATCCCTTACGGTTTTTCAAGTACCGTCTTACGTAACTCGACCTGCAAGGAGTACACAATAGCAGTCACAGTACATATTGTAGAAAATAGGTCAAAGTATCTTAAGTTTTCTTATATTATGGCAGGGAGAGTGGGAGTGGGGGAGGGGAAGGGGTCAAGAGGAGGTCAAGTGGGTATCCGGCGCTCTCACTGACCGAACGAAACGCGACAATGCGAGCTCTGTTACTTCACGTCGGTGTTTCGGTGAGAAGGTGGTACTACCCCGGGCGAGCTGATCCACTCATGCTGAAACTAGTAATGGTTCCACCACCTAATAAACAAAAACCTACAAAGTTAAAAAGATTATTTAAAAAATCCAATCAGAAACGCGAGACAATACTAGTGCAAACGTAAAGGTAATTTTTGATGACACCAAATGGACACGAACTAAATCATCAGATTTTCATAATAATTACCCATAAAACCATAGATTATGCTATTTCAAATCCAAATTCTTAAGAAACCTCAAAATTGGTGTTACCCACTGACACCGTTCAAAATAGAATTCTTTATTTCACATAAATAACATAAGATTTCGTTCGTTTCATTATTATTTTATTCGTTAAAAAATTACCTAATAATTAAATTGTATAATTTTGAATAATATTAATTTTTGATAACACGAGCTATGTTATATAACGACTTATTTTTAAACGCTATTAATCTATACATATAATAAGCAAATAAATCTAATATGTCTGTACTTTTCCGACTTTCGTGAAAAGAATACCTGCAGGTGTCTAGAAATAAGTAATAATATACGTTTCAATCATCAGAAATGTCTGTCTGTTTGTATGAACACGCATCACCTGCTAAAGTACTGCGTTTACGGTAAAACATCACCGAGAAAATAATAAAGCATACTCTCGAGTAACATTTGGTCTTAGTTTCATTAAAATGGGTTCACTCTATCAAAATTTATTGTAATTTTAATGACGACGCGACTTAAGTACGCGAGAAAAGCAGATAAATAAATGGAATTAATGTTACTGTTTTTTACATTAGGTTCCACGCTGACAGAGTCACGGGCACAGCTAGTGGTTAATATATGAGTGTAATAGGATCGACGCTATATTATGCAAATTTATAACACTTCTTTCTCGAAATTTCCTACAACACCGGGTGCTTCCAGTGTAGATGTAGTATTGAAGAGACTTTTGAGTAGGCAAGCACGGTATGAGCGATTATAGATAAATAAATATCTATCTAGTTTTTGTTATTATTGGATTAAATTGTACTTAACGTCAAGTTAAATGTAATTATATCGATTTAAAAAGAAATTGAGGACAAATAAAAAGTATCGCATCTGATTTTTTAATCTATGTAGACTAGTATGCCCCCGCTCGCCGGCCGCAACTTTTTTCAGTGCTTACATTCATGATATAGTTGTGCAAAAGTATACAGCGTGTTTTTTTATTGCACATCGGTTGTCCGTATCTAGAGCAAACGTAATTAAGGATTATTTCGTGCATAAAAAATACAAAGCAACTATTGAAAAAGACTTTAACCCCTCGGCTGATTTTTTAAGACCCCGCGACCTCAAAATGGCGGGGTATAATTTATATTACATTGTTATATTTCATTTTTTTGTAAATTTTGTAATAAATACGGTTTTTTTTACTTATGCTGCCAACAGTCTATTGACCAATGCATCATATGGTGTACATTCGTTTATATGAAGCTAAAACCATTGTGGTTTTGTACAGTTCAAGGGTTAATATATAAAGCAAAGTATATCGTACATGCAACTCAAAATATATTTCAGTAGGATCGTTAGCAATATTTCTATACTAAATAGATATTTTAAAGTTAATTCTGTAGCAAAATTGGCTTATAATATTACCACTGCTGGGATCAAAGGAAATTATTTATAAACACCAAGGGAACCCGAGACATGTTGACAATTTCAAACGCGGAGAAAAAAGATTTACCTTATTTTCTCTGACTTTAGTTCTTTTACAATGTTTCCTTCACTATCTTCTGATAGAGTAAATTAGTAAATTGTATTAATAAGGGTATAAGAATTCCGAGATAGTCTTTACATATCAGAGTTTGAATAAATATTCCGCCGTTCAAACAAATCGACCACCACGGCTTTTATAGTGATAATATTTCTATACTATGTTCTTAGGACGTAATTAGATTTTCTTTACTCTATGATTAATCACTCTTCTTCTTCTTCTTCTTCTTACCCTTATCCCACATAAGTAGGGTCGGTACAACATGTTCGTCATGTTGTGGTATATGATCTGGCTTAATTTTTACGATCGGCCGCCTGCCTGACATCAACCCTCCTTGGGATTATTTCGTTGTACCACTGTATTTATGATTATTATTATATAGTTACGAAGTCTGGTGGACTCCTTTAACCTTACAATTTTTCGTTCCAATTAAAAACGAAGTTCTTCAAGATTATGGTTTGCTTGTTATATTGCCATTTTTATGTAACCGAAAACTAGGTAACTTTACACTATTCCCGAGGACTGCATTTTCTGTTTTTTTTTCTATGATTAATTACTGTTAATTAATAAAAAAACAGTTGTGAATAATAATGCATGAGATAGCTAATTTGACACGGGTCATGCTCGATATAACAAAGCATACGTTCTAAAGTCGTTACAGCAAAATAATAAACATTCTCTGTGTAATAAAATTTAACATAACGTTATACAGTTTAGATGTGTGCAATTATTATATTAGAAAACCCATTACATTATGCAAAACTAACAGCAGCTCGCTATTACTGTATTTGTGTCTTCAATAATTGTATTATTACCATACGTTATTTTCTGCAAAATCTAACGGTTTATGCAACGTACGATGAGATAGCTTCCAGATGGCAGGATTTTTTCAAACTTACATGATACTTATCTTTTTAATCTGAGCAATTTATAAACATTGCGTGTATCAGTGTGTACAAGCAAAGTGAAACTTCTTTGGCTTATATGTATTAAATTATATATATGAGATTGCTCATAAACTATATACTATATAAAGTCCCGTAGTATAAATACTTAACTATACGTTTACTTATTTTGCTATATTACTAAACCCAGACAAACACATACATACTTACACATAGACGCAAATTACCTATCTTATGTTTAACGCGTAATGAAAATTTTCCCCTACCATGTTATAAGAACTTTCACTCCAAAGATATCTAAATTATACTCCATATGTCTATATAACGATTTATAATGTATAACTTATATTAATACAAAGTCTCATCAAAATACGTTCAGTAGTCTTTACGTGAAATAGAAACAAATATACATCCATCTTTACAAATACTTTCTTATCAGTATTGAGATAACTTCATTAACATTGCCTAGTTAGCCTAGTGATTGTGAATTCTAAGTGACTTTTGTGTATCAAAAATAGGCAATACTAATAATAGCTCGTGACATCGCCCACCTTAATTTACAATTTAAAAAAAAATGTCAATAAAATAGAGCCTATCGCCACCTATCGGTGAGTTATAGTGAAATTGACGATATAAAAACTTTCTCCATTTAAAAACAGGTATTTCAGCTTATGTAACTAGCGATCTCAAATAGACCAACACCCATTATATACTTATGCATATAAAGGTATGTAGATACGTTACGATAATATAAGCTACCATCAGTTCAGAAATAAACGTCGATGTATGAAATTGTGACGTCATAATCAATTATTTTAAAAAAAAAAGTGTGATAGATAAAACAAGTACAATCAAATTTATTCCCGTTTTAAAATAAAGTAATTGAGTGTTAATTTTTATAAAGTTGGATAAGTTAATTTTTAATTTAATAAACAATTATATGAAAAAAGTTGTCATCATGAAGTTGTCATGATATTTTTATGTAAAAATTAAATTTATATTTATATAATTAGTTTAATTATATAACATAAAGTTAAAGATCTAATTGTATTCATATCACTTAAATATCATACAATTGGATAATATATCCGAATAACCTTGAAACATTGGTCATAAACTTATTAATAATAATAATAATATTATATTAATAATAATTGGTATAGTACAGTACAGTTACTGATGTGTATGTACCAACAATATTATTACACATAATATTATTTGTATTTTATTTTATATATATATATATATAAATCCCTGATCCATTAATAGGTACTATTTGATTTTATGGAACGAAATTTTTCTGTCACCAAAAATTAAATCGGAAATTTTTGTTAATAAATCTATTAAGTCACTGATCTTTAGTATTATTATTTATTTATCAGACAACAAGGGTGCACAAAAAGGGAAATAAATTATATACTAATACATAAATAGGTAGTAAGTTTCAAAATAAAATTAAGTGATTATATTAATATGTGTTTTTATAGAATATGAAATAGGATGAAAAGATGCCACTGCCACCTGCCACTATTATATAACAAGCGATATCCAGTGCTTCATGACTAGAGTATCGTACATGTCTATCATTGTTTTTATTATCTTATTGGTACTATCGCGAAGTCTACCCAGGATGGATGCTATTCTCTTACGGATGATAGCATAAAAATCATCAACCCTCGCGTTTGCAAACATCCCAAAAGCGCTACAAAATCGTGGTAATCCCAACAACATTCTAAAAATGAATAACATTATTAAGTTTACAACGAGCAAACCTACGAATCAGCATACTCTCTCTAACTGCGAGCGCTCTACGTTCTCTTTCAATATCATTATCATGTATTAATTGTACAATTAGGTTAAATGTATTTTTTACCGTATTATAATATAGATATGATTGAATTCGTATAAGTCAATAATAACGACTATAACTTAAGGGAAAAGGCATATTATAATCAGAGTCATTAATTTTTATATGCTATTAAATGATGTTCGTAAAAGAAGTAGTTTCTTCGGAAGTTTACACTGAAATGTCCTATGTATTTTATTTTTTAATTGCAAATATTGCATCAGTACTTAGCCCCCATGGAAAGTATAATGATATGTCAAGTACTCTGAAATGATTTCTATCTGCCTGTAAAAGTCTTGTCGAAATTGGTTCAGCCGTTTCGAAGTTTAGCACGGACAAACGACAGCTAATTAAATTTTATCGACATGTGTACAGATCAGGATAAAACTCGTTAATGGACATATGAAAAATAAGTTAAGGCTACATATTTAGAATGCAAAGACTAAATGGTAATTTTAAGCTGTCAATGATCGTACCGATGCTCTGACCTACAATCGGATGAATTTTATACTTTAAATTTCAGTTCATTATCCTGAGTATTTAATAAAAAAACGAATACAAATGAGTACTCCAAATAATAAACAATTTGAATCTACAAAATATTTTTACAAAATTTATATAAACTTTATCTCATATCTAACAAAAAAAAATTGGAAATAGTTCATTGGTAAACCGCGTTCGTCCTCGGTGTACCGGCTGCCCGGATGGAACAAAGTAAAAGTGCACAGCAGACTACCTCCTATATAAACCACTGAATACGAGAACGAACATCATACCACCTCAGAAGTTTCAACGGAACACAACAAACATGGCCAAGTGGATTGTAAGTTCACATTGTGACCACACGGACTGCAGTGAAGTGATGTGCATGTGATTCGAATATAACCACACGAATTATTAAAAAGAAATAATTCGAAAATAAACGTGAACCATTTTTACTGTAGTCCGATATATTAGTAAATAAATTATTCACATTTGTTATACAATATTTTCGCATCTAAATATTATAAATTAATCATAGAAGTGCCTAAGTAAATTGAATCTGGACTCTAAAGATTATTTCTCTTGATACAGGTCGCCCTCGCTCTGATTGGCTGCGCTGTCGCCGAGCCACCAGTCGGATACAGCTATTCCGCTCCGTCTTCTCTCTACGTCGTCAGTGGAGGCCACGGGTCTGCCCTCAGCAGCGGAGGCCATTACAGCTCCGTGCCTGTCGGACACCAGACCTCCGAAGGCTACCACATCGACCCCCATCTATTGGAGAAGGTCAAGCATATCGTCCTTAAAGATGAAATCCACAACCAAGCCTACGAATCTGCCTCGTCCTCCCACGGTCACGGAATCTCCAGCCACTACGGTGTCCCGTCGCCAGTGTACGGCGTTCCACAAGAAAGAATAGTCGGAATTGAGCTTGACCACATCCAACAGGGCATCCAAGTCGCCCAGTACCATCAAGCGCAAGAAGATTACTCTGGTGGATACGCTGGCGGTTACTCCGGCTACTCTGGCTACTCCGGTAACGGAGGATACTCTAGCGGAGGTTACTCTAGCGGCGGATCAATCTCTTACTCTGCACCTTCCCACTCCTACACAACCATCGGAGCTCCATCAGGTTCATACGGAGTCCCATCTCCCTCATCGTCCTACGGCGCTCCTCACCATTAAACGAAACGAAACTTAGTCATTTCATCTCATTGTAAAATAAATGATAGACTCATGTGATCGCATCTTAGATGTTAAATGTATTATAGTTGTTATAAGTTTTCTGTAAATAAAACAACTCTATTTTTGTAAAAGCGTACACTTTTCATTCCAACAAAACCAGTCGAGGTGAGAGACCTCGAGGTATCTCGGCGAAGTCCGTTCGGGAGCTCTCGAGAGCGGATCGAAATCGAAAGCGCCTCGAACGGCGGAAACCATGACATGTGATCGAGTGAATGCGAGATGACGCAAGCCAATTTACCCTCCAAGTTAACAGCCTCTTTGTTTTACTTGCGCGGTCACTTTTACCTCGAACTACCGTCGGTAAACGAATCAAGTTTATTACGAAACATACGTCATCCAAACACGTTACGTGACCGTCTAAGTCCAGTGAGAATTGGATCGGCCATATCCAATTACACATTCAAGAATTTAAGTTAAGTAAACCTGTAATTACGTTACAAAATATACCTAGATTGATACGCTTAAATTAATCCAGACATATGTTTTCGTGATTTGAATTTAACAAATTACCAAAAGGAATAGTCATGGTTTTAAGTTTTGTAATTAGTTCTATATTTGGACCTTTATAATCCGAATATTAGTTACATCAACAACTAGTCAGATTTCAAAATCACAAATAAAAATATCCTTCGTTAGCGTTCATCTAATCGTTTGCTCAAATTTTGATAGAATCAAGCTTTCATAAGTTTATGAACCTTGCCGCCTACGATCATATTATGCAACATAGCCCGATTAGCGATATTTACCAAATATTTAACGCCTTCGCAGTTAAAAGTGCAAATGCGCTTTCTCCTTATAGACTCTATGTTGTTCGGACAGAACAGAATCACGGATTGCATAATCCCGTTTACGTTAAAAGCGTATAGAGGATTTTAAACATGGTAATATCGATGTCATACCTCCATACCGGTGGATAATTTGCGGTGAGCGAAACATTTAAATTGCCCATGGAATTTGTGACCGGTCGATAGCTGTAATTGTGGTGCTATGTTTCTGTAAACGCTGACATAATTCTACTAATTGCGTTACTCATTTACGACTCAGTGATTTCGTAAATGGAGATAAACATACTGCCGTACATGTGTGTGTCAACAAATTTACATATAGCTTATTATCCTTTGGTAAATTTATAAGTTTATTATATAGCTCTACTCAGTTAGCGATATCCACAATGAGTTTGTTGATTAATTATTGGACTTGTTGTCAAAGCAAGCTTTTATTAGACGAGATTGTTGTTGGCCAATGGTTGCTGCTCATGCCAAGGAAATTTTAATGATCCGAGCTCACCTTTTACATAACTCATAGAGAATACGCTGAAGCGGACAACAGCAAGCGAAGTAATGAATATCAGAAGTAAGCGCAGAAAAGCAATGAAGTAAGAAGTATATAATTAGTTAAAAATTGACAGCATCCAAGAACGATCCAAATTTTAAGAAATAAATATATCGACAATAAATATTAATTAAGTGATGAACAGTGAACCATGAACAGTATCTAATTTACCATCAGGTAAACAGTATCAATTTCGGTATACCTGAGTTAAACAATGACATTATTTTTTCTAATTTACCACAATCGGTAGCATAATTTCTTTAAGATAGGACTAGTAACATACAATTATTCTTGTTCTATTTTTTTTCTTTGTCAAATTTTTATGTATATTTACTGTAACATAAATTTAATTTTTTATTAGTATTAATACTTTAAGTTGTATCGATGTGATAAAGTCTTGTACTCTTTGTTATTGTTATTATATTATTAATCAGAATATTAACTAATGCATTATCCTCATTTAGAAATAAATAAATACAATATCAGAAACTTTATAGAAAATATTAAACTATTTTATCATAACATTCTTAAAAAAGGAATTAATAAGTGAATAAATTTAACATTTATTTGTACAAACATCATTTAACCTTATCTTTGGATTCATGAAACATAAAACAATCAACATTTATAATAGTGCCGGTTCGTCAACAATTATTCTCATTAATGCTCATTTGTATTAAAATAAATCGATTATATTATGTTTTTAATGGCACAAGAACCATTTATATTTAATATATTTATGGGCATCCAAACAGACTAGTTCATAAAGATGTCAGACTTTCCAATATTAACCAGTATAAAAAAAAACCTCAAGGTTTTTTAACCGAATTAGATTCTAACGTCTTTTTGACGGTAATTTACGGATGTGTTATTGTTATTATTTCGAATTATGTCATGTTAACGCGGTGTTATTGTACTGGGAGCAATTTAACGAAGAAGTGCAAGTTTAACGAATTAAAACAATGTAATATTAATATTATAATACATTATTTCTTCGTAATGAACAACAAATTATATAAAACATCATGGTTTCTCGCTGCTCATACTGAAAGTCACAATACGAGCAACTGATATTTATTTTATTAACTGTTACAAATTTCAATACGACACAAAGCAGCCAATTAACCAACAGTATATAAATAAGAAAAAAAAGCCTTTTATTGCTACATACTAATACTACTATTACATTTTTATTTTATCTTTTAATCAAGAACTATATAGCACTCGCCTCAGCGACGTAGGCCTCCCCCAAACTTCTCCGTTTTTCTTTCCTTGACGCTATTCTTCGCCATTTCCAACCACACCTTTCTTTAAAGACATCACTCCACCTCTTTTTGGGCCTTCCTTTTTTTCTTTTATGCCCATATAAATTATATAAATTAAAACCAACAGTATATAAATCACTTAAAATATAAATAATAATTCTATTTCATTAAATCGAAAAACTTATTTTGGTCGCCATTCTTGTAATTCCTAGTTTAAATTACAGCTATTATATTTAAAAAAATACTTATTGTTTCAATACCTTTGGTATGAATTTTATATCTGGGCCAAAGTTTACTACAAGATTTAAAACTACTAAACGTAGTTATTTATATTGCTTTTTTAAACCATCAATTAGTTAAGATTTAGTCAATAGAATGCTATATAGGTACGGTCATATGTTACAGTTACTTGTTGAAATATTGAAATTGTGAAGTATTGAAACACATTAAAGATTTTTTTAAATATAAACTCCGCTTTTCGTGCTTCATTTGTTTTTTTGTAACTACTTATGGTATCGTTTGGTTGTCTTATAATTAAACACACTATTTTTTTTACATTACATAGTTCAGTATCGAATAATATTATAAAATATACAAGAAAGTTTAAGCTATACATTGCACGCTTTTTTGTTTAATAAATGAGAAAGTTAGCACTTTAATCTACATTGCATGTAATATTCTATGAATATTCAATGCTATAGCAATTCGTATTACCATAATATCAATGAAATTGTATGTAATAGAGACGTATTTGTAATTTAAAAATTAAATTCCACCAAACATCCAAACACATTAAATGTTATCACACATTAGATCGGAAACATTGAAGGCGAACCAGATGAAATTGAGACACTATACGTAAATCATATTATACAATAACTGATTGCTCCAAGACCAGTGTTACAACTATCTAAATACGTGGAAACGCGTCAGCTCTAGCTACTATAGATGCATCGATTTTAAAATATCGGATTATTGCACCATGGATATGACGTACAAAACCCTATTTTGAAAAACCAGTAGTCTGAAAAATTAGCTGTCCATATCGTCCATTTCGTTTCATTCTTGGTATAATTTAACTTTCTTTTCAATGTATGAAAAATTGGTGAAATCATTTTTTGCTTTATTATAGACAAGAGTTTAAATACAATGGTTCGAATACGCCATACTCAGAAAGGGCACTGGTTTTCGAGTGTTGCTTTGGGAATGCATTGTAAGATACTTGTCGACAGACTTTCCCTTTAAAAAAATTATTTTAGCATATAAAAAGTAGATGATTTCCTAACAGTATTTTAAAATCTTATCATAATATTTTCTTCTATTCATTATATCGTTCGATCCACACTCATCATCAGCTTGTAAATGTCCCACTGCAGGACCATAGATCTCTTCCAGAAGGAAACTAAGAGCCAAATCAGCACACCAGCCCGCGACGTATTGTGAATTTCAAACTCTGAGAAATCCACAGTTCCATGGTGTACATACAGTAGTACTAAAAGAACATTTCTCATGTTCAGGTTTCCTCACGATATCTTAGTTCACCGTTACATGCCGGGGTTCGAACCTGCGGACATCGGATTGGTATTCAAACCAAACCACGTCTTTTTTTCGATTCGGTTTTTCGACGATCCACAGTACCTTTTATAACCGTCGCTAAGTTTCCACTTGGATATTATACATTCAAATATATTGCCAAGGATTTATTTCTTTGAAAAACTACAACGATACCGAAAGAAAAGGTAAAAACTAAAAACCAATAAAAATGCCAACCTTTCGAAGCAAACACCTTTTTTGTTCTGATGTCGACATTCTCCTTCTAAACCTGCTTATCTCATTGCGAATGCTATTCCAAAAGGTTAACATTCTAATTGCAATAAGATCAAAAATAAATATCTAGTGGTTTTGATTACAAATGCAATATGCAACAATATTTATGATGCTACTTCTAAGTCTATCGTTAAGAATGTATCGCTTTTCTAAATGGTACTAATTTTAGTTATTTATTTTGTCTTTTATTTAAGTATTTACACCGAAGCCAACCTCACCTGCACGTGGTGCACCCTGCTGAATAACGAACGAGGCAATGGCGAGGGCGGGGTGGTAGGGTTTTACAGCCTGACTGGGTCGCAACCACCATGTATATGGCGAAAAAGCCCGTCATAGTGATTCGCTTCAGAGAGTCGCGCTTCGGGATCAGCCTGTGCATATCCAGCTTTTCGCAGGCCGGTATGACAGTGGCGACCGGCGATGGATAGTGTGTCACTCGGTGGTCGCCATTGTTTTTGGACTGCACTGTGCTTCCCATCAGGCAGTCATTTTGCCGTGCGACTACAAAAAAAAAATGTAACCCTTTTCTCAGTAATACCAAATATGTATGTATGTCTAATATCGTATAGTGTCTTCTCACTTAATAAAAAATGTTGAATCAGTCATAAGGACTGCCGACAGAAGTGAAAATTCAAACAAAATTAATGTGTTCCTCTTTTGAATTTTTATATGAATTATAGTGTGACTTTTTAACATTAGTGAGGTTTTCACATCTAATGTCACTCGGAGCAATAATTATACACATTTTTATACAGTTTATTAAGTAATCCCACATATGATGATCTGCACATTCTTAATACAAAATATAAATGTTACATATACACAGGCTATACCACGCATCGCCTGTCCGACGCAAACCGCGCAAGCGCAATACGGTCTGTCACGCTTACCAGCATGTCATGACGCGAAATGATAAGTTTATCTCCTGCCAAAAAAATACCGCTCAACACGGCTAAAGAAGTTGTCACCTCAAAAATAACTATTTTTGTAAAACATGGTTTTACCGTAAATTCTGACTGTAGTTCACCAATATTGCAAAACCAAAAAAAATGATTCGGTTAGAGATAATAATTTGAAAGTGTTTTTAATGAAGCTTTTAGAATGTAATATGGATTATTTTATTATCTAATTATTTATTGCCTTTTTTACATACAATATTTATTACTAAATAATAATTATGATGATGAAATTATCGAATTCGATTCAGTTTAATGTTTTGCATATCGTATTTGACAATTTTAATTCCTTGGTAAGAAAATCGGTCAATGATTTTTTAAATATAAAAGTTAGATTTACAACACAACCGATTTTTTTAGTATTTATATTCAAAATAGTTATTTGATAGATGATATTACTAATCAGAATAATAAAGCTTATTGGTTTACATAAAATATTGCAACAGGATGAAATAATATTCATTTTGTGTTGACTTCATTATAAAATATATTTAACTTCGTAACTTTATTCTCTATATTATTTAATTAACCAAAATATATATTAAGAATGCTATATTATATAGATAATATGCAAATAGATTCAGTAGTGTTCTAGTTATATCCTCAGTAACATACATAAGCGAGACAACGGCGCCTTTTATAATATGTAATCAGAAGAAACATATAATAAACTGAATTTAAATATAATATACAAAATTGTACCACGAGACACGGAAATAAAATTTAAAGACAGACAGACAATGGAGGAATGAAATTATGTTAATATAAATTGTAATAAAGTGGATGTAAAAGTGAGGTTTATGTAATAACGAATTATGATGACTATTTGTGTGCCCGTTTGTCTGTAGATGCGATGTATCATTTAAAGATTCAAATAGTTCATTTTGGAGTATACTCAATAAGAGCGTTTATATAATAATAATTTTTGATTTGATGGTATTTGATGGTACGCAAGATGCAATAGAAAAATATTAGTGATGGTTACTAGATATGATATAATGTAGAGCTGGAAGCCTTCCTACAATACATCGGCTGAACCTGCAAAGACATAAACAAAAGTGTCACTGTGCCTGGTATATCGTCATATGTATTGTGGTAATGACCGAGTCGCATATAAATACCACGATAAGAGTGACCCAATTAGAATGGCTATGTTTAATATTACTTCGATTTGTCATTTAAATAATACTGCGAATATATTTTTTAAATTCAAATTTGTTCCTTAACTAGCCGTTACCTGAGACTTCAACCGTGAGAAATTTTTGTTCAGTGTAAATGAGCGCTGGGGATGCGCTAAATGTGCGCTGGGGATGCGCACGTTCTAGACAATGCTTTTTATTCGCGATACCCTATTTTTTTTCTTAAATAAAAGTTGCTTGAGCTACTCGTTAACTACCTGCTAGTGAAAGTCTCGTCAAAATTGGACCAACGGTTACGGAGATTAATTAAAAATAAAAATAAATGATTTTATGTTACCATACATATTTTCATATACATTTAGTAAAAAGCTGTTATTATCAAAAGCAGATACTTCAATTTTATTTATGTGTATAGATAACGATCAGGCGTGTCCTAAAAGGAAATAAAAGTTTTTCGAAGAATTTGAACGATTAACAAATAAAGCCTGAACCGATTTCACTAAATCGAATCGAAAAATAATCGTTTTATTTCGCCCACCCCATTACATTATCTCACGGTTTAATTATTGAGTAGATCACTTACAACACAAGTTTAAATGAATTATATTCAACTTTGATTATAAGTAATGTCTGAATTAAATTTAAAAATCGAATGTCAGTTCACACCCGGTAGAAATGAAACTTAGTATTCATGTATATACTATACAGGTGGTAAAATTCGGTTTTGGCATTATTTTGTAATAGTTTAATATATATTAAGAATGTTAATAATACACAATACAGGATAATTTTATCTCTCTACCCCTCTCTTTGTATATACTTCGAGTACATTAAGAATATAGTATAAAGCATGAAGTCTTGTCTCCATCATATTCTGAGTCCGTGTATGAGCCCGTAAACGACGCAGACCGCTACGAACCATCACATAAGTAGGAGACGAGGTATAGGGAAACTATATAGAAACGTATTCTATCTCATTCTCTCACAGACTAAATCTCTATGTATACATTTATAGCTATCTCTTTTTTGTTACACATTTTCGTTTCATAAAAGATATTACACTTCAAAAAAATTAAATAAAATTCTGAATAATCATACATGAACAAAATATTTGTACATTTATCTTCCTTTCTCGTGTGCAATTCACACTTAATTTGTTTCCCATTGCATGATCACAGGTCTCAGGGTAAATAATTATTGACTATGCGAGGCATGTGACGTTTCTCACGGTGCTTATTCCATCGAACATGGCGTTACAGAGAATTAATTCACATGACGTTTTAAAGAATGTGAATTATAAGTAGCTGGCCGCGACTTTGCTTGCCATAATATCTTTTTTAAATGATTACACCATTCATTCATTTTCTTTTTGGTTTTGCAGTATTGGTATAAAACTTTTTTATTACTAAACAGATACTACATGATATTAGATATAAATATTTGCTATTATTGAGAAAAACGTTACAACAGTTCGTGTCCCATTGTGACAGGGATTAGAACTCTCAGACTGGAACATGGTATATTTGGAAGCGGCGCTAACAAGTCCAAACTAACACAGACTTATCTAATCTTAAGTTAACTTAAATAACGGTCAAAGTAATTAATTAAAATTAGTGTCATTGAAAAATGCAATACATTCCTACCGATGAACTTAGAATGAGCATCATAAATATTTAATCACCGCATTCTTTGAAAACATCAGTCGTTTCTAAATGAAATGCCCTGTTATGTACTTTTGAGTCTGTGCAAAATTTCATGTTGATCTGTTCACTAATTAATACGTGAAAGCGTAACAAACAAGCAAACACGCCTTTATAATATTACTAAGAGTAAGCTTCTAGACAATAATACAAAAATATAAATAGGAAATCAAAATTGTAAACAATTTCATGTTCTGTTGTAGTATTTTTCGTTCGAACGAACGTCGTAAAACGTAGAAGATAAGATTTAAACGCGTGCTCGTATTTTCTTGGTAAATTTTGTACCCTCATTTTCATCTTTGTTTTTATTTCTGTTAATATTGTTATGGCTTAGTAATAGCATGCTTACGTTATTTGACGTGGATTCAAATCTTATAATAATGGAGCATGGTGAAGGAATGGTGACATTATAATAACTATAGACAATCATACTTGTACATTGGAATTCATAGAATAATTATGAATAGGTAAAACTAATAATTATATTTTACGCATCATACGCAACGACAAAGTGAAAGCGAATCCGAAATAGATGTCTCACGTGACGTAACATTGTGGTCTACTTGGTAATTTAACACACGAATGTGATGATGCTAGGAGAGCGGTAGCGGAATGCCTAATTTTATAAATAAAGCCACGTTCCAATGGTACGTATCTTTACGGAAAAATGTAAACCTCCTTTTTCATTAAATTACATTACATTTCCTCTTTGTTTAACTGACTTCAAAAAGAAGTTTCTGTATTTGACTTCGCCTTAGTAGTCCGGTGAAGCTGTTAAGACATTGCTTGGTCAATAGCGTAGTCAGTTCGAAAAAAAAAAGAATTCTTAAACGCTCTACATACACTTCAACCAACTTGCATAATGAAACTATAAACGTTAATATATTATCTAAAATCCAAGAGTTAATGCTCTACCGACAACAGGAGCGAAGGAAGCAATCCGTTCATTCTGAGAACTGAGACTACAAACCACAACTTTAATTGAATAATTTTTGATGAAAGCTAATACATAGAGTACCCAAAACTGTCATTAAATTTAAATAATATATCTTTCTTATAGTGAAATACTAAATCACAAATAAGTAACGCAAGATGATCAAATAGATAAAAAGGTAACATTAAAACGTTTTTTTTTTATGTCATTGGTGGCAAACGAACAGGTGGGTCACCTGCTGTTAAGTGATCACCACCATCCATGCACACTAACAACCCCAGAGGAGTCGTAAGTGCGTTGCCATATTTCTGAGGGAAGGGTTAGGGGAGGGAAAAGGAGAGGAGAGGGGAGATGGGTCTCCGGCGCTCTCACTGACCGAACGAAACGCAACAATGCAAGCACTGTTACTTCACGTCGGTTTTCTATGAGAGGGTGGTACTACCCCGGGCGAGCCGACCCATTCATGCTGAAACCAATAATAGTTTCAGCGTGGCTCTACCACCATTGTTGAATGAAACAGGACGATAGCCGACTTTAAGAATGCGCTGAACGTTATTATAATTTATTATTGTGATGCAAACATCTTTTAAATGTAAATTCATATTTACTTGTATCTAAAAAACCTAACCAATAGAAGTCAGATAAGGAGATGTGTAAGAGAGAGTAGAATGGTTTCGCTTTTATATACTGTAAAAAGATTATCTCGCAAAAACGCAAGTCTCCATACAAATGCGCAATGTGGGAACAAGTTTTTATAATAGTATGCGGTCACGTGGTACCTTCACTAACATGAGCGATACACTTCCTAGTTCCTAGAGACTATTAAGGATAGAGAACTACTAGAATCGTTACAATGTTTTATTATAAAGTATTGTGACGTTCAATAATTAAATAATATATAATGTATAAATAAATATATTTTATACTAATTTTTCTTGTACGCGTTTTTTTTAAATATCAATCATCCAATTGATGGTTTCCCATAATCTGGATAAATACCAGTAACATGTATTTGTTGGACTTGCCCACATGAATAGGACTGGATTGTTTATTGATGATATATAATATAAATAACTTAATTAGAAAAAAAATGTTTAATTTATTAAAAAAATTATTTGTTTTTAATGCTATAAATCATTTTGAAATACTTTGTACATGTTGTGTTTACATTTAGCAAGGCTCATGTTCAGCAGTTTTATGGGCCTTAAATAAATAAAAATCATTTACTAAACGTACTAAACTAAATGTACGCGCATCATTTCAGAGCAGTTGCGAATACGAATGCGAATTATTTTTTGTTCTAAAGATCGTAGACACAAGTGAAAAATTTGGGTAAGAAAATATCCATATAAAAAGTGAGTAAATGAGATAGAAGACAATATGAAGTTATTGAAACATATTGACAGAATCGATAGATTGACGTTTAATTGTTCAGTTGCCATTTTATTTATTTATTTAATACTGCAAAAGGAAGATTTCATCATATTTTCTTCGTTAGTACCATCGTGCCCGGACAGCAGATAGTAAATATAACATAATTCCTTAAATATTTAGAACAAAAATTGTAAATAAAACGAGAGTGTGTGTTGTTTGTTCAAGCGATCATCGAAGCGACTGTACAGTTTTTGATAAAACTTTTGCAATATGATAAAATGCATTTTAAAGTTTAGACTATCCTGATGCTTTTCCATACGTGCTAAGAAGTAATTATAAAATTTAGCAAATGTAACTTAAAATAATTAAAAGTGCTATAAGGGTTGTGTGAACAAAATCATGATTTGAAAAAAAAAACAAAAGAGTTTACAATTATTCAGAATTATTCGAAATAGGTTATACCCATAACATAAATAAAAAAGACAATTCTAAGCGAATAAAATCGCGGGTACCAGCTAGTTCGATAATCAACTTTCACTGTCATTTCTAGACAGACAATTTTATAGTCACGTAAACGATTAATCTCATTTGGACGCAAACTGAATTATCATTACATGTGATTTTTTTTTAATTTTACATCTCATATACTATTTACGTTTAGTTTAGTTGGATAAAATTTAAAAGCTATGTTTTATCAAATAAAATAACCACTTTTTTGAGGTAATTAGTTATTGAGCTCCATGAAATTGAGTCAGAAGTCAAAGGTGAGTTACAAATTCGTCTTGTTGATCGAAACATTACGCTTTTATGATGACTCGAGTGTTATTACCTGTAATGCTTTTTAGTAATGGATATTATGTGAATTGTTTCTATATTATTTAATTGTCAGTTCGACGGTTATTCGTGTTGTTACATCATTGATATATGTTATTTTTGTTAATTGAATTTAACACTTATTCAGTTATACAATATTTCCGGAGCCAATTCGATGTAATTAATGCATTCATAAATATATTTATAATCGTTTCTAATCGTAGATCTACTTTTTAATCTACTTATTGTTGATTATGTTAATTACTGGAGGTATCTAATTAACATAACATAAATTGTATTTTATGTCCGGATAATTTCTATTTCTTTTACATATGTCCATTTCACGCAATATGGCTCGTGATATTTGTCTGAACATAGTTTTTAAGGTAACGGATTCGATGCCCGATTGTGTTTTTTTTTAGTATTTATATCGTTCTAATGATAGGCGTATAAAGATCAACTTATGGTTACAAGTATAAGAATACAACTTAAGAATACAAATCTTTTGGTAATGAAATACCTTTTGAGAAAATCAAAAATATTTTATTCCGTTTAGGCCCTGGAAAAACGCTTATGAACTTAAACCTACCACCGGTTCCGAAAAACAACCCACTCATCTAGAATAACCGATAAGAAACTAGATCTGGTTTGCGATTGTCAATTTGTTTGTATGTTTATTTGTTACACTTTAACTACCTAACTGATCATTATGAGATTCTGTATACACGTTGTCAGAGGCATAGCATATAGGCGAACTTTATCAAAAACAAGTATTCTCTTCAAAGGATATGATATTAATGAGAATGAAGCTGTGAGCAAAAGCTAGTCAAAAATATTGTGACTAAATCATCTACTTAGCTTAGTACATACTAGATTCTGCTCAAATATGACTTGAATTATATAGATACACATGTAGCGATTATTCTAAAGGTCTTAGCGTTTGACCCCAATCTCATACGATATGGCCTAAGATAGTAACTCGATAAACTAACAGAAGGACTGGCTTTCCAGTATAGCTTCATAGTATTAGCTAGCCAGGGTAATATTAAAAAAACCCTATACTCACGGTGGTGGTTTCATAATGATGTTATCTTTTACCAAAGCTCAAGTTCCATACAGGATTCGAACTAACATCTGTCGATATGGTGTTCGCTCTACCATTGAGCCAAATTGAATTGAATTTGCCAAAAAATTGGTTTGACTTGCCAGATTCTTTTTTACATCCTTAGAACCACTCAATACGGAAGTCAAGGTTAAGCTTACTTTGATTAAAAATAAAATAACCGGATTCGTTTTAGTGATGTTTAATCGGTATAAATTATGGAGTTGTTACCAAAGAAAAAATGAACAATTCCAAATCTGACTCGTTACGCCCGAATGTTCCATGTACCTGACGGTCGTCCTCATTACTTAGAAGGATGTTATGACCGTCGCGGACTGCGCAGTTTCCTTATTGAGTTACAGTTGCGCAAGCGTCGATCTTTTGGTGTTTGTGCACACAGCGTGTTGAGATGCGATGCGGTATCGCTAAATGGGTCCAAATTCCAAACTTGATCTATTATAATAATGCCCATTTCTAAATAGCAATTAGACAAATTCTGTAAAAATCCCACCGTTAGGTTTAAAGAAATGTTCCCAGAAAAACACATAGTCACGACGCCGTTCAAAAACTTTATTGGCAATTTCATTAACAGAAAAATTCATCAGCGGTTTTATATTTATCCCACTTTCAGCAGTTATAAAAATATCTCTCAATTTCAAGTTTTTTCACGATTTTATTATATAGCTTCAGTTCACGCCAATCTCTTGGGCCGCTCTGAATATAGCGGTAAGTTCTGAATATATAACTATATATTATACTGGCAACACTTTTTGATGCGTGACAATCGTCTGTGTATTCTCTCAGATGAAAATAAACATGATTAATAAAAATAGACATTCTGGTGAGTTAAATAATTACATACCAAGATACAACAACGAGGACTGCATATTATTATATAACAATATAACTATTACTTGACTTAGTTAAAATTCATACGTTAGGCGTAACACATAAATTTTAACATTAATAAAATTTATCTTCGCTGTATGTAAACTACATATGATTGTTTTTTTTTAATTACTGCATCTGCAACCAATAATGAGGCTATAAATATATATAGCGTAGCATACTCATTAAGCACAAACCCTAACCGTGAGAATCGCGTCGCAGGCACGTCACGTCGACTCGAAACTGGGTTTATTTAACCTATAAATGTAAAAACGCATTACGAATTCAGCTCATTTGAATTTTGAAGCGTTTTGCATAATGACAATCATGTGAGTCATCTGATTATATACATAATAAGATATGATCGCGATCGTCTTTACGTTTGTTATTACTTTTTGGAATAAACAGTTAAGGCATAACAAAACGCTTATTGGTTAAAGATTTAGGTAGATTCAAACATCTACATATATCAATCTTCATCGCGGAACGTCATCTAATAGCGAGATTCAAAAAAAGGCATTGCATTAAAATATTCCCATAAACAAACTTGTGTTTTGTGCATTTTTTTGTGTGAAACATCTACAAGCGAGGGTAAACCTGATAGTTGGCGTGGCGAGACGTGGCGACACGATGCCATGCGCAAACGACTGTGCGCAATCTCTCTTTCCGGATTGAGCTCGCATACCTATAGTGTATACAGTGTTGTTTACTACGTTACATATGTGTTTCACATCTGCCTGGCGTCCTGTGACGGCTCAATTTTTTTGTAATTAACGACGACGAGCACTGATAACCAATGAGTAATATATGATGTAAATCCTGCAAAAACGATGTGCGAGGCATTAGTTAGGTTTATAAGTGCATATTATAAAAATGGTCACAGTGTCTCACATTGCCCCATTATCTATATATACCTCTGTCGTATACAATAATATATATATATATATATATATAAATGGTGCTAAATAGTTACTAAAAGACTATAAATGAAAGGCTGGTCTTTGATTTAATGTTTATAAATTATTGTCATACTGCTTGTATGATCTGCACATAACTGTAAAACAGTTTATTACAATTAGACTTTTAGCTCTAGAAATGAATGACACAAAATAGCTCTATGCGGCAATTATTACAAAGATAATACCAAAAAACCGTTTGGTTGTATATACTCATTTAACTGAAAAAGTACCGAAACGATTATTATGAATATGTATACACAGGAATTATACATCATTCACTAATCAATGAACTATTCAAATAATATAGAATACTTTTAGAAATTGAAGAGAGTATATATATATTAAAATCTCTATATATAGGTATACAAAATTATACGCAATATAATTATAATTGATAATTCGTACAAACTATTAATTAGAGAATGACGTATGCTTTCTGTGCACGGAACGTTATAAAAATTGGTCAAACTGTTTTACAGTTATGTGCAGATCATACAAGCAGTATGACAATAATTTATAAACATTAAATCAAAGACCAGCCTTTTATTTATAGTCTTTTAGTAACTATTTAGCACCATTTTTAAAATGATTATGTGATACAGATATTACAAATAAATGAAGGTATATAAGTATACGAAGTGGGTAAAACTATTACTATAATATATAATAATTGTAGAGAGAATAAAAATGAGCAATAATAAGATTACAAGACCGAAGTAATCACTGCGTAATAAACACGTACGAGGCCGTACGTATAGCCCGTATAATATATAATATTACATAATGACATTCGCGTGTCCACTCACGCGCATGCGCTAAACATCTAACGCGATAGCGCTGCGCCCGCGCACCGCATACCAAACCGTGACTTACTTTCCATCGTCCAGGATTATCTGTACGCCATCTTACTCACATTTAGTGAAAGTCGAACTAGGTTGTAAATATTTTTAATAATTCAGACTTTTGAAGCTATCAAGACAATCTTTTAAATGCATAAACATATTTTTCAGTTTTCTAAATTAAACAACTTAAAAGCAATTGTTTACGAAAAAAAAGCGACAGAATACTAAGTATTACATGAATATACCGTTTCAACATAATACATTACGAGAAATATGTACTAATATTATATAGCTGGAGAGTTCGTATGTTTGCTTGAACACGGTAATCTATCAAAATCTACTGGTCTGATTTGAAAAATTCTTTCAGTGTTGAATAGCTCATTTATTGAGGAAGGCTATATATCATCATGCTAAGACCAAGCGGAGCAACAATGAAGAATGTTTTAAAATCGGGTTTTATTTCCTTTTTAGAGATTCCGCTGCGTGTTAGGGTTAGCCCAAAGTAACTATTCTACGCAGACGTAATTTCATTATGATTGAGATGTTTCATTGCCATACAATAACTTATCGCTGGGGAAATAGGGCAAGGTAAAAAATCAGGAAACTTCTCGCTTCTTTTTATATACTTTATATGTTTTAGACCTCAATCTCACTCGATCCTAGATAGATAGCGATGTGGTCTAAGATGGTAAATACGCAGACCTCGTAGGAGACTGGCTGTCAAGTTTAGCTGTCGGAAGACTTCTATAGGTGCTTGCCGGCTGATGTTCAACTTGAGAATTGTAGCTAGCCAGGCTGTATTCAAGAAAGCCCTACCACAGTGACATGGTTTCATTACGATGTTTTCCTTCACTGAAATCTCCAGCTCATATGACAAGGATTGGAGCCTTTTTTTTTTACGTGGAGAACCCTCACATTGCCAGGTCCCCGGGGGAAGATCTGAGCTGAATCGACCTCCAATCGACTAAAAAACTCCACGGTAACCTACGCCGCACCATGGGGGTGTCTCGGGGTTGCGTTAGCAAGCTCCGGTACACCCCCGGCGGCAGGCGTTTCCCACGCCACACCCGACTGAGGCAGTCCGGTCACATGACCGCCTCCCAGCCCGCCGGACCCGTGCAATGGGAGGTCAGGGCCCCCGCCCCTTCCCCCCTGGGTTCAGCTGGCAGCGGAAAGGCTAAGCCGCTCCGCCGCCACCCCACCTTTGATTTTTTACCGAGGTTTACTCCTCATCCGCCTCAGCCACCCTGAGATCCCCGCAAGGATTGGAGCCTAGGGTTCAGTGTCTAAACACGCTGATCACTGATATATCACTGCTTCTTAGGACTTCTATCTGGCGGTTAATACTTCAAGGTAACTACCAAGGTAAATACCAAAGTAACTAACAAATATTGTGCATATCACAACTTGTCTCCAGATAGCTCTCTGCGTATCAAAGGGAAGAAGGGATGGAACAAAGAAAGGGAAGCTTAAGTTTGTCCATCAAAGAGTCGTATTAAAAAGTTACTGGAGATAAAGGAATAAGACCTCCTTAAAAATTTGGTCAAGGAAGAGACATTCTCATAATCTCATATGACCCTTTGGACATATATAGTGCTTATTTCTGGAGCACCACACGACTTAGACTTACTCTTGCCGAATGAAGGTATGGGCAGCCCACGACGAACTGGCGATTTCAGACTCTGAGAAATCCACTGTTTCATATTCTTCCACATACAGTAGTACTACAAGAACATTTCTCAGGTTCAGGTTTCCTCACGATGTTTTCCTTCACCGTCAGCCGATAGTTGTTTGTTATTTATATTAGTAAATGTACGCGTAGTCCGAAAAATTGAATGTTCCATGCCGATGTACGAACCGCTCGATAAGCAAATACGCTGTACCCAGTTTATAATATTACAAATCTTGCAATTCAAGGCTCATCTAAAATCCAGTTTACTTGTAAAATCGCCCGCAATACACGGACACGTGTTACGTAGCTACACGGTAAAGTAACCCGAGCTGGGATTGCTCAAACCAATGTAATATTTGCAGGGCTATATCTACAAGTTGCATAACAACTCGCCCTATTAATATTGTAAACACTGATTCATTTTTGGTTGATAAAACTTACACTTTAAAATGTACTGGTGAATTTGGTACCACTTGGTTTTAATCTAGCTATATGTTCAGTTATGATGTAATTAATTCTACAGATTAAGGAGAATGGACTGGCTTTAAAATACATTTATAGCTGCTAAACTACACAGATCTGTTCTTGGCGATAGATATTCTAGCGAAATATATCCAAGTAGTATTATTAATGGGAAAATTCGTGAGTATGGATGGATGTTTGTTACTTTTCACTCAGAAATTACTAAACGGATTTTGTTGAAATTCTACAGTACTATATCTTATGTATTTGAATAACATATAATATATTTTTAAATATATTGTTTGAAATTAGCCAAAATATAATAATCAACGTTAAGTAAGCTCGAAAAAATACTGCGATCTTCGAGCTACCTCAACGTGCGCTGCCGTTAGATTTAGAAGAACATACTGATGAAAAACTGTCCAAAAGCATAAGGGTTTAAGCTCCATACAAACGAATGTAGAACTTATGATACACAGGTCAGATTGTTGGCAATATACGTTTAAAAAAATACCATATTTATTACAAAATTGTAAAAACTCAAACAATAAAAAAACAGCTAGATATTTAAAAACAAGATAATCCATCTTGAGATTTAGATCTTAAAAAATCAGCCGAAGGGCTTAAACAATAGATTAGACTCATATGGATACCTTTGTGTTCACGCCTTAGTAAATAACAATGATTTTAAAAATGACATTTACACATAACTACTGATGTATTAATTTATACATAAAAATGAATGTATATATGTGAATATCAATAAAATCAAACCCCGTTTGACCAATCATCTTCAAAGTCGACGCGACTAATTGTTCACGGAGATGATTTTCATGCTTTTCATTTTAAGTCGTCACTAGATGGCGCTATACTATACTTTGTTATTATAATCTAACACAAACGAGTGTCACAATTAACGCCTCCATTAATTAATCATATTATGATATAAAACAATACACAATTTAACAAGCGAACGACTCCGTGATCAATCACTAAGTTATATGATCATAATCATGGTTGATTGATGACTGTGAACAATGTCATGATGGATCAGATGACTTCATTACTCGCTTACAACAATTGGAGCGAATAAAAAGCTTAAATACACCACACACCGAATGTAAAACCCGACACTGTGACTCTCTTTTACTTTATGACTTTTGGACATTCGCTATACTCCCAGCTGCCGAGCCAAGCTGACGATAAATTGCCCATATCTTGATGGATTATCCTTCTGGATTGCAATGATCACGGGAAAAATCATTTATTTTGATATTATAAAAAATAGGTGGTAATAAATTTTTTTTTTTTATATCTAGGTTCACATTATTAAGAAAGCGTAACTAGACTTATTACTATCTTACAATAATGAAAACAATAAAAATGAAATGATTATTTATGTATGTATGTACATACATATGGGTATTCTTATTTCATATATAAATATTCAATATATTTATATTAATATTTTTTGTACTTTTTATTTTTTATTATTAAAACAAAAACTATGCATGGATAAAATAAAACTTAAAATAACTCTTTTATAAATAAATAAAAAAAACCTCAAGTACTTTATCTACAGTTTGTAAGTTCATAATAAAATATATACAATAGCTTATTGGCCTTAATTTCAATAATAAAAGATTATAATATGCACTTATTTGACTGGACAACGATCACAATACATATAGTAGAAATCAAATCATAACGCTGCTTTAAATTGTCGCATATGGGAGTGTTCCGTACTTTTGTTATCTGTAGTAATTTATATGTTAGCACAAATCCTTTTGTTTTCATATTACTTTATCGTTTAAAAGGAATGTATCTGTCCACTACTTTTCGTGAACGCACCTTTAAAAACGTTCGCAAGTGCTGCCCTCTAAGGCTAAACAGTTTACCTTTGAATCTAGCAACATACAAAACCGCTCTGAGTTATCTGCGCTAATAAACATTGCAAAACCGGTACAGATATCTAACAATCCGTTAAAAGAAACCAAGTGCCAGTGTAGACTTTGTGTCTTCTATTAACAAACCAGCGATCTAAGCCACGAACCAAGCCGGGGTACCCCGAAGAAGAGGATCTCCTAGTGCGGGTGAGTGGTGGATACAGTCCTCCTAAATTCATTTCCTATACAGGGAGTAATTATGGAGAACGCTGAAGTATCCTTAACTCTTGCTTCAATCAAAAATAACTATCATCAGTTAACCTTGTTGTGGTGGTATATTTAAAAAAAAAACAATTCTTAAAAGTCTTGTTTACTACCTAAGTAATTTTGATTTTATATAAACCTTGGAAACGAATTTATGTCTTAAAAGAAAAAAAAATGTAATACATAGTATATAGGTACTTATACAACATTTCATTATGTCAAGTTGAGAAGTTAAAGCGTGAAAGCGTAATATAAAGAAACAAACTCACATTTATATTTATAATATTAGATAGAATTATTACTGTAATTATCAAATGGATAACAATAACAAAGGATCATATGTTGACTTGTGTTCTAACAAAATAGTGACAGCCCTGTTTAGAACTTTCGAGAAATTTTCGTGACAACTACGAAACCATTTTCTATCAACTATAATTATACAAAATAACCAGTCTATATTATACACGACAACACAACATTGCTAAATATAGCGTCAAATAACTCGAGTTTATGAATAAAAAATAAAAACCATGACACGTACGACATACCCGATCCCACCAAAAACACCCACTTTCGCACATAAAACTTTAATATTTAAAAGTACTACAGACACGTGTCCATATATTTAATGGACAATTGTGAAAATTACATAATAACAGTGAAAGTAAAGGAGTAAATTTACATATTTATCTTGACACACGACCAGGTCTTTTATTTTAATATCAGTAATTTATAACCTATAAATTAAACATCTTCAACTGACATAATACTGCATTTTCTTCAATTGACGACACAGAAACATCTGCCAGTGTCGATATAATCTTATACGAACATTATAACATTATACATACCACGGTATATTATTATAAATAAATAATATTTTTTTAAATATTTTAGACTGTTTATATGTATAATAATACATACATATTATACTAATAGAGAGCATAGAAAAGTTAAGGCATTTAAATCATTTCGTAATTTTTTTTCTAACGCTTACATTGCTAGCTCTGGCAAACCCTTATGAGACACAACAAAATAATATATGTAGGAATTTTAGTACTTAAAAAGGTCTACAGAAAATTCTTGGATTACACATATTTATATATTAAGAACAGTCCACATAATATCATTTATATCTGCATATCTGACTTTTTTGTAGGAGTTATCAAGCTCTATAACTTTTCTAGAACTCAGTCATATATCTCTCGTCGTTAAAGCAGCGCTCGTAAGAAACGTTTTCGTTCGGTCGTTTTGCCTCCGACTTTCAATTCAATTCAATTCCAAATCCGACTACCACAAAAAAATCTTTACATTTTTCAAGTTAATATATAGCCTAAGACACAAATAACGTGGTTTTCTAGTGGTAAAACAATTTTCAAAATCAGTTTCATAGATCCAGATATTAACACCCACAACCTCACAAACTTTACCTCTTTATAATATTAGTATAGAAAAATATGAAGTTATTCGTGATGTTGTTTTAAACAATACAGAAATAATAATTATACAACGTAATATTATAGTTGAAATGGTCACTTAACGATAATATTGATTTTTACAGCATATCAATGAATATTTTAGGATATAGCAAATATTTAAATATATAGGCAACAAAAAAAATTAACTGATCAGATTACTAATATTCTTGGACGTTGATGAACTGTAAACGCCAAAGCGCCAAAAATTGATCTAAAAGTTAATATGTTAAACTGATACATTGGCTCAACTTTGATAAATACATTGCACATGTGCGAAAAAGGTGTTTTTTTTAATGTCATAGGTGGCAAACGAACAGGTAGGTCACCTGATGTCAAGTGATCACCACCGTCCATGGACACTACCAACACCAGAGGAGTTGCTAGTGCGCTGCCACCCTTTGGGGGGAATGGTTAGGGGAGGGAGAGGGAGAGGAGAGAGGAGAGGGGAGGGGAGGTGGGCCTCCGGCGCTCTCACTGACCGAACGAAACGCAACAATGCAAGCACTGTTACTTCACGTCGGTTTTCAATGAGAGGGTGGTACTACCCCGGACGAACCGACCCATTCATGCTAAAACCAGTAACAGTTCCAGCGTGGCTCTACCACCATAAGAAACTGTGATCCTAGAGCTTTATAAAATTAAACTAAGTAATAGCGAAGATACACCGAACTAGAAACGTTATGTGTGAAGTTTTATAAAAAATAAATTGTTTATTCCAAATAATCACTTCTAGGCAATTTTATAATATTATTATGTTATATACGCAATAGGCATACGCTTCTATGTAGATTTAAACGAAAATTGTATTAATAAACTGACATACATTGTGTAACCTTAAAACCGTTTTTCGATCAAATTAAATGCAGGGTCATCGAGTTCTGCTTTTTATGTGACCTTTCCCATTTTATTCACGAACAAGCATTTACTTGCAGCAACGCTCACGTTGACATTATGACACTTGATGCATTTATTAATTAAGGCAACCAACTGAAGACTTGAAAGGTTCAAGAAAATATACAAACAATTGGGAACAAAAATTTATATCGCAAGAATAAGCAAGGGCGCTATGGGCAGTAAACAAGAGTGCCGTAATATTATTATATATTGCTTATCTCTTCCCCAGAAGCTAAATTAATTTATTTTCCATAGAATATAAATTAATACAGGTACAAAATTAAAATTGTAATAACATATATCATGTATTATAAGATTTACAAAATAATTATATTTGCGGTTGATAAGTATGGTTGTACACATATTTTAATAAAGGCACAGTCACGAAACAGTAACTTTATAAGTTTTGGAACCACTGAGCTAGACAATTATTAGATAATTAGCAACCAGTTTTCTAGAATAGAATTTCCCTTCCAATAATTTTTATTATGCTAGAATGGATAAATAGTATTCATATTGTCTTATTGATTTCCATTTTGTGGAAAAAATAAACTACATTAATCAACTGAATTAGATATATAAAGACATACAAACAGACTATAATATTATAATCAATAACAATTTAAAGGTCAAGTAAACAAGAATATTCTCTAAATAAACAAACAAGAGCCTACGGGGAATACTGATCTACTAAATTATATTATTGCGCCGTGTTCATAACGACGTGAACAGATATTTCTGAAAACTTGTATATCGGTATCAGATCCCAGTTTTTACAACACCTCTTATAAAATGAATTAGTTTATTGGTAAATTAAGACTTTTCATAATTGTGTAGAGACATCAAGACTTTATGTGAATTCTGTCATATGTACAATGATGATTGTTGTGAGATTTTTTTTCTTTCGTGAGAAGGGTTTTCTGTTGCCTTCCTGACGCACACTATGATTGTGAAATAAATTACTCAAGACGACATTACCTAGGGATGAACTTAAGGACACACTAAAAACTTTATACGCTTTCCAAGGTTGGCAATGCAGTAATAATACTGTTGTCGCGTATATACAAAGCGAACGGGCTGGCCTGATTCAAGCTTGAATTCAGTATTTCCATACCCACAAGCAACACAAACCACTAACCTGGCTGTTGTAATTAGCCTGTAGGAGACCCACTGCAGAGCCATAGGCCTTTTCCCGAAGGATGATAGAGGCATAATCAGAATGCCAGCCCACGACATATTCGCGATTTTAGTCTCTGAGAAATCCACAGTACTATATTTTCCCACATGCAGTAGTATTAAAAGAATATTTCTCAGGTTAAGGTTTGTTAATCGTCTGTATTTATCGCTGTATTTACGCTGTATTTATCGTCACCGTCAGCCGATAGTTTACCAATTTAAATTAGTAAATAGTAAAAAAAAAGCGTACGCGAATTCGTTGGTACATGGTCAAGGTTCAAACCTGCGGACATCGAATTGATATTCCACCAGTCAATCCTAACTAGATCACAGCGACTTTTCATTTGCATACAAACAATTAAAATACAAACAACCACTTGAACATCGACGTAGAGTCGCTTGTCTTGTGGTATTTTATCGGCTACACTTTGGGGAATATGCACAAGACCTGCACCAACTAATTCCACTGTCTCCATTTCATCTCAGGACTACCAGACGCCGTACAGACCTCCATTCATTCGCGGTTGACATACCCTTCATCCGGACGAAGTGCTTCGCTTCGTCATTTATTATGCGAACCGCGAGGGAGTGGAATGCGCTGCCTGCGTCTGTTTTTCCTGAAGCATATGATGTAGCAATCTTCAAAAAAAGAATCCATCAGCGCTCAGTGACATTGTAAGTTAAGACTAAAAGTGACCGTTGAAAGAGATCATAGCCCGGTAACCCGGTCTACCTAAATATGAAAATGCTCGGAAAAGTACTAGTGTTGTAGTTGTTCAAATTTTTTTTTCGAACTGACTACGCTTTTGACCTAGCAAGGTCTTAACAGCTTCACCGGACTACTAGTTGTTCAAAGACGACGGTAAATATTTGATATCAGATAGGTCGTCAGACTGAGTGCTGCTAATTGAAAAAAATGTGGAAACGCTAACAACGGTTAAAATTAATGGATGTGCCTATAGTGCCTTTCATGACGAAATCCAACAAGAACTTAGATGGAAATTCACTGTTATTGACCACGTCATATTCTAATCAACATTCAGTCTGGTACAAAGTACTATAGTGCCTTCTTCCCCAATTCTCTCATTGTTACCAATTAAGGTACCACATATATGTGATTTTGCTCTACGTCTCTTAAAGCTTTAGGACGGCAGCATTTAATGTCATAATTATACTTCTATATTCATTAATCTATACTTCTGTATTTTTTCAAAATTTGTAATTGGCTTAATTTAGGTTTGTTTAATTTTATGACATTAAAAATAAAGTGCCTTTTTGTCAGAGAGAAAAGTCAAAAAGTACTCCAAGTCATAAACTGAAAATATATGTCACTAGCTTTTATCCGTAACTTCTCTCGTAACAAACACTCATTTTTAATATTAAATAGGATTTCTTAATTAATAAGCTTGAATAATTATCTACAATACTTTCAGAAATATAAAGTGTCAATATATACTCATGAAATGGCGGTAAATACCATGATAGATACCATGTTAAATTTTCTATAATATTTTGAAATTATAATATGTAGTTAGATTCTAATACTAAATAAAATAAGCCAATACGGAAGTATAAAATGGATAATGGTATCCATAGAACATGTTACACCATCTGGAAACTACTTACACATTCACTTTTGCATTGCATAATGATTAAACAAGCATTGTGAACGGATAATTTACTGGGAAAGGTGCCGGAGCTTTACGTACTACCTATTCTGGAAGAACAACAATATCAACTGTCTCTATAGATCATTCTAGCAAATATTTCGAAGCGATTTCTCAATATTAAATCAGTCATTCAGAATATCGAGGTAGTAATAAGTTCTTATTTGGTGTGCGCATTGCTAAAATACTGCCTTCATGATGAAAGTCTGCCACCGAGTACTAAGTTCGAGCACATTATTACTCAACTTCCAGTAATATTGTGTACAAAAGCATATACATGAGATAAAAAAAATTAGCCAACAATTTTACCAATGACTCAAAAAGAAAGTTTCTTACTACCTGTACGAGTATACAATGTATTTTATTTATTTTCTCAGAACATTTGAAGTCACCTGTGTACAAGATGTTTTTTGTGCAAATTAACTTTAATAAGAAATTACAAGAATACAAAGTTGCTAAATAACAATGGCCTCAAAATGAAATGTTGACAAGTGTATGAAAAAACCAATTACCGACTTAATTATGCACCTTTAAAATCATAAGGTCGTAACTTTTGGTCTGTTCTCGTTTATATCCTTATGTTTTTAAGGTACGGACTTGTCGAATAAAAAGTAAACTGTCAATAACTGTAAGCCAGATCTTTTTACACGCAGACGTGGGCTATCTCAAGATTCGCCACCAAATCCATACACGACTTTCAGCATTCAAAAACTTCTAACTACCTTTAGTTAGTCCTTACTCTATCTTTTTTAATGTGGGGAGATCCTCTAGTAGACGCCACTGTACTGGCCGCCGCTATAGTTAGTGTAGTAGTATGGGATCGAAAAAGATATAATAATATATCACTATTTTTCGGGTGATGACATCAGGACTTAATGTTCGCCAACCTAAGTTTCTTTGTAGACTTTCTTTTCAAAATTGTGTTCACTTTGTTATATAGTGGTAGTTGTAATGTCGAAAGTCGTACCCTCAATAGATTTTGGTTTCAAGGGAACAAACATAACTGCAGTATTATATTAATTCATGCCGACACCTACCTTTATAGAAAAAGAACGAAGACTGTTAAGAGTTTGTTGTAATTCATACAAAACTTCGTTGATTTTATTTCATTATATCGTCGTAATAGGAAAAGATGGAGTTTCTGTTTATACTCAGTTCTTCCCGTGCGAGTACCTTAAAGATGTGCTTCTAGATATTGGTGAAGGTTAATGAAAGTATAATAATATCTCAGTTTGCTCCCTCAGTGTATTTGAATTGACCGTGTTAACCGATCCTGAAGTTAGCAGGAAGTAATCTTTGCAGCCTTGTACAAGGAACTTAATACCTTAATCCTGGAATTACTTCTAAAATAATACAGATTTCAAAAGATTCGATAACTGTCTCGATTTCCACATATACTATATGTTTAACATTTCTATGCAAGTCCGAGTTCTGCAACATAGCTTGTTGATAAAGAAAAATGTGGTGATAAGGTTATTGTATGATATTACGAAAGTTCCTACTAAATGAGTGACTTGCTACCACTTTCAGGCTTTTTTATGTCATAGGTGGCAAACGAACACGTGGGTCACCTGATGTTATGTGATCACCACCGTCCATGAACACTAACAACACCAGAGGAGTCGCAAGTGCGTTGTCACCCTTTGGGGGAAAGGGTTAGGGGAGGGAGACGGAGAGGGAGAGGGGAGAGGAGGTGGGCCTCCGGCGCTCTCACTGACCGAATAAAATGCAACAATGCAAGCACTGTTACTTCACGTCGGTTTTCTATGAGAGGGTGGTACTACTCCGGACGAGCCGACCCATTCATGCTGAAACCAGTATTAGTTACAGCGGGGATCTACCACCATTAAAAAGGCTGTAATTTTATCGTCGTGTGTCTACCAGTGTATGTATATTTGGTCACATCACTCAGCATCAGAAGAAATTATAGTTAATCTCAAAACAATATAGAGAAAAAGCTACAAAGATTGCATTTAACAAATTTTCCTTTTTCATGTACTATATCAAAATCAAAAATATTTTATTCGATTTAGGCCCTAAGAAGCCACTTATGAACGTCAAAACTACCACCGGTTTGGAAAACAACCCATATGTTAATTTAGTCTTCAGACTCAACTGTCGAGAACAGTACATCTGTAGCAATTATTTAATTATAGTTTAACCGATCATAATTCAATACGCTTTAGTGTTTGAACATGAATGTAGTATAAAACAAAAGTTACCTAAAGTCGCCCTAACTTGTAAAAAATACTTTATGCAAACAATAAAAGATTATTACACATCCGAATGGATTCGTCTACAGAAACTTTAATCAGCTAAAAGCGAAGATACCGAAACTGTCTCTAATTATCGTTATTATATATTTTAAATACGTCGTAGATTCGGAACGTTAAGCGAAATTTATGCGAAGACAATATTAGAGCAGAGAAATGAGCGGAGAGAATGCAATAACAATAAATAGCAATAAATAAAAGGATTCAGCCGCTGCTTGTATTGTATGATAGTAATCCTGTGTTACAGAAACCCATGGAGTCGCTGTTCTTTGAGTAAATGTATATAAATATATTTATTTGTTCAAACATACGTAACAAAGAGTCCTCGGTAATATGTTGGTAGGAAATTAATAAAATATATGTGTAGGAAACAAAAAACCATTTTTAATTTATGTATACATGAAAATGTAATTTGTGAGTTTATGACGTTGTAGGGGGTAATCTCAGGAACTGCTGGACAATTAAATTAAATATTTGAAAAATTATTTAAGTGTTATATAGCTCATTTTTCGAGGAAGGTTATAGGTTATCATCACGGGGTTTTTTTCCCCTTGAGAGCTTCCGCCGCGTCTTAGCGTTAGCCCAAAGTAACTATTGCACGCGGACGAAGTCGCGGGCAGATGCTAGTATAATTATGTATTTACTAGCGATTGTCCGTTTCTTCTTAGAGAACGACATCATGCATTATCTATTGTAATTGTAACTGTTTATCTAGAGCATGCCCGAATAGATGGTAATTTTTTTTCCATTTCACTTGAAATTTATCGATATATTTTGATCAATTTCAGCAATACCTTTATAAATTATAACATATTTATTATTTTCATATACAAGTCATGTTACTGTTAAGTTTCATGAAAATTCCTTGAGTGTTTTTAAAAAGTGTCTATCCATTTCCACAATCTTTTCACACATTTACTCAAGTTTCTTATTTATTATCTTAATAACATTATTAAAGAGGTATCTGTTATGCTGGTAATTAATTCCTACCTATTAATTATTTAATCCTATTAAATGAAAGACATGCAACTGGTTTCACAAACGTTAGTACAATAAAAGCAGGGTAATCAAATGAGGGAGACGAAATATATCTTTTACATTAATATTATAATCTAAATTATTATTACGTATTACACAAAAATATATTTCTTCCAATATTATTATAGTTCTTAAAATTTAAAAGAGTTAAAAAAAAATTTCAGACCTATGTTGCATGAAAAAAAAAAAACTGACAAAGTTACAAAAAAAAAGACACGCGACTCTATCGCTTTGGGAACCGTAGAGAACTAATCCAAGGCAGCGCCGACTGTTACGGCGATTACTTTAATTGGCTCAATCTCCATTCAAAACCACCTCGCGGCCTGTGGGGCGGGGGGCTCGGGGCCCACGGGGGGTCAACTTAGATTTATAGCGGAAGGGTTAGCCTCCTGATCCCTGTTTATGAAGGAAGATAGGAAAAATGCTTCGAAAGTTGCACGTTTTTGAAAGCGTTTAAGAGGATTTCGGTGTTGCAATTCAACGGCTTTACGATGACTTAAATTTCTTCTTCTCTTATCGTCTCCACGGCTGTGACCATCTTCTTCTTTGTGATCAGTAAGAGATAATCAACTTTTTGTAATATAATTACCAGGTAGTAAGACATTGCAATTATGGTTTAAAAGGAGCACAAATATACTATACGTTTTGCTCAACGCAAATGGCGTTGTACAAACCACTTGGCCAAATGTGGTATGGCAAAATGATAATGGCAGGCGGAGTAGGTTTCTGATCGAGTGGTGACTCGAGAGAGAGCAGTCGAAGTGTGGAAAAACCAAGGGTAAGATGTGTCGACGACATCAAATATCTTGTGGGAAAAACCTGGAAAAGACTGGCACAGAATAGAAAAGAATGGCATAGAATACAGAGGCTTATGCGTTGTAGTGAGTTGAGAAGAGCTGTCCATGATGATGAGCAACTTACACTGTGTGAAGAGCTCATCACAATGGCGTGCTTAATAGGGTCAGCCAAAAAAATTTAGCTTTATACTCTGAAAAATGGGTTGGGAGAGAGAGAGAAGAGATTATTATTAGAAAAAAAAATCATATTTCGGTAAAAACTACTTTCAAAAAAATCTCTCTCATATATTTGTAGGAGATTGAATTTTCTACAAAAAAGGTCTCTTACAATTTTTTTTTGGAAACCTCACCTGTTTAAAAATTATTGAAGTTTTATTATTTTCAGGCAGATTTCTTTTTTCTGATGACTTTTATAACCTTCTATTTTTTAAACTTGCGCACTGCTTAAGGTTCCAGGCCATAATTACAATAATTACTGCGGCTGGATTGTGGCTTGACACTGAGCATTATGAAATTAAATGATTAACTAGCACTTAATAGCACTAGGGAAGTTTCGCACGCCGTTAAAATATATAGTATTTTAATGCAGTTTACCGCCGCCAGATGGCACTATGTATTACTATACAGAAAGTCAGTGAAATAGTAGTATTAACATGGAGTACTATCGCTAGAAAAATAATAAATAAACACACAGAAGGAATTTATACTTTGGGTTATTGGTATAGATAAATACTATTTATAAATATAAATCTAAGGTGTCTATACTTTTACGACTTTTGTTAAAAAAAATTGTTGCAGTTGTCTAGAAATAAGTAAAAATTTATTTTTTTGAAATGTCTGTCTATCTTCCTATCTGTTTGTATGAACACGCATCACTGATAACGTACTGGGTTCACAGTAAAACCACACAAAGAAAGTCATAAAGCATATCCTAGAGAGAGATCCTTGATTCATTAAAATCGGATCACTCTAGCAAAAGTTATTGTTATTTTTTTAATCACGATGCGGCGTAAGTTAAAGAGAAAATTAGATAAGTAAATAGACTTAACACATTCAGATGACTTTCTTAATCAATGCTTACATAAAATTCCACGTGGACGAAGTCGCGCGCACAGCTAGTATATAATAAACACGTGCACAGGTTATTAGTATAGATAAACACGCAATATTAGTATAGATAAATACTATCGTCAATTTTTAATAAATTTGAGAAATTGTCACCCCCTTCCTGTGTTTATTACGTGTCCCATCCCTTTAGTAGATACATCGGCTGGGAGTGCTCTCTCCCCAGACGAGGAGCGCCCTCTGTCGACGGCCAAGCCATGTTTTCATCAGTCGAGGTAACGTGTGACGCGACGCGGGACTAAATCTTCATTTTTGACGTCCCACGGGGTATGCCAATGATATCGACTCACTAGAAGCGTCTAGTTCTCAAATCTCATCAAAAATAATGTGCGTGTTAATTCCCCTACTTACGACCAATTGATTACCAGATGAGTTATTATTTTATCTTATTCTATTACATTCATAATATATATATCATTCAATGTATAACATACTTCTTTCTTTCCATATCTATGCTCTATTAGCGACTTAGATCCTTTGTCTGTTAAAAACTCTTGTTTTTGTTGTATATGGCGAAAAAGCCCGTCGTAGTGATTCGCTTCTGCGGGTCGCGTTTCGGGATTAGCCTGTGCATATCCAGCTATTCGCAGGCCGGCATGACAGCGGTAACCAGCGATGCATAGTGTGTCACTCGGTGTTCGCTTTTGTTTTTGGACTGTACAGTGCTTACCATCAGGCATATTGCAGTCACTTTGCCGATCTACAATAAAAAAGAAAAAGTAAGTTAATATAAATTTCACCATTTTGTAATCTAGTTAGGCGGAATATTGTTCGTTGGCATTATTCTGTAGAATCAATTGTATCCAACAGAGACTACGTCGTGCATGCTCCATTCATCTTGTATAAAGTAAATAATATAACATGTTAATAAAACGTTTCTAAGTAACAGTCAATGACACTGAGCATTATGAAATTAAATGATTAACTAGCACTTAATAGCACTAGGGAAGTTTCGCACGCCGTTAAAATATATAGTATTTTAATGCAGTTTACCGCCGCCAGATGGCACTATGTATTACTATACAGAAAGTCAGTGAAATAGTAGTATTAACATGGAGTACTATCGCTAGAAAAATAATAAATAAACACACAGAAGGAATTTATACTTTGGGTTATTGGTATAGATAAATACTATTTATAAATATAAATCTAAGGTGTCTATACTTTTACGACTTTTGTTAAAAAAAATTGTTGCAGTTGTCTAGAAATAAGTAAAAATTTATTTTTTTGAAATGTCTGTCTATCTTCCTATCTGTTTGTATGAACACGCATCACTGATAACGTACTGGGTTCACAGTAAAACCACACAAAGAAAGTCATAAAGCATATCCTAGAGAGAGATCCTTGATTCATTAAAATCGGATCACTCTAGCAAAAGTTATTGTTATTTTTTTAATCACGATGCGGCGTAAGTTAAAGAGAAAATTAGATAAGTAAATAGACTTAACACATTCAGATGACTTTCTTAATCAATGCTTACATAAAATTCCACGTGGACGAAGTCGCGCGCACAGCTAGTATATAATAAACACGTGCACAGGTTATTAGTATAGATAAACACGCAATATTAGTATAGATAAATACTATCGTCAATTTTTAATAAATTTGAGAAATTGTCACCCCCTTCCTGTGTTTATTACGTGTCCCATCCCTTTAGTAGATACATCGGCTGGGAGTGCTCTCTCCCCAGACGAGGAGCGCCCTCTGTCGACGGCCAAGCCATGTTTTCATCAGTCGAGGTAACGTGTGACGCGACGCGGGACTAAATCTTCATTTTTGACGTCCCACGGGGTATGCCAATGATATCGACTCACTAGAAGCGTCTAGTTCTCAAATCTCATCAAAAATAATGTGCGTGTTAATTCCCCTACTTACGACCAATTGATTACCAGATGAGTTATTATTTTATCTTATTCTATTACATTCATAATATATATATCATTCAATGTATAACATACTTCTTTCTTTCCATATCTATGCTCTATTAGCGACTTAGATCCTTTGTCTGTTAAAAACTCTTGTTTTTGTTGTATATGGCGAAAAAGCCCGTCGTAGTGATTAGCTTCTGCGGGTCGCGTTTCGGGATTAGCCTGTGCATATCCAGCTATTCGCAGGCCGGCATGACAGCGGTAACCAGCGATGCATAGTGTGTCACTCGGTGTTCGCTTTTGTTTTTGGACTGTACAGTGCTTACCATCAGGCATATTGCAGTCACTTTGCCGATCTACAATAAAAAAGAAAAAGTAAGTTAATATAAATTTCACCATTTTGTAATCTAGTTAGGCGGAATATTGTTCGTTGGCATTATTCTGTAGAATCAATTGTATCCAACAGAGACTACGTCGTGCATGCTCCATTCATCTTGTATAAAGTAAATAATATAACATGTTAATAAAACGTTTCTAAGTAACAGTCAACTATCACTTAGTGAAATAAATATCGCTATTACTATGACAATTTATAGAAAACTTTAGAGAGTTAAAGTTAAAACAATAATCTTATTATACAGGTAAAGAGGTTGTTTATTTTTCGTTTATTTGAACACGATAATTTCCGAAATTACCAGATAAATTATGAAAAGCTTTTTTTTGTATCTTGTAATTTATTTATTGACAAAAATTATAACCTAACATTACGCTATGACTCTTAGCAGCAGAGTAAATACCATATGAAATATAGGTTAGAAAGTGTGATATGTGGAAACAAATTAATAATGCTTGCAGTCTTTGCAGCGTAATACTAGATATTGAAAGCTGAAGGTGGGAAAATTGAGGAACATCAGGAAATATACAATAACTAGTAATAACTAGGAGCAAGTAGTATGACAAAATATCAAACATTGCTTTTTTAAACCGTAAACGTTCACCGAAATATATATATACAATTACCACATCCAGTAAACTGTAGGTGGAAGAACGTCCGAGCCTGGGGACAGCGTTAATGTTGATATATCGGCCACAGTTCGGACGGACAGACGTTCCTCCGTTCACAAGGTAAATAATAAGGACGCTGAGTATTTATTTATTCATTTTATATTTATTTTAAACTAACGTCTGCCAGTAATTCCGTTTATATTTGGATATAAAGTTTTATCCCATGTCCTTATAAAATATAGTAATCTTAAATGTTATAAATAAATTAATGTTGTAACATTTATTACATTTTTACGCTTAGTTTTTTTACACATCTTCACAAAAGCTTCCAGACTATATAGTTTTTATTAATATTCAATAGGTACACGCTTGGCCACACTCTCACCTGATGGTAAGTGACGATGAGGCCGACGATGTATCACGCTTACCCACTAGATGCCTGTTCACTCTACACTTGAAGACTCCCAAGTTATAAGATGACGGGAAGACAGACGCCGAGCCGTACGTATAATGAATGTGGAAGCAAAACGCTTCGTACGAATTACGGGAATATCAACCACGTAAGGATGGAAACCCTCACGGCGTCTAGTCGTCCTCTGATGGAATGGGGACGGTGGAATTATATTATGTAATTCCTGTGCACACTCTCCAAAGTGTAACCTATAAAACACTAAGAGACAAGCCACTTTTCGTCGATGCTCTAAACTGAACATTCTTGAATCCCACAGCGTTTCATCACCGACAAGCCAAGAACGGCCAGTTGATATTTGGCTGATCCGTCCCATAAGTGACAGCAATATTCCACACATGAGCGTACTTGAGCTTGGTATAGGCTAAGAAGCTGTTCTAGTGTTTATCTTGGTAATCTGGATACCATCAAACAGCCATAGCGACGGAGTCTCAGGGTCAATATAACCTACAAACCTTCAAGAAATGAGCGCACTCCCTTCTCAAAGGCCGGCAATACATTTTTTATGTTCCTTGTGTAGCATCTCATGGATTGCAGTGATCATTTACCATCAGGTGTGCGGGTCACCTCACAGGGTCACCACAGGGTTCTTTTGCCTCCGATCACATAAATAAATGCTATATCTAACAAAACATAATGGTAATGTGGCTGTTAGGTACTTGACAGCAGATTTTCGACTAAAATTAGGACTTAACTAAATGAAATATTAAAACTTTAATAAAAGTGTTCTTGCCTTTTAAAATGGACAAATACTTCGTGTTCAAATCTTAAAGGATAAGTAATTACGAACAACACTAGATAAAGAAGTTTCAAAGTGTATGTGGTAACAAAGCAATACATGAAGCAGAGAAGCAAATGTTAAACAAAATGGATAAGATTAAGAATTAGTATATCTGAGAAAGTATGAAAGTCCTGTAACAAGAAGAGTATTGAGTATGTAGGTAGACGGATATAAGAGTAGGCAGTGTTTTTCAAAGTTTTTCTTGACACGGCCCGTTTAATATGAAGAAATATTTCGCGACCCCCCCTACCCGTTGTTTCTCTTTCATGTATTTTATTTTGTGACAGATATTCAATTCAAAGTATTTATTCATTTTCATAGTTAGGGTTCGGATAAATATATAAAAGTTCGAAGATTTTTTTTTATTTAATACAAATGATTATATCCTTTAGTTAACATTTTTCCTAATAAATCTTTTAGAACTTTGTTTTTTACTGTAGTAGCTTTCACAACCTTTTGTAACTCCGCTAAAGAGACTTCGCGATCCCCTTGGGGGTCGTGACCCACACTTTGAAAAATACTGGAGTAGAGGAAGACCGAAGAAGATATGAATGGATTGTGTGAAGAATTATATATTTATAAAAGGTGTAATACTAGATTGAGATTTAATGTAGGAGAGTTGAGAATTGAAGTTGTGCTGATCCAACTTATATGAGTGAAGAGTAGTAAGATGGTGATAAGTTTATGTAATATTCGATCACGACTTTGTTCTTATCCCACGCGGCGTCTTGAATAAAGAGGAAGATAAAAATAGATAGATGTCTGTATAAGTTTATTTACGTTAATCAATTATTGTGTTAGGTCATATGGAATAAATTCCATAAATATGTAAAGAAATATCATGTAAGTAAATTTGAATTACGCTCATTAGTAGTATACCGCGAGAGGAGTAATTTTTAAAGTGAATCTTGTTTTCCATCACCTCCAACTTTTTCGTCCATGTATTTATTGCATATTGCATTACAGCCGGCTGAGGAATGGGGTAAAATGAAAATATGGCGGTGGCTATGGCTTAATTCAATTTTATTTATATATATATATCATAGGAGGCAAAAAACAGGCGGGTCACCTGATGTTAAGTGACCACTGCAGTCCATAGACACTAGCAGCACCAGGGGAATCGCAAGTGCGTTGCCAGCTTGTGTTTGGGGGGGGAGGAAGAGGAGGTGGGCTTCCGGCGCTCTCACTGACCGAACGAAACGCAATAATGCAAGCACTGTTACTTCACGTCAGTTTTCTGTGAGAGGGTGGTACTACCCCGGGCGAGCCGACTCATTCATGTTTTTTTTTTCTTCTTATCTGCAGACTCTCGGTCCGCACCATTTTAATGCTATCGTTTTATTTAATGTGTAAGTTCAAAATCGTATCTGTGAGCATGTATTGGGTAGTTTTTTTTTAATATATATATTTATTTACCTATTTTAGACGTTATAGCCTTTATGGCGGTTTTATTCCGGTCCCCTATCGCCATCTTTAGGTTATAATCCACAATATGCCGCGCCGGAGCGTCCATGGCCCGATGGATGAACCTACTAACTGCGTCATCAGTCACGTCGGTATAGTAGACACAGGTGTGGGTGTGTCTGGATATTGCCAGTATAGCATGTAAAACACTATCGTGGATTTGCATCCTTCTACCCTTTGTTTACAGGATCACCACCGATTTGAAGGTCAATCCCTGGGATCCGTGGACTGTCAGAACGCGCAATCCTTTCCCTGTCCCGTAGCCCTTGTTTATCAGGGCTTTTTTCTCTTCTTGTCTGTGTACCAGGAAGAGAGTGTCGGGGGTGTGTGAGGATATTTGTTCGCCCTGATAGCCCTTTATGCTCAGAGGCCTCACTATCGGTTGCGGTTAGTATATACCGTCGTATACTTGACTCAGTGCATAGGCTACATCCATCGGGTTCCTGTATGTACAAGTGAGCTGTTGGTCAATACCAGCTACGGCCGTTGGTCTGCTATAAGCCATCCGAAATAAGTTTTCCCGATCAATGTAGGGTAGTTGGTTGAAATCTCCGATGAGGAGAATTTCGCTTGTTTCCGCCAGCCGGCCGGCAGTCAGGATGGTCCCGAAATGGTTCATGAGAGCTTCATCCACGATTAACCTTGGACGCTTATCGTGCTCTCTGAAACCATTTACCGGTATATATGCCATGGTGCGCACCCGCTTTTCGGCTTGTTTGCCGTGTGCCAGGACCAGTTTCTCCTGTTAGCCTTTTGCCGCCTCGGTTGTGGTGGTCGCCAAAGCTCTCCACATCGAAGTTTTTAATTAACCACGTAGTTTTTCCACAGACTGGGACACCGTTCGTCCATTTGATCTCGGGTGTCACCTTAGTGCTTTCCGCCACTGCTGAATTTAGAACTCTCGAGAATCTTTTCTTCAAGCATGATTCTTGTGCACCGAGCGACTACTACGATTGGATCCTCCGGGGGCGCTTCGAAATGATTTCACTCATTCATGTTGAAACCAGTAATAGCTTTAGCGTGGCTCTACCACCTACAATTAATTCTACCTACCTGATTCAATGATTTAAATAAATATTGTGTTCAGTTTCTATAATTGAATGATAGTATTTATTATGTATTCCGTACTCTAATACGCAGATTGGAATTAAAATGTATAGTTGGATATCTTGTCTTTTCCATTATTTTTTTTTCTTTGATTTTCCATTATCATTCCCATTTTCCAATTATTAAGTTACGAAATAAAGCACAATTTTAATATACTAAATCGAATAATTTTCCAAAACTTTCAGTGAAGTGCCTAGAATCCGAAAAAAGTTTCGCTTGCGTCTTGATTTCTTGACACAAAGAATCTCAAGAGAACAATCATCAGAAAAAATAATTATAAATGTTATTCGTAGAAAAAAAAACGAATATTCTTAAAAATCATACCCTTATCTATGGATGATTTGTATAGAGCGTGATGTAGCGATCAGGCAATATTCCAGTCCGCACTAACTTGCCTGCCCCTAGAAAATTATCAGGGATTAACTCTTCCAAAGCAAACATCGAGAATGTTGCTCTACCATTAAATTTCATGAAATATATCTTATCTCATTCCCTTACTATTTTATATATTACCAGCTGTGCGCACATCTTCGTCCACGTAGAACTTGATATACAAAATAGTGAATTACTTTTTATTTTTCTCTCGCGTTATTAAAATTATAATAACTTTTGATAGAGTGAACCGATTTGAATGAAATAAAGACAAAATGTTACTTAATGATGCGTTATACGATTTTCTTGAAGAGGTTTTATCATGAACGCAGTACTTTAGCAGTGATACGTGTAAATATAAACAGATAGACATACAGACACACATTTCTAAAAATGATTGAAATGTATTTCATTATTTATTCCTAGACATCAGCAATAATTCTTTTTACAAAAATCTAAAAAGTACAGACACGTCGGATTCCCATTCTTATTATATATATAAATACAATTAATCTTATTCAGTTTTCATTAATATTAACAACCATACAGTAGCAATATCATATAATATCGATTTTCGGTTAGTGTTGAATGAATGGACAGGATAGGTAGTATAATACCACAACGTATTTTCATCCAAGAAACCAGTGATATTGTGAAAAAGTGGGTAGTGAATATAACAAAAAAACTAATAACATAACGATTATATAAATAATAAAAAATGAGCTCAGCACTGTAATATAGCTAAAATAAAAATTATTCATATTATTAGGTTTAATCTTCGATCAACAATAACTAGATAAAGGTTTTTTTTTGTTTATCAGCTTCACCGGACTACTAGATAAAGGGTCACGTACAAAATCGAAGCTAAAAGCTTTCCGCGTAAATATATACTTCTGTGTAGCTATTTTTTTACTAAGAAAGGGAGAAAAAAAGGTTTAAAACAGTTTTAAGCTCAACCTAATTACAACCACGACACCTAGTAATAAAGTCACAAATGTTCAAAATATTATTTACCACTTACGATAAAACGAGCAAAGCAATAAATTACTGAATTTTTATGAATTTTAATTTTAATTAATTTAATGAATTACCTAATAAATGAAAAGACAACATAAACAACATTTAGTGTGAATTCAACCTTAACACGTAATGAATAAAGTACTTGTATCGTGCGTGGTTGGAGAGACTTGGGTAAACATTTGTACCACATTTTAAAATCGGTAATTTTGTTCAAAATTTAATATTATTTGTTAGTTTAACGGTTAAAATATAACTTATTCAACATGTATTTAGGGAAAGTACGATACTCCGGCCGTTAAATTGCATTTTCGGGTATCATTTTTGCATCTTTTGAATATACTGTGGCATTGTGAAACGTGCTTACATGGGCTGTGTTTCAAACAAATTAAAGAAAATAAAAGCTCACATTTCAAGTGAGCTGTTATTTACCGAGACATATTTTTCGCGCCGACCTGATATCTAGTTATTGTTGATCGCAGGGTTTAATACTCATTTTATGGTTGTTAAATAATTGAGTATGTGCCTGATATTAAAACAAAAACATACTTTCATATTCATAAATGACGATAAACTTATTATTTTAGTTGATTTAAATATTCTGAAATTAATATTCAGATATAGACGGTCTTTCACTATTACCTATAAGTGAGCGACACCCATCAATAAAGTGCGATATTCTATTTGGTACATTTTACCGAAAGAAACACTATACTTCATAGGTGTGAGATGGCAAATTTATCATTATAAATTTGACAAAGATTAGAATAACCCAGACACGCTGAACTTGTTTTGGAGCAAAAATAATATCACGTTATTGTAGAGCATATTATGTGTTGAAACGACCCGTAAGTAGCCAATCTCGCTCATAGTATAATTTATTTCTCGATATCACGAGAGCCAAAGCTCCCTATGTAGGTTAGGTATTACTTCATATTTCCTTCAGACCGAAGCGACGGACAGATCAATATTTATATATACGTAGATACTCTGTTATACCGTACATATATCGGTAGAAGCAATATGTTGCTGCCTTAGCGACTTTTAGAAGTTATTAACTACTATACATCTTCTATATCATAAAGTAGGAATCAGACTGACAAATATGTGGACTGCAGGTTTATATAACCAACATCAGTAGGATGGCAGACTTAAAGAAAGTTATAATAAGTCGCTACTCCACAGGATTGAGATGGAAAGCCTCATTTCTCAATATGTCACTAACCACATCCTCCAGAGCTGTACACAGCACAGTGAAGCAGATTTGCGGCAGAAATAGGTCGGTTCTGCCGCCCAAAAGGTAGTTAAATAAGGGATAAAGTTACCCTTTTATATATGCACTTATAAAGAACACAACCCCAAACAAGTCACGGGTGACAGCTAGTTAAATCTATATTTATAACTAGCTAATGTTCAAAACTTCGGTCTCCTGAAAATTGTCTTATTGTTTTGTAAGAAGTGCAAGTTTACTGACGCCTATAAACTGTCTCGCAATTTTCATTTACCTGTGATAAATTAATAATTATTGCTTTAAAGTTACTTGAGCTTTAATAGATGGCGCTGCACAATAGCTTAGTACAGCTGTGTCGCGATCTCAAAAGAAACGCCACATTTATGACTCTACCGGTGCTCGTTTACATATACAGGGTAATCCGATGACGCTGTAAAGGACAGTTAGGCCATTAACGTAGTTATTTCGAAAAATTAATTATTTACAAATTTGAGTTTCTGTATTCCATATACTAGGAAGTTTCTATTCATTCGATAAGGGCTTCTATCACGCAGTAGATATAAATTAAATTGTCATAAAAAATGAGCCACATATCTATCGAAATATTTGATTATATTTCTGTCTGTTAATGATTCTAAAAGCCCCGCCATCGCACTAAGACGTATTACTTATATGAAAAGGCGTTAAGTGAAGCTAAAAAGCTTCATGAATTCCTCTATTTGGTAGAAAAGGTGTTATCAAATTTAGTTTAGACTTTTCGGAGATGTGCCGGGACAAACAAAAGACTATTCAATTATATTTGTAAATATAGATGAGTGCAAAACTCGATAATATTCAAATCTTAGTTATCTTGGTCTCCTTTAGCCAGTTCCTGGTCAGACATAAGAACCAACAAAAATATTCCCGAAAATGTTTTAAAATATCTCTAAAATTTAAACTGACACGGCGCGGATTGAAGCCGCTGTCCAAGTTTCCACTTCGGCGGGTGAGTGATTAGGGAGGCCCCGCAGGACTCTTTCGTCAAGCTCCCTCCCAGAGGGACTAAGCTGCGGCCACTCTGAAATGCCCCGATTTTACCTATCAAAATATTTTATGCCTCACCGGGCAATCCTTTTTGTAGTTATCGCGTGTTCATTTCTCTTAAAAATCAAATTCGAAAACTATTTATTTAAATTGAGAACGATAATTTTGGAAAATTCGAGAGCCGACTTGTAATACAACAACCGCATTTTGTACAAACTCATTTCAATAAGTTCTAATCAGTTGAATTACAAGCATTATGTCAAACGGGCTTTAATGTCTAAAGACTATTTGTTATAAAGTGGTCCAATATGTAAACGATGGAGATGTCTGGAAATGACGCTAATCTTTGTGCATCCACCAAAAATGTAACTATCTATGTTGGTAAAAATATGTATGATGAAAAGTTAAACCAGATCGAGTTTATTGCCAGTTCTTCTCTATGGGTAGGATGTTTTGTGAATTGGTGCTAGTTTTGATGTTTATATGCGCCTTCTCAGGGCCTGCATTGAATAAAGAGATTTTGAGTAAATAAGTAATTAAGTTCGTTTGCCTAAAGATATCTATGCATATACAATAAGAATGTAAATCTAACGTGTCTGTACTTCCCAGATTTTTGTTAAAAAAAATGTTGCAGGAATAAGCACCAAAACACACTTCAATCATTTTAAGAAATGTCTGTCTATCTGTTTGTTTGTTTGGACACTCATTACTGCTAAAGTACTACGTTCATGATAAAACCTCACCATGAAAATCATAAATCATAGCCTAAGGTATCCTTTAGTGGTACTATAAAAATAAATAAAGATCGGTCTACTCTATTAAAAGTTATTATAATTTGAATGACGGCTCGAGATAAGTAGATAAGTAATAGGTAAAATAATAGGTAAGCAAATGCAATTCAATCTCTTACAAAAACAGGATATTATATAATGTATAAATAATATCTAAGACACAGTAAACGAAAGATTTTTATGGTAAATATACTCGCTAATTCGTTCATTGAGTAAAAAACAAACATGGCCGCAATTAACTACATATTTAAAAGAAAGAACATTCAAACACCTTATCAACAATAAGATTTATTGATTCAGAATTAGTAAACAATCGAAAATTTCACGCCAGGTATAAACAAGACTTGAACTAAATCAAAAACATTTTTACCGGTGCTCGGGCGCAATACAAACACTCCGACTCCGACGCCATCTATCAATCACCGCTGCACATTACACCTTTACGCGTTGCTCGCGGCTTTGATAGATGGCAGCACTTGCCGATGGATTTATTGCCCCGTTGATGTTTTTATACTCCGTTTGATGTGTTGTAATATAATAATAAGTTTTTTTTTTCGTTACACACGTGAGTTCTGACTCACGGGTTACTGGTGTGTGTCTTTACGATTCTTTTTAGAGACTGTTTTTGAGGTTAACATTTATATATACGAAGAGTGCATCAATAAAATTAATTTTGTAAAGTTTGTCAAAAGGAACAATGTTCGATTTTACCTTGAAATATAACAATATTTAACAAACGTCTAATTGTAATATAAATATTATATTAATAATAATTTTATTTTCAATTATAATACGCATAAATAAATTATTTCATTCTGATATAAATAACCCTTTATAGGTTATAGTTTATTTTTAGAGTTTTTGTCGGGATTTTGCAATGTTATATACTGGTTTTTATATTTTATTCCTAATCTTGTGGTATTTACTCTGTACTCTGTAACATTGGTGGTGTTATATGTAATATAGTTTGGTTAATATGAACAAGTGAAGTGGATGGGAAATAATACCACGGAGCCATAGATTCTGAGGTGTCACAAAAACTCCTTGGAAAGTTCTAGAAAGTTCCATCTTATCAGCTCATTGAATCATTGCAAGAAACTTGTAATATCATTACCTACTCGACAATAGTACTGTATCAATTACTATAATATAATCTACAAGGAGATTGGTTGCCAAAATTAAAATAAATAAATAAATAATTAACTTATTTATAAACAAAGGGTATTTACTGTTAAGATATGCTTTACACATCTCTTCATGATATATTGTAATTAATCACTGGTACATGACATAGAAAGGGTCGAAATTAATACAGTATTTATTTTCACAATTTCCTCAATACTATTGAAGCGGCAATTTTATTAATCAATTAGTGATTTTTTTATAATATAATAGATTGTACCCACGTTTGTGTTCGCAAATTCGCTCGTGTTACCTACTGTAAATTTGACTACTAATGCTTAGAACTTGTAAAATTATAAAATAAGTAAAACAGGGCTGTCAAGAAACAATAATAATAATAACTTTATTTAAATAAGATGTATCTTGAGGTTTATCTTACGACATACTGTATTGCTACACACTTATGTATCCTAGTGTCTGAACTAGGCCGCATTCGCCGCGCCTCCCCCCTCGGCAGCGGCTCAAGCCTAGGTCTGATTCCCGGAGCGGAGCCCTCGAGCACGCTGCTATCGCGATACAGTGACACTGAATATTTTCAATCACTAGTTGAACAACACAACACAAATCACCCCCACATGCGTGAACACATACACACAGGTACACATATGGTGGAAGGGTTTTATGTTTTCCCTTATTTACAAACTGGGTTAGTTTAGGTTAGCCAAATTATGAGACACACAATACACGTTTGAATTAGTGAGGCTCACATACCGGTACACATGTGTGTCGTAGGAATTCTTATATGTATAAATAGCTTAGTTGCATCCAAGGCAAGCCCAATCAGTTCGCATGGCATAAGAAAAACTGCATTACTTATAAATGTAATTAACATTAATTTAAATAAAGTAACAGAATGCTGTATTTACCAATAATAATCCGTAATTATTTTTATTTTATAAAAACAAACATGTAATAATGTAAGTAGATATATCGTTATTAAATAAAGTACGTATACGCTTCCAAAACTGGCCGCAAATGTATTGTTCAGAGTAAGTTGTGGCGAAGGCTTCTACAGGCGTTCTCTCGTTTTGTGCCAAAGTAAATAAATAGCTTTGTTTGAATGTTGCCAGAGACGTGATTGCTCGTTATTTTTATTTTTTAATATGTATTATTGAATAATTCATTTTATCAATTTCTTTCAATAATAACTTCAGATATATAGATTATACACTTAAGAACAAATCAAATCTAAAGTACTTTATTCAACTTAGGACCTAATAAGGCGCTTATGAACGTGAAAATTATCATGAATCAGTTTAGCTTATCGTGAAAATCGTATGAAAATTCGTTTTTTAATTTATCACGAACATACAAACAGACATGGCAGAGGACTTTGTTTTATAATATGTAGTGAAGCTAGATTTATTTTCAACCAGCGTAACGTAACTTAGACTATATTTGTCTAGAGACTTTCTTCATTGATACTAATTTTGTGTATGTAAGCATTGTTTTTTTTTGTGTATTTGTCTTTATAGCTTTCTTTTACTTTGTTTATTTAATCTATAAGTAAAAACTTACAATTAGCCTTTGAGTATGTTACTGTTTTGTTATTTCATTAGTATTGGCTGTAAGTTTTCCTAAATAAAGAAAATAAAATATTGATCCACCTTACGATTCACAAGAACTAAGTCGCGAGAGCTCCGGGACGTTTGCCCCCCATTTTTTTTGTAAGAATTTGAAAATTCGTAGAGGGTATACCTATTTGCCCATATATATATATATATATTTGTCCACCATTTTTTTTTGTACACCTATATAAAAAAGTTATGAAAGATTTAAAATGCGTGGGCCAGCGTCAAGAAAACATTTTGATAAATCGAAAATCTCAAGGTTCATGGACAAAAAAAATTAAAAATGGGTAAAAATGTGTAATTATTGGTCATACCCTCTACAAATTTTGAAATTCCTACGCGAAAAATGGGGGGCTAACTTGCCGGAGCTAGTCGCAAGCACTACTTAGTGTGACTATAAACACGTTTAAAACATTTTCAACTCCTAATAACGATCTCTGTAATTGATCACCACAGTGCAACATCTCGATGATTTAGAGCAGAACATCCGGCAGAATCCGGTGTCGTGTCGGAACCGTATCGGAGCCGCGGAAGGGCCGTTATCGGTCACATCTCACGTCTCCAGTAACTCGTTAATTTCTGTAGATGTCACAAGATCTTAAGATGGGGGCACAATAAGAAGAAACTTTTTCTTCATTGCCCACATTAGCAATTAATCCTCCTTATTGAGAATAATTACTGCTATTAACAAATGAGAAAATGTTTTGTATTTTAAATTTAGCGATTTAATAAAAACTTCCAAGGAATTTATGTGACATTTTTATAATTCATATTTTTCAACATTTGATAATAGTAGGTAGCTATTTATCTTCTTAGCCCACGTTAGTAATGAATCCTTATTATTGAGAATTATTGCTACCACCATGGAGTGGGATAATGTTTCGTATGTTAGAGTTAGTGATGTCGCGTAATTTCTATGTTGTATTTCTTAGAAATTCATTCGTCTTTCATTTAGTTTTCGTAAAAAATAATTAACATGAAAATTCCATTAGATAACACATGGTCAAATAACTTACAATTAAAAATAAAACCTACTATACGATACATTGACACCTGGTCAAGAATCTCTTGAAGTATTTATTGACGAATAACTATTTTATCATTTGTGTAATAAGCACGGAATATTGAATAAAACACTGCTATTTATCACAAGATTTCTCTCTCTCTCTCTTCCTGGCTGTTAGTCCCACATGGTGGTGGGGTCAGCCTTCCTTACTTTTCTTCTCCACTTCGCTTTGTCTCTGACATCACATTCGGAAACTTCGCACTCGTTCATATCTTTCAGCACTACACCCTTCCAATTTGTTTTGGGCCTGCCTCTGGATGTCTGACCCTGAAGGGACAGTTGCAATGCCAAATTTCCCACGTAGTCTGTTGGCTTTCTCTTTACGTGACCATAACATCGCAGCCTACTTTCTTGTATCTTGTCAGCAATGTCGCGCACCCCTAGGCTGCCTCGCACGTATTCGTTGCTGATTTTATTTTTCACATGTTATAAAAAGTAATTTAAGAATCCAAAATACGTGCTTAATACCATAATAGAATATAATTTCACTTTACCGCGTTATTTTTAACGTTATATTTAAAAATGTTCACGTGTGTAACTTTCAGTATTGGAGCGCTGTGGCTACAATTTTTTTATAGTCGTTTATGTGGGCTCATAACTATTAACTATTATCGATTGTAAAAGTAGCAAAAAAATACCAGTGACGAAAAGAAATAATTTTACAGCTAAACTGTAGTCCGGTGAAGCTGTTAAGACCTTGCTAATTTATAGCATAGTCAGTTCGAAAAAAAAAATTACAGCTATACAATTATTATGTCTAAATAAATCCACAAGAGTTACATAGAAAATTGAAAAAGAATTTCATCTACACTGGATGAGACAAACTTGTCAATACAGAACAATTAAAGATAAGTAAAGCAGTTAAAGATAAACTTGGAATTATTAACGGCATCGTATCGAACAAGCCAACTTTCAATAGACTGTAAAAATGTAACCCAGAGAACCCTACTGCTTTACAATTGACTAAAATGATTTCACACCTGTAACAATTATTAAAGAGTTTGATAGCTATCTATATTGCTAAAAGGGCATTGTAAGAATATGTGTCTCAAAAGCGTAAGGAATACATCGTTTGTTCATATGGTAGAAGACAATAGTATCATGGTTAAATATTGTAGCAACGATGAGGTTATGATATCTCGTCAATTTAAAAAGTTTGAACCATACACATGTTTACATTTAGCGAACATTGTTAGCTATGGACATAAATACAGTGTAGTGCGATAACATGTATATTAGTTACGATTGTTATTTAAAAGATCATATATGTAATATAAAAATCAAGGTAGTCATAAGGTCTGCCGACAGAAGCGAAAACTCAGAACGATTAAATAAATGTGTTGGTCTCTTTTGAATTTTCATATTAATTATAGTGTGATTATATTTCAATTTCGTAATTCATTTATTGAAATTATTAACATTAGTGTGGTTTTCATATCTATGGCCACTCGGAGCAATAATTATGTACATTTTTTTTAAGTATATTAATCAATCAAACGTATGATGAGCTGAAAAATGCAACCGCAGTACGGCTGGTCATGCCTACGTAGCATCTCATGACGTGGCTATAGAAATTTTCACTTTAAAAATTGAATTACGACATACTAATGGGTCAAATACTCGATCAAAGTCCACGTCTCATAGGTCGTACCTAGTGGGGGCATATCTCATGACACGAAATTATAAATTTATCTCATGCCAAAAATACTACTCAACGCGGTTATAGAAATTTTCACTTTAAAAATTGAATTACGACATACTATTAGGTCAAATACTCGATCAAAGTCAACGTCTTATTGGTCGTACCTAGTGGAGGCATTAGTTAAAGATTACCTGGAATAATATATTTCGCTAAAATTTGCACTCAGTGTGTCACTATCCCGATACCAAAGTTAATGTCCAAAAGTTCGTAGCGAAATTTTAATAATAATATATCTTTGTAATTTATTCGATTCTAGATGGCGACGTAATTTTCATTTGTTTATACCTCTGTGGTTTGTACTTGTGATATATGTAGGTAGATCTATATAATGTAATATGTTTATAAGTAGTTTTTAGCTGTCATCTACCTGCTTCTCTCCGATTATAGGCGCCTTGCGGTACGATTGTGTTTCATTAAGCTCCCTAAAATATAACGTTTTGGACATTTATATCAGTACTCAGGCGTTCAAAGTGATCGGAACATTTGCTTGTCCACAAAAGAATAATTATCAATCTTATAGTCAATTAATTTGTTATCGCAAATTGATAGTACGATATACTGAGATCTACTATCGACATATAAGTAAGGATGTTAAATACTTTCTGTACTGTGCTATTAAATTGAAATAATTTGTGCATAGTTACCAAACTATCACGTACATTATGTAGGTGACATAACCAAAGAAGAACCAAAAATCATATATAGGTACTACATATTCATTTTAACATAGTAAAAATGTAACTGTGACACTAACAAATGTAAAAAAATATTTGATTGATGATGGCGTTACTTTGCTGAAATCTATCACTAAATATTATAGCGACCGTTACTTTGCGCCTTCGCCTGAAGTTAATTGGCCGCTACAATAAGTTTGTTTTATTAAATAAAAAGATATTAAATGAAATATATTGATATTTGCCCTACCTAATAATATATTTAAAGTCGATGCCAACTTAAATTCATATCATCTAGATACAAAGTTTAGGTCCACTCTCGTGGCCCGCGATGTATATCTTTGTTTTTTTATGTTCAACAGGTACGCGCTTGGCCACAATCTCACCTGATGGTAAGTGACGATGAAGCCGACGATGTATCGAGCTTACCCACTAGATGTCTGTTCACTCTACTCTTAAAGAGTCCCAAGTTATAAGATGGGAGTTATTATCTCTATAGTATCGTATACATATTTTTTTACCTGCGACAAATTTAAACTGTTGGTTGGCATATTCTTCAAATATATTATTAGGTAGTGCAAATATCAATATGTTTTATTTAATTTGAGTAATTTAATAATTTACTTATTTTTCGCTTTTTAGTTCCTTATCGGTTTTCCATATCAAAGTCGGGTTAATTTTTTGTATTTTTTTTTCATTTTTGTGTCCATAAATATACACTGTATCTATTGGGTATAATAAGAATATTAAAATCGATTCCAAGTAGATGAATATATTTAGAGACGAAATGGGTGAAAATCAAAAAAACGAAATTTCATGAATATTTTCTTTATATGGGACCACCTCTGAGCATAACCAATTCAAATAAAAAAAGAATCATTAAAGTCAACTGACAAAAATATCAATTAACATACATTAACAAAATACATACAACAGAACATAGTAAGTAACCTCCTCCTTTTTCGAAGTCGGTTAAAAAGAGAACAACAGTCTTGTATTTTCATAGTTTTAATCGTATTGAAGTGGCTGTTGAATTGTATGTATTCTTTTCGCATCGTTAATTTACTGTCTGGTGAAAACTCCTAAAACGTAAATTTTGAAAAAAATTCAAAGTATGTAAATTGTTTCACGTTTTTTGTAAAAAAAAATTCCACTACTAGAGGATAGTCGTCATCTGAAATGTCATAATTTATTTTTATAATTAACTGTGCGACGTTTCACCTTTGTCACACCTGATGTAAAGAGAAGAGGACGATAGGATCCTCGCCTCGCCTATGATATAACGCGTTCACGCAGTAAATGCACATTCACTCTTCTTTTGAAGATTGCTACATCATATGCTTCAGGAAAAACAGACGCAGGCAGCGCATTCCACTCCCTCGCGGTTCGCATAATAAATGACGAAGCGAAGCACTTCGTACGGATGAAGGGTATGTCAACCGCGCATGAATGGAGCTCTGTACGGCGTCTGGTAGTCCTGAGATGAAATGGAGACGGTGGTATTAGTTGGTGCAGATCCTGTGCACATTCCCCAAAGTGTAGCCGATAAAATACCACAAGACAGGTGACTTTACGTCGATGTTCAAGTGGTTGCAGTTTGGCTGTTATCAGTGGGTCGTTACCGACAAGTCTTCGAGCTCTGTGATCGGCGGAGTCTAGCAAGGCCAACTGGTATTTGGCAGACCCGTCCCAAAGGAGGCAGCAATACTCCACACACGGCCTTATCTGCAACTTATACAGATTAAGAAGTTGCTCCGACGTAAAGTTGTGGTACCTGGTACATTTAATGAGAAGCTGCTTCTATACTTTAAGAATAAACAACATAATTTATTTTGAATAATGTCAGCTCTTCAAGATATTACTACAAAAGTTAACCCTGCCGGTGCTGCATGGGTAAAAACGTCCCGCGGAGACTAGAAAGCGGGTGCGGGCGGGGCCGATCCGACCCATAAATAATAAATACTCGCACCGTGCGTCTGCAGATAATGGTAATTTACGATTCGCTACCATCGACGTCAAATCTTTGGCAGCGGGACGGTTGGATCGACGCTCAACGCTTTTCGGAACGACTCGGGCCGCGTTCGGCTATCTCCGTTGTTATGTTCCACTATCAAATTTGAATTTGAAAGTTTTAGCGTTTTATTTATGCAGGATTTACACATAGCATAACTTAAATAAAATTAAAAATATTAAGTACATATATTAATGTTCCCAAATTATTTTCAGGTTTATTAAAGTATTATAATTTTTTTATCTACTATTCTATACTAATATTAGAAAGCGGAACAGTCTGTTTGCTTGAACGCGTTAATCTACGGAACTAGGGATCCGATTTGAAATTTTTTTTAGTGTTAGATTGGTCATTTACCGAAGAAGGCTATAGGCTATATATCATCACGCTAAGACCAATAGGAGCGGCGCATCAAGGAAGAATGATTCAAAATCGTCTTTTTTTTACTTTTGAGAGCTTCCGCTGTGTGTTAGTATTTATTCCACGCGAACAAGTTGCGGGTAGAAGTTAGTATAAAATAAAATAGAACAGCAACAACGAATTATTAATTAATTATAATTATTAGGTAATTAATATTACCTTAAAATGCCTTTGAAAGAAACGTATTTTAATATAACACAGATTCCCTATTTCGATGATGTTTGTATTTTTTTAACCGACTTCGAAAAAGGAGGAGGTTACTACGTTCGGTTGTGTGTATTTTTTTTTTATGTATGTTAATCGATATCTCCGTCAATTATGAACCGATTTTAATGATTCTTTTTTTATTTGAATCGATTATATTCAGAGGTGGTCCCATATAAATTTGAAGAAAATATTCAACCCCTAAGGGGGTGAAAAATCGTTTATTCGATTTTCACCCACTTCATCTTTACGTATTTTCGTGAAATTGGAACCGATTTATTATACCCATTAGAAACCATTATATTTATGGACACTAAAAATTGAGAAATAAATTTTTTTTCCAAAAAATATAAACCGCCTTCGATGTGAAACACAAATAAGGCACTAAAAAGCGATAAATAACTGAATTATTAAATTGGCATTGGTATTGACTTCAAATATATTATTCGGTAGCGCGAATATCAATATTTTTTATTTAATTTGGTTAATTTAATAATTCAGTTATTTATCGCTTTTTAGTGCCTTATTTGTGTTTCACATCGAAGGCGGTTTATATTTTTTTGGAATTTTTTTTTATTATATATTAAACTCAGCTATTATAAATTATAAAATTATTATAAATGCGAATGTGAGTTTGTTTGTTCGTTATGCTCTCATGCAGTCATGCCTTAACTACAAAATTGATCAGTATGACATTTTACATACATGTTGTTAGGGATACAGAAGAAAGTATACCTTTCATCCAGAAAAATGTACTATTTCCGAAGGATAGATCACATCTACATACATTTTTATGTATTTTATACATACCTAAAGCCAACCTGAGATATTCGGTGACCTCGTGCTACCAAAAATAATGATCCTTGTACATAATAGAACCACGAGATGCCTTCAGGAGTAGTGTGACCAAGAAATAACAAAACAATATTGAAAGAATATATTTTGTCAATAAATATGTCATTCCAAATTCATTGAATCTAAAGCTGTAAATGGTCCCGTTTATAGAGAAACTAGTTTTATTCGCATTTATAATATTAGTAAGGATATATTATTGTAAGTCTATAAATGACCAACTAGTGTCATCTACCAGACTATCGATTAACTTAAACGAAATAAACTATATGGTCATTGAACATATTGGTAGCGCCATCTGTGTTTTAATAGCTGAACTTTTATTTCAAATCAATATCATCAAAAATAGAAATAACTAATAATCATTCCAAAATTATATCAAATATTACATAAATTAAAGAATTAACACAGTTTTAATAATAGACGATATATTCATATTCATTTATTAAAATAAGTGTTTTCATCATAGACATTTACTGTCATCTATAAATAAAAAACCCAAAGAACTAAAATTTATTCTAAGAATTTCTAGGTTCCATTGAAATTCAGTCTGTAATTTGTTCACATTTTATACTTATTAGCACTATATATAAAATAACAAATAATAATGATATAAGACATATGGTCATTGGCCATATACACAATGCCATCTATCATACCGAGACGGAAGTAAAGCAAAGGGATCAATGTTAAATTAAAATTCACCAGTTAATGCACAAATTTATTACAGTTAAAAAAAATAAAAAACAATTTCGAAACGTTCGTAGTGTTCAAGTACGTACAAACAAAAGAAATTATCGTTTTATTTACGCCCGACGCCGGTAGATGGCAGTGCCCGGCTAAGTAGCGCCATTCCGCGTATACTTAAGCAATGGCCACCACGTTATTTATCGCACCATTACAGCGTGGACCTTTAAATCATCGCGTGACATCGCACAGAGAGCACGGCCGGCTAATGAATGTTGCCCAAAGTTTTTCTTTATGAAATTGTTGAGAGCCGAGCACTTAGCGCGAAAATCTATTAGACGGGTATAAATATGAAGTCTGAAACAATATTTCGTTTTGTTTTATGATTGAAAATTATTGTTTGCATTGTATTTATGTCCGTCTAGCTTGTACATCTTTCTAGGAATCACCTAGTCTTACCAATCAGTTTTCTCAGCGCTTTCTCGCTACTGAACACAAAGTTTCAAATCAATATTCGTTCGCGTATTATATATTATATAGGTTGATTGGTTATTTTCTGTGTATAAAGATTGCATTGAAGATATTTCAATAAATTATGTAAGAAACGTAATTATTATTATTATTTCTTTTATAGTAGCACGGCAAAATGACTGCACTGTGCCTGATGGTAAGCACAGTACAATCCACAAACAATGGCGACCACCGAGTGACAGACTATTCATCGCCGGTCGCCGCTGTCATGCCGCCCTGCGAAAAGCTGGATATGCACAGGCTGACCCCGAAACGCAACCCGCAAAAGTGAATCATTATGACGGGCTTTTTCGCCATATTCATGGTGGTTGCGACCCAGTCAGGCTGTAAAACCCTACCACCCCGCTTTCGCCATTGCCTCGTTCGTTATTCAGTAGAGTGCACAACGTGCAGGTGAGGTCGGTTTGGATGTCTCAAATCTTAGATGTTATTTGACACCCCAAATTAAAGCGAAAAAATTTGGTATTATCATAAAAATATATACTTACTTTGGAAATGTTGTCCTGCGAGATTCTAGAAGGCTTTTACTCAGAATGAGAATATTACAGACTTATATACTATACTACATTTATTACAGTAGAACCTCGATAAGGTAAAAACCGCTTCAACTTCAATAAATCATCTGTTCCCTTCCTCTCAGAACCTAAAAACTATGTATTACTTAAAATAGTTACTATTATAACAATTAACTTCTATAACTTAAACTAATAATTTCAGTATTAGCCCTCAGTTACTAAAGAAATGTTTCGATGAGTTCTGTAATATTATATAATCTGTCTGCCAATGAGTCATTTCGAATGAATGTACAAAACAAAAGAGTTTATCGAAATTTATTGGTTGCATATGTTTACAAGTTAATTTTTTTACACAAACACTAAGTATACATCACCTATTGTTTCATTGTAATCCCTAAAAGACGAAAAATTGCTGAATTTTCTATTTCTATTTTGGAGCAATGTTTATTTACGTAGTTCAAACAGTGTCCAAACCAAAATGTCAGTATTAGAGACCTATAGTGAAAGAAAAAGCTGAAGAGTTCGCCAATTCGCTGAAAATCCACAATTTTAATAGCTAGTAATGTCGAATGGATAATTTCTAGAAGTGTGCGGCGAAAGTGCAAGTGTGAAATAAACCCTTGATAAGTTAAAAAACTTATAACTTTAATTATTTTGTGTTTCCCTTGGATTTTAACTTATCGAGGTTCTACTGTATTATACTAGTAATTCACGCGACTTCATCTGCATGTTTTTCGGTATATATATTCGGATATTCTGCTTTCGTTTATTTTATTAATCATATTAAAAATCTTTTTAATATTTTATTATTTTACGTATCATCGTATTACGTGTTATGGCAGTTGCATTATCATCTTTTATAGCCCTTTTCAAATTATAATCCAAATAGACCCGCGCCGGAGTATCCACGGCCCGATGGATATTTTTTTTTTTTTTTTTTTCGAACTGTTAAAACCTAAAAAGTTTTTTTTTTTTAGTTTTTATATTATAGGTGGCAAATTAACAGACAGGTCACCAGATGGTAAGTGATCCCCACCGTCCATAGATACTAGCAACACCAGGGGAGTCGCAAGTGCGTTACCAGCCTGTGTTTGGGGGATGGGGGAAGTGGGCCTTCGGCGCTCTCGCTGACCGAACGAAACCCAACAAAGCAAGCACTGTTACTCCACGTCAGTTTTCTGTTTAAGGGTGGTACTACCCCGGGTGAGCCGAACCATTCATGCTTTCAGCGTGGCTCTACTACCTAAAAAAATAAAAAAATTCAAAACCTTTATACTGCTTTAAAATAATAAATCTTGTTGTAGCATTTTTATATAAATCCGTGAAAGGTAAAGGTTGTCTGAATCGATAAACAAACTTTGTCGAAGGACAATATCCGAAGATAATCACTTGTGCAACAACCCCTTATCGACGAAGACCGCGATTTTAAGCGTCACTAGACATCGGTAATTGACGTATCCTCTATTAATATTGACTCGGTATGAACGAGGTACGCTTTGCTTTACAAAACGTCGGTTAGTATTAGTGTTAGGGTGAAAGTTTGTATAATTTTCAACCCCGTTCAATTAACCCGTAGCTTAGCAGTACGTGTAAGCTAGTGTGTACAGTGGAGCAACTTTTGTAGAGTTAAATTGTGCGTGATTTACTTGGGATTTCACGCCACATAATATAGCGGTATTTATAAATTTGCAAAATTACGCACATTTTTTAGGCACCGTTTGTTTCAAGAGCATAGAAGTTGATTGAAATAAAAACAAAGAATTAGTACACAACTGGTTTTTAATTTTAACAAACTAACTATCTTAACTCTGCACACGTTTTATATTATTATATGCTATTATTTGTTCTAGTTAGTATTTACATATAAATAAAAACCAGTTTAGTACAATTGTGTGTGAATATATGCAGATACACACATTTAGATGGTCATCAGTTGAACGGTATATAAGTGGATGCATCGTCATCTGATATCGAGTTAATGTAAAATGCATAGAATAAAAATCTTATCCGTAAAAAACGCTATACATAAATTATAAATATATTTGTTATGTATTCCCAGCCTTTAATTACAGTTTTAATATTTCATATTGGTTTTTAAAATTACCTCTTAATAACAGATCATCGACAAAATCCTTTTTATTTGACGATCTGTAATCGTAGAGTTAAAATGCTTTATTTCAGAATTATTTATGAATTTTGTCCTTTCTATTTGGACTACTTTTTACTTGGATGCATAAAATCGTATGCGTGACGATATACGCTAGTTACAATAAAGCATATAATCATATATATTAATAATACGTGAAGCCTAAACTTTGTATCCCTTTTTAACGGAATTGGGCGAACGGATGAACGTGAAATCTGGCATAGTTAAAGTTTATATGGAGAGAAGTGCAGAAAGCTATTTATTTTATATAAAATACATTAGAAGTACATTAAATTAATTAAAATATGCATTACTCACACTAATGCTTCAATTTTACACAACATATACACACATGTAAATAAAAAAAAATATTTGACATCTGTCAATAAAGGACTTCAAAAAAGGTTGTGAAGGAGGTTGCTATACTCGACTGTATGTATTATTTTACTCTTACGTTCCAATTACCCCTTTCCCTAGGTGCCTGTCGCGCCTGGCGAGGGCGTTGTGTGCGCGGTGCGCGGGGACAGCCGCGATAGTTCGCGGGGTGGCCCGCGTTACCGCACAACACGCAGCTGGGAGGTTCTGGGGTGTCGGGAGTGCGCACGCACTCCTTAGTGGCATGATCCCCTAGGCACTTAACGCACCTGGGGCGGAGATGGCAATTCCTCGCCGAGTGGCCATAACTTTGGCAGTTATGACACTGCGACGGGGTATGAGTTTTTCGTGGCGGCTCCACGGTGATGCCGCTGAGACCACAGACTGAGGTGAGGCTAAAGATAGCCTTACCCTCTAAGGTACGGTCAAGGAGGACTAGAACCATGTTGTAAGGGGCGCGGGTGCGTGGGTGGTACATCCTATGTACCTCCCGAATCGGCAGATTTTTCTCCTTAAGGGAGGCGGTGACGTCGTCGACTGAGATCTCAGCCGGGACGCGACGAAGTACTACGCGAAGGAGTCGTTCCTCCTCTAATGCGAAAGTGAAAAAAGCTAACTTCGATTCCCTAAGGAACTTAGTTAGCGCACGGTGGTCGCTTATGGTGGGACACTTAACTTGAATGCCCGCCGGAGTGCTAAGGGCGGACGTATAATTGATTTTCAAAAACTTGAGTTTGTTAGAGATAGAGGTCCACTGGGACTTATCTTGAATCGTTACAGGGGGAGGTGGGCGGGGCTTCTTAGCCGCTACGGAACCCGATGCGTCTGTCTGAGAGAGCGAGGCAGAGGAGGAATTGGGCTTGCTCGCCCGCGGTCTTACTTTTGCCGGTATAGCCGGCACCCGAACGCCATCTATATTGGCGCATTTCTCGACCGGGCGTGCGGAGCCCTGGTCGGAGTCTGAAGAACGCGATCCGCGGCGTTTTTGGTAGGTGACGGTTTTAAATCCGTCGTCTACGTGCGCAGAAGGCGCGGAGTGCGCTGAGGGCGCGGGGGTCGCGATTATTTCGGAGGTCGCGGTCGCGGGCAGCTCGTCGGACGCCGCCACGTCGAGCTCCATATCGGAGCCGGCCTCCGAGCTGGAGCTCGGTATGGGGACTTGTGAAATCCCCCTATCCGCGTCGTTCAAATGTGATTGCTGCGAGAGGGCCGCGAAAGAGTTTGCGGTCGCGACGTGGGAGACGTAGTGCGTGTCCTCGGAGAACAACGCAACGAAATTATTGAATGCGGTCGCGACGTCTACGTTCGGTCCCTGCTGAAGCAGGTAATCGCGGAACCTACTAAGATATTCTAATTCGGCCATCCCGGTGGCCTGAGGGGGAGGGGGGGCCGCGAAACAACCTTCCTGCCTGAGGGGCAGGGGGGCACGCCAAACGTAAGTTATGGGACTATATCGAGTCCGGATTAAGAGAGTTGTTTAAATTGAAACAAAAGACGAAAATAATACAAGAAATACGGCAGCGAGACAAGTAAATAAAATGTGTAAATAGACAATAAATAGATAATTAAATAAATAATTGAGAAGTAAATAAATATATAAAGAAATTACTGAAGGATTAAAGAAATACTTAAATAAATAGATAAATAACTAAGTAAACAATTAAGTATACCAAGAAATAAATAAGGCAATAAATAAATATAAAGGAAAGGTCTCACTCAATTCCAAGAAACAGAACGCAGGTGTGCTGATCGGAACAATGAAAACGAACGCTCACGAAGTAATAACTGACGTCACTAAATCACGAGTATCGCGCAGCAAAGCGGACAACCGTTCCCATTGACGGCCCGATCGGAACTCCGCCCGATGGATAAATCTACTAATTGTGTATCCATTACTATTGGGTCAAACGTTTCGCCGTGAAAGCGCATCAAACAGAAATACAGAGTTAGGTACTTTATAATATGAACTATCCGGTGATTTTATTGACGCGTTTAGGTTACTGCTGTTGCATTTTGTCATTACTTTTGTCTATGGAAAAGTATATGATATACCTATAATATACCATAATTTGAAAAGTTCTCTATCTTTTAGTAAAGGCTTAGTCAGTAACAAAAAAACAAAGACACTTTATTTTTCATATACATGTAAGTACTTATTATAAATCAATAAGAATGTAATGTCTTTTCTCTAATTCTAAAGCATTGTTTACTTTTTTATTTGTCAATACTTATTCATATTTAAACTAATATTATATTAAGAAAAAAGATTTGATTTTTTGTTTATACTGGATAAAGTCAAGAATATACTCAACCGATTTTAAAAATAATATCTTAAAAAATAAAAGTGATGAATTATTGAAGTAAAAGTGATTCCCAATCTAAAGTGAACGAAACTGCAAAAGCAAGCAAAAGCTGGCCTTTATATGAAAGAAGGGTTGACAATAGTAACAAATTGATTTTTTTTATTTTTAAATCTTCATATTTTGTTATTAATATAAATCTCGATAACAAACACAAAGTCGTTAGCGAAGTTTCATAGGCCCTATCTATAATGATCTCGAAGCACATCTCTCAAAATGCCATTAAATTAGGTCTCATTGTCTCAAACTTCTATCTCGACGGGATCGGATCGCACAAAACACAGTACCTGAATAACCAATAATTGTGTACATAAATCATTTGAACGACTCCTGATAATTCTACTCGCGACGCAGTTTTACTGTCGAAGACATAACCGTTGAGCGATGTTGGAAAAACAGCCATAAGCCGTTTTATTACAAAGAAACTAAATACACATTGAAACTCTTACTGATAAAATCGATCACAAAATATCTAACACTGTCTAAGTTGACAGTTCTTATGTTATTATTATAATTTATTGTTTTTCTATTTGCCGACAACAGACATTTCCTAATAAATTATGATTTTCGGAATTTTGGAAGAAATAAATAAATTAAACAATTTCATAGATTCACAAGTAAATCGTAACTACTACTAAATTATGTTCCAACTTACACACTTTGACGTAATATATAAATCTTATACATTGCTTATTTTAGCAATTACAATATTTTCTTTTAACTAAAATGTCACAATAATGACAACCAATTTAACTTATAATAAGTAAATTTTCTTAGTAACGATCTGAACAAAAATATTATTCATAAAATGAAATTGTTTGCAAAATATGTGTATGTAATGGAACGTTTTTGAAGTAGTGACACACACAAAACTATATTTATCTGTATTGTTGAAAATAGTTGAAGGCATAGAAATAAAATGTAATTTCGCTGTCAGTCGATGGCTTAGACTGAAAATAATTCTCCCTCCCGACGTAAGGGTTCGAACAGACCGACGATAACGCGATACGTGCGAAATGCGACTTTTCAACCTTTTGTACTCGAAACGCGCCGCGATAATGCCTCTAATGTATGCGCTTTGTTGGGACATTTTTGCGTTTGTCATATACATAATATACATACCCTTCGATACTATCCTTTACACGTAATAATTATTGTCATATTTTTTTATTACTTACAGTCTAAGAATATCATCAACAACTTAAAGGTCACAAGTGTCACTTTATACGAGACTGTAAATCACTCAATCTCTGCGTATAGTTCAGCCGATTTCCGACATGTACTGGAGAAATGGCTATTTTTCCGGGGTTCACTCGAAACGACTGAACAATTTCGGACGATTTTAGAGGCCGATAGAGAACATTTTCGACTATTAGGAACGTCAAGTTTGTGGTGTAAATAAATAATATCAAAATCACAATTAAGAACAAAATAAAACAGCTCGAAATCAAACCAAATAGAGCTCATAATTCTTATGTAAACAAAAATGGTTGTCTGTAAAGTCGGTTCACGGACGATAATTTTGCGTAATAACGTTATAAGAAAACATTGATGAAAAATTGCATACTTTTATGAATTGAATTGAATTATTATATTATAGATAGATACGTCACAAGGCGAACGTGAACGTGAGCCGCTCAGGCGGAACGTGACAATGAGTAATGCTATTTACGTGCTTTTTTTTTCGAACTGACTACACTATTGATCAAGCAAGATCTTAACAGCTTCACCGGACTACTAAGGCGATCGCTTAAGGCACTCAGCCGATTTTATTTTGACAAATAGCTCAAGGGTGCGCGGCACACATCGGCTTTGGCTGTTGCCTGATACATGCAATTCGCGACCTATCTGAGCTAACCTAAGCTAAGCTAACTATTCATACATATATGAGTTGTTGAAACATATATGTGTACCAAGCATACATAACTCAACAACTCTTATATATATTTCGTATCGGATAATATTCTAAACTATTTCAGTTTGATAAGGGAAAAAAGTAAAACCCTTCCACTTGCATGTTGCGTGTATGCGTGCACGTGTGTGGAGGTGATATGTGTAATGTTGTCGCAGTGATGTAAGATTTTGTGTCACTGTATCGCGCGAGCAGCGTACTCAAGGGCTCCACGCCGAGGGAACGGACCTAGGCTTGAGCCGTTGCCGAGGGGGGCCTAGTCTGGTGCTATTTACGTGCGTGCAGCCGGACTTATTCGATTTATAAGACGTTATCAAGTTAAAAAAATACAAAAGTAAAATAGTTATTTTATGATATGTTACATAATACAATGTGATTCTTAGTGTATTAAAGAAATATTGGATTCAGTAGTGATTTGCCATGTTTTCGTATACCAATTCTCCGGTAACGAGTCGTTGACACACCATTGATCTTCGCCGGCGTCCAGACACCTGGATGTTGTCTCCAGAGACATTTGAAAACGGCATCGACTCAACTATGATCATTTCGTTCGCGTCTGCTTGCCTGTTAACGTATACATTGCGTACTTTCTAATATTTGTACATGGGTAGCGAATCTATACTATTAATAACACTTTACTATGAAATACATTCTCTTCCTCAGTCACGCATATAAATGAAAATGATATATCGATGTATTAGATCATCGAAAGGTATCGCTTACTAAGCATATAATTGCGAAATGATTGTTTTTGAATTCTGTTTCACATTATAATAATTAGTTATCTTTTTTTAAATGTACAGAGGTTATATGAAGCAAATGGACAGTCACTCGCTAGTTGTTTCTTGAAGCAGTCAAGAAAAAAAATACACTAAAGGATTTTCAACGTTTAGTTTACTTCCTCTATAACTGTGTCTAAAGAGTTGTCGACATCTTCTGCACGGGTTGTGAAATGTTGAGGTTTTTTATTCAATTTATGATCAGTTAAGTCTCCCAAGTGAAGGATTACTATCCGGATATTGTCCGAAAACCCTTACGCCGCATTATTACATTGTAATTAAAAATAGAGTATCAAACAAGCAATGTACATCGTGCTATCTCTATTTCTCGTCTTATACTCTGTTCGTGTATTTAACTCATTCGACAGAATGTCATAACAAACCAAAAAAGTACAAACAAAAATAACGTTTAATAAGATACATTTAAAGAACATTTTTCTTTAACACACATTCTTTCTTCGACTGTCTCGTGACAAAACGTATCGGAGATAGTTTGAAAGACAGGTTCTATCAACTACTGACAACTACATATTGTTCAAAGATACGTTTCATTCTGTAGGTGTGATCCATGGCACAGATAGCATAGAGCAGATAACTCAATTCAAGGAAATAAGATTTATAGTTAATAAAGAGAAAATCATTTTTAACTATAATCGTCTTTGCAAACGCATTTCCGTTACGTGAGTAATTTTTTTATTTTATAGTTTTTTTTTATTTTATAGTTTTTTTGACCACAGTTACATGTGATGGTAAATGACGATCTGGTCTAAAATGGTAAACACGGTAACCCTAGAGTGTCTGGCTCTCAAGTGCTACGGCCGGAACACACCAACAAATGCTTGACAACAGATTTTCAACTTATTTTTAACTTGTTTCTTCTATCAAAGTAACGAAATCTGAGTTGTAATGGTCTAGTGATTTGACCGGTGAAGAAATAATTCTATGTTTGCAGGTTCGAACCCAGACATGTATGTACCAACGAACTTTTCGAACTTTGCCTACATTTACTAATTTAAATCGGTAACACTATTTAGTGTTGTGGTGAAGGGACACATCGTGAGGAAACCTGAACCAAAGAAATTTTCTTGTAGTACCACGTATGTGGGAAAAGAAAACTGTGGACTTCTCAGAGTTTGAAATCGCTAATACCTCGTGGGCTGCCGTGGTGATCTTACAGGCTGTTTCGATGATGATGAACAAAATCTCTATTCTACTAGTTTGCAACATGATAATATACCATCAACCGTCTAATCCATACCATCATACCATCTAATCACCATAACTACTATCGGTTCGGAAAAATACCCATTCGTTTAGAAAAAAACGGCAACAAACCATTCAGTGTCATTAACGTTATAGATTCAAGCCCAAGCGATCCAAGGTGTCAATAGAGCCCACCAACACAAAATGATCATCGTTCTAATAGTTCAAATAATGATTACATTACTTGAACAAAATCGAGTAAAAGAATTCTAATGGGGCTGGACGTCTCGCTCTGATTATCGCTGCCACCTTATTAAAACTTGCAAGTGATATTCTTAGATAGCTTAAGTTTACTTTCCTTGTTTCTATTCCTTATCCACTTGTGCACAATGTCTGAACTTACCAACATTACCGATTTAATGGTAAACTATCGCAATAAAAAAACAGGAAATTATTTATAACTTCCGGGCAAAAGCTTCCAATAAATTTCATATAATCGTATATCGTTTTAGAACCCGATAGCGCAAGTCTCAGTCAACTGAAAATGATTGAAAATAATTTCTAAAAAGATGTAAGAGAAAGACAAGGCTTGATGCTACTGTTAAAGGATAGAATATAGATCTTTAGTGATTGATCTAAAGACAAGTTTAGAACATAGGCTTTTACAAATATTGTCAATATTATCTCTAATTCGTTGTAGAATCAAATCAATAGAATTGTTGATAAACTCACACTTTTACCTCTGGCAATATTTACACAATCCTACTAGAACTAAAATCGCTGAAGAATAACTAAATTTGGCTAAAGCCATGTGAAGGTATTTGTGATGAACTTAGTAGTATGTTGTCAGGCCATTGTCTGAAGTTTAGTTAACGGCTACTATCTAATTGAGATATTGTAGTCGTGCACCTATTGTTATATTCTTGCAGGTACACTTGAAAACTGTTCCCATTTCCAAACTTAGATTAAATTGATTGGTGCGATTAAAATTATATAAACATCTTCTGATTAACCAAGTTAAATGAACTATCTGCTCTCTACAAACTGTGGCTATGTTTAGGTATTGCAATATTGCCTTGAGATATCGAATGTGTTAGTCAAATGTCAAAACGGATGACAGTGGCGAATGTCAAAATATTTTCAGTTTTACGGTAACATTGTGTTATTACCTATCCGCCTATACTGACTGATGACTAGAAACATGACTAGATAAAAAAGAGTCACTGACGGGATTTTTCGCATGTGTATAGCGGTCGCAGCCCAAACGGTTACAAACTCGTACCACCATGGTTACTATACACCGATAAATCCTGGTATACGACACAGTTAATCGTATCCTTGTTGTGGGTATTACATTTGATGTATGGTTGTCAAAACCTATAACGCAGGATAGGACTATTTCATCTCAATCTTACACCAAAACATATCTAGAAGTTACTGAGTTAACAACCCTAGAGACCCAACCTATTCTCATTTTAACTTGAATTATACTTGTGTATTTGACCGTTCTGATGGTTACATGATTAAAATAAGTGAATTATTACGTTTCGCTGGCATTTGCTTTGAATTTAATTAATATCTGATGAAGCCGATAGATAACTGAAGAGGAAATTTGGACGCCCCACAAATGTCGTGGTAACGCAAAAAAAAATATCGAAAAATTAGGGAACTTTAGGCGTTTAAAAACGTTTCGTACTAATATGTTTAATGATAAGATATTTACTGACTGTTTTTATTCTATTTATGGACTAAAGAATAACAGGGAAATGTAAAATGGAACGACAATAACGTGGACAACTAGCGAGTAAAACAGAAGTAACAGACTTTCTGATTAGAAACCAATAGATTTAGAAATTGTTAATGATGAACAGAAGATTGGAAAATGAAAGATTAAAAATTAGTTTTCTAAAAATTGTAAGCGAAATAGGGCAAAGTTAATAAGGAGATGACAGGGTGAGTTACATATCACAGCGGGACCTAACACAAAATAATGGAAAGCAGCTAAAGGAAGCCTTTGTTATGAGGCATACTGAATTAGGAGAAGAGAAATACTTAAAGTAAAAAAGAAACCAGATTATAAATATAAAGACGTTATTTTTATTATTGTTATAATAATTACTACGATATAACAATCAGTACATTACCAATAAGTACTTGATAGTTTTAAACCACCATGGTTTGCCAAACAAACATTAAAAAATATATTACCTCCATGTAAATAGAATGTAAATCATTCAAGGTGGAGATGTCACTACAAGATGTTACCTAATCTAAATTCAGAGAGTCGGTCCGTCCTGGCGACGACACCTGTGGGATCACTAAATTAAAAATTAGCTCGTGAACTCGGGTTCGCTCATGTTTTTGTAACGTTTCTAACATCGCTAGTTTAAGTGCGAAATGCGATTGTCATTTGATATTATTATGATCACACCTAACACCAATTCCGAGTACTCAAATCAGGGCAGCTTATTTACATTAAGGTAATATATATTGCAGCAGTTAAAAATGTTCTAAATTGTCTTTTATGAAAATATAAACAATAGAATAATTACAGTATTATCGACACAAAATAAAGTTATTTTTTAGTCGAGTTATCATTGGAAATATCCGATTTTACGAGAGAAACAAAATCGATCTTAAGAGTAGGTATTTTAGATAATCCAATCGCATCAGTACATAACTATAGAAATGTATAACAAAACACCGCAAATACTTAATTAAGAACACCTTTATGATCTGTCCATCCATCGATCATGCGCGTGCCTCGAGGTAGGAGAAGTGTTTTTGCGAGCGGCTGAATTGATGGCTACACTTTATTGGGGGGTGGAGTCCCGATCTGGACTCTCTCGATATCAACTGATACAGTACTAGGTTATTTTATTTATGGAATGCATCATCTTGATACTTGAATACTATTTTTGTTTATGATTAAAAAATAAAAAATAGAGCAAACAGGTGAAGGTTAGGTACCCGAAGGATGGCGCTAGAAGTAGAGGTCGCCAAGCAAGTCATCCTCCCGACTTAGAAATAAACTTAGGACCCCTTTGGATAAGAATGTGGAGGAAAAAATTGTTACTATTGCCGTAATACTGTACCGGTATACAGTTTTGTTAGTATGACCAACCCAATACTTCGATAGGTGACAGACGTTTCTCTTATTAGACCTTAACTACTTAGGCATTTCGATTGTACCAAGTATCCTTATTGAGTTCAAAAAGTGCTATTTCTAATGCGACGTAGCTTGATCAAGCATTTCAGTAGTTATAGACTAGTCTGGACCTGTAGGTTTCATGGTGAGTAGCAGTAAAAGGGGTCCACATGACTAACGACTTATGAAGTTGATGAGTGACTTTTGTGTTATGAGATTTATTTTCAGTTTTGTATTTTGGTGTCAAATATTTGTCTATATGTATAGTAAACTAGGCGTTTAATTTTTTTTATATCATAGGATGCAAACGAGAAGGCGGGTCACCTGATGTTAAATGATCACCACCGTCCATAAACACTTGCAACATTAGGAGAGTCGCAAGTGCGTTGCCAGCCTGTGTTTGGGGTTTGTGTGTTTGCCTCACTGATCGAACGAAACGCAACAATGCAAGCACTGTTACTTCACGTGGGTATTTCTGTAGGTCGGGTGATAGTACCGGGGGCTAGCCGACCCATTCATGCTGAAACCAGTAATAGCTTCAGCGTGGCTCTATTTTTTGGAATTGAATGACAGTTTGTTAATTTATTTGTATACTTTATAGATCTTTAGCGTTTGACTACAATCTTCTGATATAATGAGATATTACCTTTCATTATAACTTCTAGAATACGCTTATAAGTGCTAGAATGAACAAAGTAAAAATCTAAGACAAAATTTGAAGTGAAAAATGGCAGGCAGGTGTACGTTAGAAAAATCCTATCACTACCAAAATTTTCCTTAACAAATGCCCATATCTGGGTCCAGTAAACTATTTCCACAGACTGGACTTCACTAACTACGCAATGTATATGTTAACATGGAAGTAAATCACTACCTACTAATAACACTGACTAATCCGACCGCAATCATTTTTAATTTTATAGATCTCCAATCATGAGAAATAAATAATCAATAAAAAAGGATTAATCAATTGTTTGCCAAGTGAACTGACAACATACACCGGATAGCAACTAACTTATCTTGCTATCGATTATATGTAATTAAGATAATTTTTAAGCCTTATAATAAATGCAATGATGCTGATAATCATATTACTTAATCTTTGGTTGGTTTCCATGCAAACAACATAAAATTATGTGCTCATATTTTTTCCTAATTGTTTTTAAACTTAACTATGCTATATTAATTGTATTTATAAATACATATTTTAAATAATTTCTGTTCAGAAATTAAGTACGATCATAATTGAAATTATCATAATTATTATAATATGTGTAAAATTTGAATCAATTCGAATCTCTACAATGTGTTTGAAGTTTCAGTGAAGGTAAACTCCGTGATGAGGCCATTGCATGGTGATAGGGCTTTTTGAAATCCCTGCCCACGTAGCGACAACCATTAATTTGAAAATCTACAGCCAAGCACTGTAGTGTAGCAAGTCCACTTGATCGTCAGTTCTCTTTAAGTGTATCTTGGGCTACATAACCTTGTAGTGTAATTGTAATCAAGAGCTAAAACCTATAAACAATTTAAAAAAAAGTCGAGACCGTCATAAGGACTGCCGACAGAAGTAAAAACTCAAATCAATAGAATAACTGTGTTCTCTTTTGAATTTTAAAATTATAGTCTGATATATTTTATTTTAATAATTTTATATTGAAATTATTAACATTAAGTCTGTTTTTCACATCTATTATTGTCATTTTGAGGAATAATTATATACATTTTTATAGAGTTTACAAATTAATTACACATATGACCAGCTGCACAATCTCCATACAAAATATCAAATATTACATGTTCATTTGCTGATGATATAGTCCTGTTTGCTGAAAATGCAGTAGACTTAGAAGCAATTAAAAATGAATTAACAAGCGAAAGTAAAAAGGTGGGCCTGTCACTTAACATCACAAAGACAAAAGTACTAACAAATGGAGCACACCAAGAGATCAAAGTAAGGAATGAAAAGATAGAATATGTAGAGGATTACGTGTATCTGGGACAGCTAGTATCCTTTGAAGATTGCACCAAAAAAGACATACAAGAAGAATTGCATTAGCACAGAAAAAGTACTGGGGGCTGAAAGAAATCATGAAGAATAAAGAAATCCAGTTACACATAAAGAAAAAAGTTCATGACATAGCAATTTTATCTTGCCTAACATATGGATGTCAGACGTGGTCTCTAAGGAAAGAAGATGAGAAAAAACTTGCAGTGTGCCAAAGAAAAATGGAGAGAAGCATCCTAAATACAAAGATTTCAGATAGAATTGATAATGAAAGTATAAGGAAAAGAACGAAAGTAACAGACATACGGAAAAGAATAAGACATTTGAAATGGAACTGGGCAGGTCACATCTGCAGGCAAGACAATTTCAGATGGACAAAAAAGGTAACAGAGTGGGCGCCACTAGGTTACAAGAGAAAACCAGGAAGACCAAAAAAAGATGGTGGGATATTTTCCATCAAAGATGTGGAGCAGATTGGATGAGAAAGGCAAGGGAGAGGGACCTGTGGAAAAAACTAGGGGAGGCCTAAGCCGAGGAGGCGACTACAATTTAGATAAGGAAATGGAAATAAATTTGTACGAGAAAAGAAGAGTAGGATAAGCTTTTTTATTTTTTTTTAAATTTTATTTACATGTTCACAGTCCGCTTTACTACCGCGTCACTAGACCGGCGTAAGTACAATACGTCACGAGCATGTCGAGTGACGCGAACCCGTAACTTTTTCCCTTACAAAAAACCGCTAAACGCGGGTAAAAAAAAATCACTTAAAAAAATCATACATATCAATCAACATACAATTTCACTCAAACATATTTCAAAATGTAACGACTTCTTATTTTCATATTCTTATCATTTACGATCAGTTCAATCATTATTTAAACATAAGAAATAATAAAAAAAAGTGGTAAATGTTATAAAACCAATCAAATACTTACAATAAAGTATCAAAATTAATGAGTCCTTGTATCGCTCAACGGACAGACGGGCACCGTACACTCGCATTACAACAAATCATTCAACCGAACCCGGCCGATGCGATGCCATTATTTTATTGATTTATTCCTTATTATTATTAATTTATATTTAAAAAATAAATAAAACGTCGGCGATGTATCTACCGACTCTATATAACTTTACCTCCGCCCCAATCTTGATAAAACGATAAATCCGTTTTTTTATTGTTTTAGAGTTATTATAAGACTTTAAACTTTTTTTTTTAAAGATATTATTAAAGTAAATTTGATTTATCGTATTAGACTAGACTCTACTAGCGAGTTTGTCCTCGTTACGAAAGATATATTCCGTACTCAATGTCTATCATATCGGATTTATTGATTTATTTCGAAAAAAAATAACGTATCGTTCTTTTATTATTAGTAGATATATAGCATTTGACCACAAACTCGCCTGGCTTTGAATGACGATATGACATAAGACACACTAAACCTAGGGAATTAGTTTCAAGTTCAGCTGACGGAACATACATACAATTTCATGATATGACAAATAATGAAGATTTTGAAGATGGTAAATGGGCGAGTATTAGAAGATGCCCTTAATTTCACCACGATGGTTTCCTTCACTAAAAGCTCAGAATCATTCCATAATTCGCTATGTTGATTAATGCGGTGTTTGTTAAGTTCAAATAGGATTCCATTCTTAGAGCGACTTCTAAGCTAGTTACAAACTTCGGAGAAGCTGTCAAAGCCCGTTAGGTCAATAGCGTCAATCAGCCCGAAGAATGGCTATGAATAGTAACAATCAGCCGATTTATTAATGTACCACACAGCCTTATAAATAGTATTTCTCTAAAAGCCTATAATCTTTTTTATCTTTAGAACGTGTTTAAGTTCTCATCATACCATCTTGAACAAAAGTCCTAGACCGCCAATCTAACTTGCTTATACCTTGACAGTTCTAACAATAAACACATGTGGTTTTATTTATAGTAAAAAACGATTAAAAAAATGTATAATGTACATGTGGTAAATTTTTATTTTAACATTTCTTTTTAATCAAAACGTCCTATACTTAAAATTCATTCATCTATCTAAAAACCAGACTGCAGCAGGATTTCATATTTTTACATAAAGACCCTAATAAAATAGTAATACTAATTACAATAAAAAACGAATATAACCTCATCACATTATTCCAAAAGATGGCCTAACTGAAATATATATTATAAAAAACATAATTTCAAACTAATAAAGGATTCGTAGACACAAAAATCCATAAATTTGAACAGCTGGCGCGCTTTAAGATCTCATAAACGTACACCTATAAAATCATAGTCGAACAACTATAATAATGATCCGCAAACACAAACAATGACCATCTAAAATTTATAATCGCAAGATAAAATCTCCCCGGGGTAAGGGAACGAATGCGCCCGCGCACGTTCCGCCCGGACTAATGATTATACTGCCCGACAATTAAGTTTCATTCATACTGGGCCGTACCACGTCACTATTGATTTGTGATTGATATTATATACTCGTCTCGACGTTTGAGATTGAGTTTTAAGAAAATTACACTCTACCATACGGTCACAAAGTAAATTCTTATACTAGCAACTAATCTGAAGAGGTGTGCTTTGTGAGTTGTTTAATTTCTTTTTTATTGGTATCATTTTTTTTTTGTTTTCTAAGGAAAATACAATGTTATAAAAGTACTATTGAAGATTTCGGGTATGTTTTGTAGTCAGGAAGTTAAAAGATTTACGCTTAAATAATAGAATGAATTAGTAGATTTACAAAATTTATGTACCATTACTTTCATTGCCTTTTTCCGAATTACTTTCTGACATAGAATACGAATTCTATGTTCTATGTGTAGTTCTATGTTCTAATTTTAAATATAAATTACAGAGTGCAAAATGGTTTTTAACAACTATTTTAATATACAATACTATTATAATTCAGAACATGTTCTTAATATAATTAACATATATTAATATTCCAAATGATAAAAAAAACGAATGAAAAAATATAAGTCATTAGTACATTACTTCAATCTTCAATATCCTGTGGACAGTTACTGTTTTTAACTCCATCTAGTTGTATTTTCATATTTAATACAACATGCGTAATTGTATTCAACTTTAAATAAGAGATGTCGCTACGCGTTGAAATATAATGCAATCATTTCTACGTGTAGGTCAGTTGAGGTCAATTCGAAGTTACCCTCAGGCAATTACGGGTGGTATTCCTAAACGTATCGATATTAATGCCATTGGCAAGACGGATCGGTCGGTTTAATTGGCGGTTCCGATGATTTATTGATGATTAAAATAAGAAATTATAGTTTTGGAGGCGTGATATTAATGTATTACTTTTAAGATATAAATAATATTGTTATCGTTATATCTTCGATGATAGATTGTATATTAGTTATTGTATGTTAGTTGTAATCTTCTTGATTAATTAGTTTTTTTTATTGATACAGATTATCGTTTTGTTATAATTAGAGCTTAGAAATAGTTCGGCTGCTGAGCCTAACTCCTTGAGCCATATTGACATGGTTTCAATTTTGTGATTAAGGAAAAGACCGGCGTTCTTTTAATGTCAGAATTAATCACAAATAAGCCATCCCCATATTTCAGGCTGAGTGAAATCAGTAAAAGCTTTTTTAGGTAATAGTGTTAAGTTCTATGACAAAATCCCAGGACACATAACCGATTTGCCGAGTAGTCATTTCAATTTTCAAGCATCATATCATGCAGGTTTTCATGTCAAAAGGCTATAAATACGGTGGATCATTAAGTGAATAATGGTGATGTCTGGAGATGACATTACTGTCTGAACTCCCACTATGATGACCTCTAATAAAAGTATTTACAATAAAAAGCCACACCAAATTTCGTGACAGTTCTTGTCGATGTTGAATTGTTTTCCCAACCGCTATTCCAGCTATTTGTTATTACTTTATCTTTTTTATTTATTTATTTTATTGGAATACATTTACACCTTCTCGAGATCTAAACCGATTAAAGTAATTTTTTTTATAGTAAATTCACGTAATATGTTTTTTCAAACTAACTACGCTATTGTCCTGACAGGCCTTAACAGCTTCACCGGACTACTAAGCACTTCGCCGCTTGGCAAACAAGCCCAAGGGTGCCAAGGTGGCCAGACCTCGGCTTGGGCTGTTGCCTTGGATGCAACACCGCGAATCTGTCTTAACTCAACGAAAGCTGGTTTATCCATATATATAGGAATTCGTGAGAGACATATGTGTACCGGAATTTAAATGTGTATATCCTATCTGAAAACTAGGCTAACTCTAAACTAAACCAGTTCGAAAATAAGGAAAAAATAAAATCCTTCCATCATATGTGTACCTATGTGTATATATGCGCAACGCGACTCATTATTCTGAGAGGACTAAGAAAAAAACACGTTATATAATATATGTATCGTTGCGTATCCCAAATATAGATAAAATCTCGGAATGATTACTCGGAATTATAACAGCAATTTTCACACAATTACAATAGAAAAGCGATTCTTCAACTGTGCTGTAACTATGTAATATTTTTTATCTAGAATTGAGATAAGCGCATCAAACAATGGTATATTACAGTAAATCAAGAGGTCTATGAGTGGTGGGACGGGTCCCTAGTGATATATTGTCGGGTTACATCCTATAGGTTACTTTTGCTCGGTGCATACTTTCCTTCGTATCGTTTTTGTTTTGTTAATGCAAGTTTAAATCGCGGTTTTGTTTAGCTTTTAATTATTCCAATTTATTCTTATTATAATACATCTGCGAAGAAATCACAATGATCCTTCACAAATTACTGTAGAATTGTATCTCATCTTCCTCCTTGCTAGAATCTCTAAATTGTAATATCAGTTTTAAATATCGATTTCTTAAAACATTTATTCCTAAAATTTATAAGAATAATACTTCTTACACCAATCCAATAATCTGACTCGTTTGTACAATGAGCTCGCATCCAAGCACATCTCATTAGACATATTTGACCATATAGCTTTAAAATTCAAAAGGACAATTAAACACATTTTATGTCCATGTCTATTTAAGCAACATTCGGTAAATTATATTTCAATATTCTTTATAATAACTGCCATCTTGTTTTCTTTTCCATGGGTTAATTTTAGTTTTTATAGTTATATATATATATATAATTCATGTTTACTTTTTCGTTTATTCATGTTCTTTTTGCTCTTTGAAATGTTCATCAATATTAAACATTACATAATTTAATTTTTCTGAGGGCCTTTACTGAATAAAGTATTTTTGATTTTAGAACCATCTGGACACGTTATATTATCTATGGCCGAAATAAAATGGCTGCGGGTGGCATCTTATCGATATAATGAGATTTTCGATTAAACAGCAATGTCGTTAACCGACCGACGAGTCTCATTGGCCGCGTTTTAAAATATTCCTTATGGCTTTTCGTAATATTATAATAAAAAGTTTTACGATTTTTAAATTGACACTACGGCCCGCTCGGATCGATCCTTTCAATACTTTTGACACTTCTGCGTTTGACCTGATTGTTTTGCGTCTCCATTATCACACGATAAATAAAAGAAATGAGAAAACAATCTGTCAGTTTAGTTTATTTTCTGAGTAACCAGTATTTTCCAAAAATGGTTTACGGATTTGAAATTTGTAATAGGTAGATGACTCACTGAGATACTAGAATAAAAAACATTTGTAGGAGAACGTCTGTCCTAATTCGGAACATTTTAAATTATGTTTACATAATTTACGTACTCAAGTGTTTTCCACTGATCATTTCAATTTCGAGAAAAAATTAATTATGAAGTTTACCCAGAAAGGGGGCAAATGGTACACATTTCATACTCAAGACAAACAATGTGTATAACAATTTAGAAATTGGACACCAATTATTAAATTTAAACAGTTGTACAAAACATAATAACATGAATATTGAAACACTTTGGAATCAAAACGTTGTGAATGATAATAGCATCCTTACTAAGATTGTAAGGTATCTTAATTATTACAGTAAAGTTTTTTTTTTTTTTTATCAACAATGGCCGACAGATCTATTATCCATTGACAGTTACCATCTCTCGGCAATTGCATATATATGTGTATCACATTTGATAGGTTGTCTCGATTCAGTCGTCGAATTCATTTCTCTAAGTGTGCATAATGGAAACGCACAAATACTGCCCATCACGTAAAACGTCTCGAACGGTCAAACGCCTTGGACACGTCGGCGATCCGATTATCAGAGTGCGTGAAAGGTGCGTAACGACCCGATGTAAGTGAGAGGCAATACTAAGTATATAACCGTTCGTACTGGATTTTTTAATATATTCCAGGGGAAAGCAACACTCGTCATTAACTTGACATAAGTATATAAACAGTGGTTAGGGCAATTTCCAGTATTCATCATCATCATCAGATCCACTGCAGAGTCATAAGCCTCTTCCTGAGGTTATGGGCATAGTCACCACGCCAGCCCACGACGTATTGGTGATGAAAACATTTTTCAGGTTCAGGTTTCCTCACTATGTTTTCCTTTACCATGATGTTGCCAATTAGTAAATTGTTGGTACATGTCGGGGTTCGAACCTGCGGACATCGGGTTGATATTCCACCTGTCAAACCAGTAGTCCACCATATATTTCAAGAATTACGTAAGCACTGAAAGGGAATAGTATGGTCTTTGACTCTCTTAGTTTTGCAGACATGAGAGATGGATTGTAAGTCTTATACGTGAGCCACGTTGTCTTATCTGCTGAGCTCAATGTTACACTTCTAAATTTATCGATTTAAGACTTTAGTTGTCGGTCACTTGATCTTAAAAATGGTATTTAACAAAACAGCAGTGTTTTGCGGTTTCCGCCCTCGACCCCCGACTCCCCGCACCGCGTCACTCGCTTCATTTGCGCTGTTTTTTTTCACTTAACGTACTGTTTAACCTACATTTTATATAGTAATTACTCCGCTCCTAAGCGTCACAGCGTGAGGTTAGATAGCTTATAACTTTTATCAATAAATGGTCTGTAAAATGCATAATTTTTTTTTCAAATTTGTGTAGTAACCATGGAGGTCAACGCGAATGAAGAAAAAAAGTAATAACCCAATAAGTTTTAAAATATTAGTATGGATATATAAGTATTTTACAAACCATAAATTTACACGTTGACGCCTGATCGAGACATGGTACCAACCGATATCATTTCTAAATTGCAATTTACGAACACAGTTTACTGCGTATTGGAAAAATCGTAAAATCTTCGGCTCGAAAAAAAAGAACCATCTGAAAAAAAAATTATAATAATCGTAAACATGTCTCCATTAAATTTTGATCTCGTAAAATCAACTGTGTGTTTTATGAATGACTTGGCTTAGATCGCAACGTGACCCATTGAAAATTTTGTATAGCAGAATACAAAGAAGTAAATAATGTTCCCTTTGAGAATTATGAATTGATTATAAACTAACTTAGATCATGATTATGGTATAATGCTAGCTACAACTCATGAGTTTTTCTGCGTTTAAATTCATACTGTAGAAGGAAGAGAAAAATTCGCCGTAAAGATAGTAAAAATATTTTTCAGGCGCATATATCTCCAGCGCTCTAACTGACCGAACTAAACGCAACAATGCAAGCACTGTTACTTCACGTCGGATTTCTGTGGGCCGTGTGGTAATGCCCCGAGCGAGACGACCCATTCATGCTGAAACCAGTAATAGGTTCAGCTTGGCTCTACCACCTATCAAATTATGACTAATATAATATTAAAACTTATCCAATTAAATGTTATTCATATTGGTCATTGCATGTGGGTTAAAATTGTTCTTTACAATATATCATTCTAATGAAAATCTCAGAAAATATATCAGATTTAAAAATACGCAAGAAAAAGAAGTGTACCTACTCGTGTATTGAAACTTGTGAAGAATAAATTATTCGAATAGTATAGCTGTAATGTTCCTTAACACAATATTAAATGAAACGACTATAGTTAAGTATATCGGACAAGTACTGAGTAAAAAAGGAAAAAACTCCAAACAAGCATTAGATTTTCCAATGCTTCCGATTTAATGCTTCACGAATTATCTCTTAAATAACACTGAATAAATTACAAATTTACTTAATCAATATCGTCAAGAAAGGGTTACTTTTTCATGTATCGTATGTAAATAGGACTGTTCTATAAAAAATGCGCTAAATTACTGCTAGTAGTTTGGTTAAGGCCTTTACAACGAATACAACTTGGGTGTGTATTAATTACAAATGGTATTTGAAATAAACTATTTCTGGTGTTATTTAATCATTTTTTATTAATGTTTTAATAGGATTTCGTGTCAAATTTCAAAATTATAACTCTCCGACAAATGTCCTACCCTAATAGATTAATAAATGGTATTTTTAGTATAAAAGGTCGTATCTCTCAGTAGTCCGGTGAAGCTGTTAAGACCTTCCTTGGTCAATAGCGTAGTCAGTTCGAAAAAAAAAGTCGTATCTCTTTATTGCAATAATTTAGAAACGTTTTTTAGACAGAATTTTTTTAATATTCATTTCTAATTTACATCTCAGGCTGTTTTCAATGAAAGACAAGGACACGCACACAGACAGACGGCCAACAAAATGTAAAAGACATAATTTTCATCATGACGTCCGGAACCCTAAAAGATCTAACCGTGTTCATTATCCATAACGAGGCAGGCATAAATTTTTCACTTCTCTGACGGCACCACACACGGCAGGTCGTAAAGTATGATAAGGTGCACGTGTTTGTATCAACAAGCCGTCACGCGTCAACTCTGCTTGGATCAAAAATTAGTCCTTTATCGTAGGTCCACAGATCAGTAAATATTAACGTAGTAGCGACATTGTTATGATATTTTGTGTATTACAAGAATCGATATATGTCATGAGTACCATGTCAAGCGGGTTTTAGTGTCGAAAGGCTATTATAGAGTGGATCAATACGTCAACGATGGTGACCTCCTCTCTGTACATCCACTAAAAACGGTATTGTGACGTATAATGTATTCGATATATATATATATATATATATGTTAAAAAGAAGTACCCGATCGAGTTTCTTGCGGGTTCTTCTCGATGACTGGGTTGTTTTCCGAACCGGTGGTAATTTTGACGTTCATAAGCGCCTTATTAGGACTTAAACTGAATAAAGTATTTTTGATTTTAGAAAGGGCAGTTTACATTCCATGTCAGAGTATATGGTGCATTCGGTACCTTACCAAAAACATATTTAAAATTAGATTAACTGTCTGAATAGAATATGGTTCAGGTTGTATACGTTATATTATAAATTGAGAAATTTGCAGAATTTCTTGCATGTATGTAAGCGCCACAAATACTTCTTATAAAGTGGATTGAATATCCAGATAATACGATTAAATTCTGATGATATAGTGTATTAAAAATCTCAAAGCTCGAGGAATTGGTTGTTGCTTACTTATTGATCAAGTTAGTTTCTAGATGTACCTGTCGTACTATAAAATTATAGTATATTTATTAAGGAAGATTATAGGGTACCTTACATCACGGTATGGCCCCTAGTACCAGAGCAGTAACCATATAGATTGTAGGTGAGAAAGTACATCAAGCGGTAGTGCGGACGGATCGTATAGAATAACGCAAGGGACCAGGGACTGATAGTGGGTTAGTCTCCAAAAGAAAACAGACTGTTACCGACAAAGTTTGAACTGTATACTGTAATGCCTATGTCGCCGAGATACTATGCCGCGTTAGTTTATTGTCTGATCTGATCTGCTGATCTGCTCGCTAGTCAACAGACCTGCTCAGTATATGATTTGTTTCAACTTACTTATAGTAATTAAATATGTATACAACCGTCAGATAGATATAGTCCAAGTTGTCATGAGTGAATGGAGGTATTAATTAATCCAAAAAAAAAGAACAAAACGCTTTTAAAGACAAGCAATGTTTAATTTTTCTGCCTATCTGAATAATGGTGCTTCATACGATATTTTAGAAATATGATTATTAATTTAGACAGCATAAAACTATATTATGAAATCAGTATTAGATGTTACACAAGAATAAAGAGAGAGACATTCAAATAAATTTAAAACGAGTTTCGCATCTGTAATTTGTGTTATCATTTTTATCTCAAGCGTTATCGCCATCGCATTTCTATGGTGTGACATGAAATTTGTTTGTTCTGAGCTTAGCTGACATTATAGAATATGTTTTATGATTACCCCATGTACTTACGCTTTGTGTTTGAGTTTTGACCAATATTTTAACTTATATATTTTTTGTGTTGTCATAGTTATAACTCAGACTTAATTATTGTGTATTTTATTGATGAGTAGCGGCCGCCCACGACTTTATCTATGTTTGTATATCTATAAATATTAATAGCCTATTAAGTTGTAAACTGCATATAAAGTTTATGTATTTTAAATACCAGAAGCGATAAATGTTAAAGTTTTTAATACAAATTAATGTAATAATATAAAATATGCATTATAAATCTAGTACTATGAAATTGAATTATATTGAAAAAATATCCCACCATACATCCATATCTTCTATACATATGGAAAGAATGTAAAACTAAAGTGTCTGTACTTTTAAAGTTTTGCGAAAAAAAAAAATTTCAGGTATCAAGGAATAAGTAATAAAATACATTTCAATCATTTTTAGAAATGTCTGTCTGTTTGTATGAATACGCATCACTGCTAAAGTAATGGGTTTACAATAAAACCTCATATAAGAAAATCATAAAGCATATCCTCGGGAGTAACTTAGTTTTCATTAAAATCGGTCCACTCTATCAAAAGTTATTGTAATTTTAATGGTGCCGCGACTTAAGTATGAGAGAACAGTAGAAAGCAAATGGACTCCCAGTCCGTTAGTGGTATCCGCCGCAAAATACGAACCCGTACCAAACGCTGCGCGTTGTAAAAGACGTCCGCGACATATTTTTACCGACCCTCCCGATGAAATAACGACAGTGAACGATCAGTACCAGCCTGTCTCTCTAAACAGAGCGTGCTCACGCCCACGCCCGCGTAACCACAGATCATGCCGCCGTGGTCTGGGGGTAAATTTCGCTCCCGCACACCAAACTAGGCCCCCCTCGGCAGCAGCTCAAGCCTAGGTCCGTTCCCTCGGCGTGGAGCCCTTGAGTACGCTGCTCGCGCGATACAGTGACACAAAATCTTACATCACTGCGACAACATTACACATATCACCTCCACACACGTGCACGCATACACGCTTACACATGCAGATGGAAGGGTTTTATTTTTTCCCTTATCAAACTGAAATAGTTTAGAATATTATCCGATACGAAATATATATAGGAGTTGTTGAGGTATGTATGCTTGGTACACATATATGTTTCATCAACTCATATATGTATGAATAGTTAGCTTAGCTTAGGTTAGCTCAGATAGGTCGCGAATTGCATGTATCAGGCAACAGCCAAAGCCGAGGTGTGCCGCGCACCCTTGAGCTAGTTGTCAAAGTAAAATCGGCCGAGTGCCTTAAGCGCTCGCCTTAATAGTCCGGTGAAGCTGTTAAGACCTTGCTTGGTCAATAGCGTAGTCAGTTCGAAAAAAAAAAAAAAAGCAAATGGACTAGTACGTTAAGATGACTTTATTAGTCATTGTTTTTTACATCAGGACGAAGTCGCGGGCACAGCTAGTAAAGAATAAAAAAGGTAATATATCATAAATATTAGATTCTCTATATTTGTCTGTTACTACTATTCGTTGACAGAATAATCTATAATCGAGTAACGTACCTTTTAAAATGATTGCAGTTAGAATGGCCGGATGATTTTAGTGATGGTTATAAATGCAAATATTGCAACGAAATTAAAAAATATATGTAGGTATACCAGGATATAGTGACGCAAGTTCGTCCGTTCACGGATCTACAATACACGGACGAGATATTAAATAGACGCCTATATACTGATCAGTTAAACTGAATTAATTCTGTCATAAACTCAAAGTACGTAGACGCGTGGTTTTAATTATAATACAGGTATTTAGACTCGTTTAGTTTAAATTAAATTAATTTATTCATAATGAAAATCAACAGCTACTTTATAATTATTCAACATATTCAGTTATTAGCATGTTGGCTTTTCCAGAAATTTCCATCACATAACAATTTCAATAAATATGCATCCCTAACTAAATAACGTTTCAGTTACAGCTAATATTAAGATTAACATCGGTTTAACATATTATAATAGCATATTGAACAAATTTAAATAATTCTGTGTAATGCAACACTATACCTTAGGGCAATGGTCCGCAAGCCGCGACTCGCGAGCCACGTGTGGCTCTTTTACTGCTTGGTAGCGGCTCTTCCATAAAATGTTTAATGTAGACACCAATATTATTTATTGAATTGGTTTATAAGACATGAGTAAAAGCTTTTGAAACGCAGGCCTATGGAAGAGAGGTATGCTTTTAGAAAACAACAACAGCATAGCTAATTGCTATTAAAAAGACATTTAGTAAAGATATGCTTTAAAGTGTACTGTTAACCCTAATTATTTCCATTAAAATGTTTATAATAAAACATAGCTTAGTTTTAAAAAGGCTCTATGAATTGTATGAATGAATTTGTATTGTTTATATTTGGCTCTTTTGGATGATTAGTTTGCCGATCACTGTCTTAGGAAGTCGATTAGGCGACTGACTGTCGATATCTCGTTAACGTAGTTATTCACAGCTTATACGTAATATTCAGTTTCCATCGGGTGGTTAACTTGCCTTCAGCCCGTACCATTAAATCGCTCTTGCTTACCACGAATTCTAATCTCCTCTGTGTATGAAAATTACACCTCTGGTAAGGGTTTATTTGATGGGCCTAATATTGCAATCACTTTATTCAATTGCAAATCAATTTGATTGGTAGTTCAAAGATTGGCGCATTTATACAAATAAAACGAAATTTATAAAATTTTATGACGTAGTATGTGCATAATTAGATGCATAAGATAAATAGCTATGATTGACAACTACCTTAGGGGCATTCAATTATTAGGTAAGCACTGAAGGGGGCGGGGGTGTCTTCCATTTGCGTATCTTTGATGACATGAGGGATGGGGGACCTGGATGTGTAGGCGTGATATATGAGACGCGCAGTCTTATCCACTGAGCTATAATCTCTGTAGGGAACGACTATCAATTAAATCCGCTATAGCCTATAAATTCCTTATTTATAGACTTGTTAACTGCTGCTCGTGAATCTATAAGGAAATCAGAATTAATAAAAAAAAACTTAATTTTTACGTAAGAGGGGGGAGTAAAAGCATTGCCTACTTTTGCTGACGAGGGGGAGGGGGTGAAGTTAGAAATTACAATAATTCTGCTTACGTAATACTTATACGCCCCCTTTTATACATATATGTAGAGTCATAATATGCTGCAATATTCTTGAGTGAATTAATACTACGATAATTAGATGCTTTATTAAGTCTTTCATTTTTGAATTAGCTGTCTATATAATCGTAATACCGTTGTACGTATATTTCAAAGAGATGGTAATATCAAAAACAAAACAACAATCGTTTTACGCAATCACATGATCTGGTGTTTTAAGTGTAAAATTTTTAATTAACTTTGTTGCTTTTTAATGTATTATTTTATGGAATTGTTTTATTTTACGACCTCGAATGGACAATTCCATGAGTCGTCGTTTGGCCAGTCAAGAAAACTTGCTAAAGCAATTGTCTAACTAGAAAGCAAACTATGAAACGTAGGTGGAAAAGGAGTATTTTTTACCAGACGTCACATTGCTAATAATGCTCCGCTATGCCTGTTTATTTTTTATAATTTCGAGTTAGTTTTTTTATACATCATAGGTTTTAGCATTTGAGCACAATCTTATCTGATGTTAAGTGACGACGTACTCTAAGATGGTAAACACGCCAAACCTAAAGAGTGCTCTCAAATGCAGTTTCCAGAACACACCAACAGGGTCTTGGCGACAGATTTCCAACTTGAGGATCAACTTAGCTAACCAGACAGACTTAGAAGAAACCCTACCACCATGATTTTATTGTTTATCTTCACTGCAAGTTCAGACTCAATTTCTACGATAACCTAACCTACGTACATCGACGATTCGAACACGCTATCAACTGCCATCATCGCTTCAATATATTTACTTGGATGTAATTTAATAAATAAAGGCATTTACAATGCGGGTACTTATAAGTATGCTCGGTTCTCGTCGGGTAACCTACGCACTTACTTTCTTTGATTTTTAGAACATCGTAGTCAATGGGTCTCTATGTGTGCTTTATCGTATGGACAATGGAGGGTATCTGATAAACTTTATTATGGTACCCTCATCACCGCACCAAACTCGTACTTCCCACTGCTGCCTGAACGCTCGTCCACAGTCCCTAAAACCTAGGAAAATGGTGACAATAGAAAAGTTCTCTAGAATTTTCATCATGTGTTCGTTAGCGTTGTGGAATGGGTTACCCAGTACGGCTTTTCGAGTTCCGATCGAACCGTCGACTTGAGCGGTTGTCCGTTTTGCTGCGCGCGCTAAGTTCGATTTTAATACTCGTGATTTAGTGACGTCAGTTATTGTTTGTTTCGATCCGGCACACCTGCGCTTCACAGGTGCGCTGCACCTGCGTTCCTTTTCTTGGAACTGAGTGAGACCTTTCCTTGTATTTATTTATTGCTTTATCTATTTCTTGGTATATTTATTTATTTACTCTTTTGTTTATCTATTTATTTACGTATTTCTTTAATTCTTCAGTGATTTATTTTTAAATTTATTTTCTTTTTATTGTTTGTTTATTTAAGTAGTCTTATGTTATTTTTCCCCTGTCTCGCTCAGGTACTTATTTGCGTTGTTTTCCTATTTTGTTTAGTTTTAAACAGCTCCCTTTGATCCGGACTCGGGATAGTCCGTTAAATTCATTAAGGCGCGCCCCCCTGCCCCTCTGGCAGGGAGGTTTCACATGTCTTCCCCCGCCCCACTCCCCTCCTCAGGCCCCGGTATGGCCGCTGAACAAGAGATCAGTCTCTTAGAGACTGAGCTCATTAGCCTCCGCGGCTTCATAGCCGCTATCTGTCCTCGTCTCGTAGACGATTACGATGCGTACGCTGCAAAGCGTCGCACCGAGCTCCCTCATTCCTCGAAGCCCGCTCCCTCGATCTATGCCAAGATCGAGGCTTCCAACAACTTCCCAATCCCAGCCGATCGCGATAGCGATGACTCCGACTCCGACTCCGGCTCCGACATGGAGCAAGACCCTCCTGCTCAGCAGGATCCCCCTGCCGAGCAAGCCCCTCAGGCTGAGCAAGCCCCTGCTGCGGACGATGGCTTCACCACCGTCACGCACCGCAAACCGCGCAAGAAGCGCTCGAACTCCTCTTCCGATCCGGAGGACAAATTGCCCTCTAAAAAGATCGCAAACGTCGATGGCGCGAAAGTGCCAAAGGCGACACCAGCGCCCTCTAGACCCGACTCGCCCGTGGCTGCGGGTTCCGCAGTTTCGGGCAAGAAGCCCCGCCCACCGCCCCCCGTTACGATCCAAGACAAAGCGTCTTGGGTTGAGATTTCTAGCCTGCTGGAAACGGCAGGTATCCCTTACACCTCCGCCGTGAATACCGCTGTAGGTATTCAGGTGAAGGTAGCCACGTCCACCGCCCATCGCAACCTCACTCGTTTCCTTCGGGACAACCAGTGGGGCTATTTCACGCACTCTCTCGAAGAGGAGCGTAAACTACGGGTTGTGATCCGTAGAGTCCCCTCAGAACTCCCGACTGACGACATTTCAGACGACCTCAAGGAACAGAAGATTCCTGTTCGCGAGGTTCATCGTATGCGCTCTCCGCGCACCAGGGCTCCATATGATATGGTTCTCGTTGTCCTCGATCGCACCCCTCAGGGGAAAGCGATTTTTAATCTTACATCCCTTTGCGGCCTCTCCGGCGTCATAGTCGAGCCGCCGCGCAAAACGTCTGTGCCCTCGCAGTGTCACAACTGCCAGGTGTACGGACACTCCGCACGAAACTGTCGCCTGAAACCCAGGTGCGTTAAGTGCCTCGGCGACCACTCCACTAGGGAGTGTTCTCGCACGAAAGACGCCTCCGACCCTCCGAGCTGTGTTCTGTGCCGCGGCGTGGGCCATACCGCGAATTATCGCGGATGTCCCCGCGCCCCGCGCACAAAGCGCCCTCGATACCCCAGGCAGGCGTCGCCGTCTAAGACGGCCGCTGCCCCCGCCCGTCCTCGACCTCCGCCTCTCATGTCTCGAGAGGCCTTCCCGAACCTGCCGGGCACGTCTCGTGCACCGGCAGCGTCCGTACCCGCGACTAGTGCGCCCCCCCGCCCCTACCGGGCCCCTCAGGCCCCGTGGGCTCCTAAACCCGCGTCCCAGCACACTCCCAAACCTCCGGCGGCTAATCCTTCACAGGATGACCCCGCATACTCCTTTTCCCTATCGAGTATTGACTACGCAGGTCAACTACTCATTTTCCACGAGATCTCGGAGATCTCGGCGTACGAAGAGTGCTCTCGTAATCCGCTACTAGGTGCCGTCACGGCAATCCATAGATTTCCAGCCATCGCGGCTACACTACAACGGCTCGCGCGCGCAGCTGTTAAAAAATAAATAACTCAAATAAGATAGAGTAAATCGCGTATTTACGTCTATCTTCCCCTAAAATAACCATTCAATAATAATAATAATTTTTGTTATGTCTATTTTTAGACTTCGGTGCCGTCACCGTTAGTAAATTTAAATTCAATCTTATAAAATGCGTGTTGCGCCCACGCTTTTGTAATCGATCCCTATTAGCTCCCGCACACTTCGCGGTTCTCAATAATATCTCGAGCCTAGGTCGTCCCCGCGCGGAGCCCTCTTGATATTATTTTCGCGATACAGTGACTCACCTACATCACTTGAACAGACATATGAGATCATCTCTCTCACACACGTGCACATATATACACATGGTGGGAGGGTTTTGTTTTTTTTCCCTCATCGAACTGAATCGAATAGTTTAAGTTCGTTTCAATCCGATATACACGTATTCATTTGTGAATCATGCAATTTCGATTGTATGGTTCACAAATGTATATATGTATGAATAGCTTAGAATAGTTAGCTAGGACAGACGTGTCTTTTTCCAGGAAACAGCCCAAGCCGAGGTGTGCGTGCACCCTTGTGTATGTTACCCAAAACCAAAATCGGCTGAGTGCCCTAAGCGCTCGGCCTTAGTAGTCCGGTGAAGCTGTAAAGACCTTGCCAGGTCAATAGAATAGTCAGTAAAAAAAAAAAAAAAAAAAAACAGTACGGCTTTTCCCAGGACTATGATACTTAAAAAGCACAGATAAATGTTTTTGAAGGTCAGCAACATTTATGCTTGGTGTGGCAGTCGTTCATAGGCGACATTATACGATCAGGTGAGGTGCCTACCGGTTTATGACCCATGCTTAACGTAATTTTAGTCCTACAATTTGTATAGTAATTATTGCGCTCCTAGAAGTCATAGCGTGATGTTAGATATATATAATAGTAGCTGTGCCCGCGACTCCTTCCGCGTGAAACTTAATGTAACAGTGACTAATAAAATTATCTGAATGTATTAAGTCCGATTACTTGTCTACTTTTCTCTCGTACTTAAGTCGTATCGTCATTAAAATTACAATAATTTTGATAGAGTGAACCGATTATAATGAAACCAAGGCTAAATATTACTCGAGGATATGTTTTATGATTTTCGTTTCGTTTTATCGTCAGCGTAGCACTTTAGCAGTGATGCGTGTTCACACAAATAGATAGATAGACAGATATTTCTAAAAATGATTGATATGGATTTTTAATAATAACTCAATAAACCTGTATAAATAAAAATCAATTGCCAAATGTATGTAAACGCATCCCTTCAGTATGATCTGGACCTATTTACCCACTTCTTTATTTGTTGTGTATGTAATTTTCAGGACATGGTTCGTATGAAAGAAATATTTGAATAATCGTACGGAAAAGTGGAAAGTTTGTGTTAAAAAATCTCCATAAAAACTCCATATGAGCCAAAGATAGTGAACTTCAAAAATATCGACAGTTTGAAGTGCAGCTGTTTAGGCGTCGTTTTATTTCATTCCATACTCCTATAGAAAAGGAAAAATTTCGGACCATTTTCTTTATTAATACAAACGCGTGAATCCTAGACGGATAGCTAATAGTTTATGCAAAAGGTTAGTTTGTCAAAGCTGACCACTAGTTCCAGAGTTTAGGATATTGATACAAAGAAAAGACGATCAAGCCACTGTGATTTATATAATGGATTGTAATAAACCTTATGTTGAATTGCAGTTTCGATCCTATTCGGCAGATGGAACAGGATGTATATTTCATCAAGCCAAACGTTCGTACGTGTTGTTGTCCTAGCTAGACAAGTAGAGAAGAAAGAGTTAGGTGATATTTTGATAAACCAAAATCTGCTTCTTCTGCAACCTTATTCAACAGAGACAAGAGAAAAATGGTATATGCATTAGTATGAAAACATTTATAAAAGTAGAATATTTAGAAATCAAATAAATCATTAAAATTTGTATAAAAGAAACTATAAAATTTAGGAAATCTGAACGGTTTTACGAATCGCGACCTTCCATTACATAAAGTTCTCAGAAGTGACGGTCGCGACAACTATTGGTAGACCTCACATCATGTTCGGTTTTTAATAAAATGTACCACAATTACCAATTATTTGGTTGTTAATTTTTATTAATAAAAAATTATGAAAGGTCGATATCGAGTAGCGGACGAAATTAATTTTTATTTGTTTTTTATTTGATTGAATTCAATATATGTAATTGTTTTAAAATTGGTTGTCGTTGTGACATATGAAACACGTATTTACGGTTAAGTTAACACTTCCTGTAGCTTATTATAAAGTGTTTTGACCTCGGCACAAAAGTATATATAAAAATTGTGGGCACCGTCCAGAAATATTGAAGGATACTTTCTGGTTATTTGATTCAAGAATATAATTCAGACTCAATTAAGAATCTGTTGATGAAACGATAGCCTGATAGTAAGTCTAACTATTTTTCATAAGTTAAAAATCTCTCTCCAAGCACCTTAACGAAGCAACGTTATTCAACTCTTTCTAGTTGGAGTTATTCCACAGTATCACTAGATTTTCATTGTCTATGTTAGTCACATAGATATTTTCAGTTTAGTATCCAAATGGTATCTAGGTAACCAAACATTCATAAATGGTAGTAATTGTTGTACAATTTCATATAGAAGTTTTCTCTCGCCAAAACATTAAGACGCCAGTTTGTCATAGATTCATAATCAAGAATACATTATTCAATTTAGGCCCTGAGAAAATACTTAATACACGCAAGAACCGACATGAAAAACGATCGGGTTTATCTTTTCATTCTACATTACATAACGCAACATATTTTCACTAAAATACATAGTTATAGACAGTTAGTTACATTTGTTTTTGGCGGATGCACAGAGGGGCGTCATTTCCAGACGTCACCATCGTTCACATAATCGTTAGCTTCTTTACAAAGCGTATAAAATGTGAATGTCGAACCAACCCGAGTGTCGACATTATATCCCGTGATAATCCAAATATTATACGATACACCAAATTATCTTCGATCAATTGCCTTTGACGCCGTAAAGTTTTACAGGCGAACTACTTACAGGCCATAAAAATTGTACGCCCGCGTCGGAATGGCCGATGTCCGAAATTATTGCGCCTTTTTATCGCAATAATGTATGCTTTTATTGGGCAAGAACTGCTCATCAGCGCGTAAGGGGTGGGCAGAGAAAGAAAGTTACACGATAACATCGGAACTGAAACTTTAACGTTAAATTATGTGGATGTGGTATTTCTCCAACACAACTAGTGTTAACCATTATGAGTCGCAGTAACAGCTACATATCCATAACGAATTACACTGTTATTATTTTACAACTGTTATTGTTATAAGTTGTTACAGTTATACTGCTGGCGGATAACTTGCTATATTGTGTCATAAGTGTGAATATTTGTTGTTTTTGTAATGGCTTTGAGCGTGGGCAACATCAAGACTCTCTTTTTTCACCAATTGTTTATGAATGTTAAATTTAAATAATGTTTCCTTATTCCCACATTGCAATCAATTCCGCCGATCATTGTTATTATCAATAATAATAATAATGGACAACGGATAGTTTGTAACAAAACAAGACTGTCCTCGATTATTTATTGACTGTATATTTACGACAATTTATTTATACAAATAATAGGAAATCTTGATAGAATAGAAAAGGCTATACTAGACTAAACTATTCCCGTGCGATGACTTGTACAATAAAGCTCAATTCGATGTCATTATAAAAATAAAATATAAATATCTAATAAATCTGCATAGTAATTTAACACTTAGATTTGCTAGATTATGGAACTCAGCAAATGGCTTGCAATATTTAACACATTTCTCTCGCTTACTTTGTGATATACCTGTTGTATGGTAATTAATTCACTCATACACGCATATCGTAATATAGTCCATAACCTTCCCCTATGAATATATTAAAAACTTCAATTGCCAGAAAAATACAAAAACAATTTTTGAAATGTAATAGTCAGCTCTAGAAACTTGCTCATTCAAATAAAAAATAATCAATCTCTTCAACTTATTTAAAGGTTAAATGAGCAGAGAATAACATATCAAACTTTTTGTACATCCAAGTATTTACACAATAAATGGAAAACAGAGAGTGAGCGCGGATCGTTCCGTGAAATGTTTTATGAAAAAAAATAAAATAAAAAAAAAACAAACGACGCGACGGCCATTATTCAGAACGGACGGACTTCAAAGTCCAACTTTGTTATATCAGTTACGGCCGAGACAAACGTTACAACCGACTACAATAATTCGGATACATTCCGTGATTCGCTCGGAAAGTTTTTTCTTAGAAATTATTTATTATTATAAGTTTTTTGTATGTTTTATTTATATTATTATGTTTTCTCGAGATTTTGTTGGGATTTTTTATATACAGAATATTGGATTTTAATGTTATTTTATCGTTTAAGTACCGGGAACCATCGCCGTTTACTTTTGAGCAATTTAAAGTAAATATGGGGTATTATACAGTTACGTCAAAACTGAAACAATAAAAAAGTTAAATTTGAATGTTTAATTAAAGTTCTACAAAAATCAATACCATGGCTATTTTTTTAATGAGACAGGTTCGCATTTCACTGCAACCTCACTTATTGTTAATTGACCTTTAGGCACGTAATATTTAATGCATAACTGCTTGCTTCCGGCGCTCTCACTGACCGAATGAAACGCAACAATGCAAGCGATGTTACTTCACGTGGATGATTCTGTAGGTCTAGTGGTAGTACCCCGGGCGAGTCGACACATTCATGCAAAAACCAGTAATAGCTTCAGCGTGGCTCTACCACCTACAAAAACCTTACCTGTGTTATTTCACTTATGATACTGTGATTCATATCACTGTTATTTTACATAGGCTGTGATTTAATTTGTTTCTTTGCTATTTTTTATACTGTGCTCGAGGAACAAATAAACTCTTCCGAATTCCGATTAGGCGTCCCTTACTTAAATTACTTTAATCATAAATCTAGCAAATATTCATTTGTGAAATAGCAGTGATAGAATTGTTATTTTATTGCTATACAATTATAACAAAATAGCTATAACTAACATCCAACACGCTAACTCTAACAATCGGACTGGTCCTCCAATGATAAGCAATATAATTGAAATCTTTATATACCTATATAATTTTTCTGTCCGTTTGTATGTGACTGATTTTGATTAAACGGCTGGACAGATTTTGATGATTTTTTTTGTGAGTGTTCAGGTAGATTCAAGTATGATATAGATTCACATTTGGATACGGCAGGTGGCATTGCTATTGAATTTTAGGATTTTTTATTATCAAGGCAGAACAACGTTCGCCGGGCCCGCTAGTCCTTATATATAAAAATCAATGTTTGTATCTTTGTGCTCAATGCATGCCGAAACTACTGATCAGATTGTGATAATAATTTTGTAGTAAAAGATCTATACATGTATATATAAATGTTTTTTTTAATCAATAAAATTCATGGATTTCAACAAAAAAAGGGCTTTTTCTTCTTATTGAAACTTTTCCATTACATTTCATATTATTTTGACGTTTGAAATATTTCAATGAAACAACAGATATCACAATTAATCAATTCCATTCAATCTCATTGTTTAGGAATATATGTAGTTCTGGCATGGATACCAGAACATAATGGGATCCAGGGTAATGAAGCTGTTGATCTTATCGCTAAAGAAGCTATCCAGACTGGATATTTTGATCACTATAAAACCTATGTTGACGATTTATCCTCCCTAAACAAGACAGATTTGTTTCCATTATGGAACTCAAACTGGAATGTATCCAACTCAATTACAGGCAAATCATATGCTTCCATTCAAAACAACATTCCTAGTAAGCCATGACTATATATGTTTCTGTTGCAAGTTTGCTGCGTCTACTATTTGTAGACTGAGGATCTATCTATAGACGTGTGCTCTCCAGTCCATTTTGCAAAGCTCAGAATCAGGGACAACTCAATATGTGAATGTGGGTTGGATGAAGACACTATAGAATACATTTTTTCAATTGCCCTGATTTAGTATTATATTGTATGATATTTTACCTAACAATATACGTAATACCTAATACACAAATCTATACGGAGAGGTTTCAGATTGCATAAAAGAGATATCATAGCAAAGTCAATAGAAGAATATAGAGGACCTAAAGTTTTCAGAAATAAATTTAAATCTGGTACATCGCAATTGAAAGTTCTTAGCGACAAAAAAGGAAGCAGGACTAATAATCGGGACGAAATACTTAGGATTGTGAAGGAGTTCTATACGGAGCTTTATACTTATACCATCATGTCACCTGATTAAAATTATGACCCTAGAGCCGAACCCACAGAGTGTAGACCATGTGATGATTTACCAAGCATACTTCCCAGTGAAGTAGAGTGGGCCTTGAGTAGAACGAAGACCGGTAAGTCACCAGGCGAAGATGGAGTAACGGTGGAACTCTTAAAGGCTGGTGGAGAAATAGTCAAGAAAGCGCTTGTTGAACTACTTAATAAAGTTCTTATAAGCGGACGTACACCAAATGCATGGAAAATGCTATTGTCACGATTTTGCATAAAAAAGGGGACACTACAAATTTAAAGAACTATAGACCAATAAGTCTTCTGCCCCAAATGTACAAACTGTTTGCTAAAGTCTTGTGTCACAGAATCACTCGTCAGCTCGATGAATTTCATCCTGTTGAATAGGCAGGTTTTGTAAAACAGTTCATGGAGAAGTGTGAAGAATTTAACCGCCCGTTATGTTTCGCTTTCGTAGATTACGAAAAAGCGGTTGACAGCGTAGAACACTGGGTTGTGTTTGGCTCCCTCAACCGCTCTCATATTGATGCACGTTACGTAGATGTCCTCAGAGAACTTTATGAATCAGCGTCAATGCAAGTTCGTCTGCATACACTCACTGAACGTATACCAATTAAATGAGGTGTGCGCCAAGGGGACGCTATATCTCCCAATCTTTTTACATCAGCCTTAGAGGATATTTATAAATGGCTTGATTGGAAGAAAAGAGGCATTAAAATCGATGGCATTTACCTATCACGTCTCCATTTTGCAGACGACATAATTCTTATTAGTAGTTCAATGCTTGATATCAAAGACATGATACAAGAGCTTCACCATGCCTCTCTTATAGTTGGCCTCAGGATGAATATGTCCAAGACATAGGTAATGACCAACATTTCGGATGACTTACACTCAAGTGTGATGGTTGGAGATGAGATACTAGAACTAGTCAAAACTTATATATACCTGGGGCACTGTTTACCTTTTGGCAGAGAACATGGATACAAGGAGATCAATAGACGCATTCAGTTAGGGTTGGCTGCTTTCGGCAAGCTTGATGACGTTTTCAGGGATCGAAAAATGCCACAATGTCTGAAGACCCGTCTTTTTAACCAATGTGTCTTGCCCACAATGACGTATGGTGCTGAAACATGGACGCTCACAAAGGTAACTATGCACAAAATGAAGGTTGCACAGCGTGCCATGGAGCGTGCTATATTAAGCATCACCTTGAATGATAGATTAAAAATTACGGATATCCGAAAAAACACGAAAGTACAGGACATCGGTGTACGTATTACTCAATTAAAATGGCGGTGGGCAGGCCACTTGGCCAGATGTGGTGATGGTAGGTAGAGTAGTTTCTTGACCGAGTGGTGGCCGAGAGAGGGCAGGCGTAGTGTGGGAAGACCAATGGCAAGATGGGTCGACGACATTATACATCTTGGGGGAAAACCTGGACAAGACTGGCACAGAATAGAGAGGAATGGCGTAAAAGGGAGGAGGCTTATGCCCTGCAGTGGGTGGAGAAGAGCTATCCATAATGATGATGAATATACTTTTAACAAAGGCACAAAGGTGTGTATTTTCTTTTTTTGTAAGTACTCTGGCTAATCTAATATGCTTTAACATTAAAAAAATGTAAGAAAAAAATAAACCGCCTTTGATGTGAAAAACTAATAAGGCAATAAAAAGCGAAAAATAACTGAATTATTAAATCAACCAAATTAAATAAAAAATATTGATATTTGCACTACCTAATAATATATTTGAAGTTAATGCCAACCTAAATTCATATCATCTAGATACAAAGTTTTGGTCCACTCTCGTGTCCCATGATGTATATCTGTGTAGTATACATATTTTATTACCTGCAACAAATTTGAAATGTAGGTTGGCATCGACTTCTAATATATTATTAGGTAGCGCAAATATCAATATTTTTTATTTAATTTGGTTGATTTAGTAATTCAGTTATTTTTCGGTTTTTAGTGCCTTATTAGTTTTTAACATCGAAGGAGGTTTATTTTTTTTCTTAAAAAGAAAATATTTCTCCATTTTTAGTGTCCATAAATATATCTGGTTTCTAATGGGTATAATAAATCGGTTATAATTTCACGAAAATACGTAGAGACGAAGTGAGTGAAAATAAAATAAAAAATATTTCACCCCCTTAGGAATTGAATATTTTCTTCAAATTTATATGGTACCACCTCTGAATATAATCAATTCAAATAAAAAAGAATCATTAAATAATTGATGGAGATATCCATTAACATACATAAAAAAAACATTCAACCGAACGTAGTAACCTCCTCCTTTTTCGAAGTCGGTTAAAAATACATACAACCGAACGTAGTAACCTCGTCCTTTTTTGAAGTCGGTTAAAAATTAAACTTTAATATAACACAATAACTATTATATAAATATAGAATTATTTAAGGCATGATGTCTGTAAGTGTTGTTTGTCTTTGTGTATTTCAGTGGCCAAATGTGGAAGAACTAAAAATAAAAAATTTATACTACTTATAAAGTGATTCTTCCATGACTGACTTAATAGTGGTAGAATTCGTATCTGTGAAACTCCAATATTAAAAAGTTGAAGTTTGTGATTTTGGGTGTTCGAGGTAATCTCTGGTACTACTGGTCCGATTTGAAAATTATTTCATTGTTATAAGTATATTAGACTACTTTTTATTTTGGTAAATATATATTATATAGTAAATGGGGCGTGGAGGTGAGGGTCAGAGGAGCAACCCAGAGGACACCGGGAAGAGATTTCTTGTCAATTATATATAGGATAAGTTTCGCTACAATCGGGTTCTAGGTTTTTTAAGATTTTTCGCTTTTGGAAATAAAATTGTAACAGGTAATAACCTATTTGGTGCAGACGACGTTGCGAGGGTCAGCTAGTATTATATAAAATCAGAAAACATGAAGTATATTTTTATGCAGGAATATTTAAATAAATTGTTAAAAATTTCTGCTTATGCGAAATAATACCTTTAAAATGATAATTATTTCATAACCAACATCAACAATTCAATGAGAAATGTAAACGAGTGCTGCAACACATCTTAATAATATAGCATCTACATATATAAAAATCCAATGTCATGATGTTCGTTCCCGGTGAACTCCGAAACTACTAAACCGAGCTTCATAAAACATTGGCATTTATGTATAATTTGGTCCAACTTGAGATATAGGATAATGTATATTTCGATATTCAATCAATATTTTCTAATTATAAATGAAATGACTGTTAATGTTGATTATTGTTGTTAATTGTAAGTTACAGCAGTCTCGAACAGATGACGCTTTAAAGTAGTTTGTTGACAGAAAACTGTAGAAACGACTCTTATAGAAATCTCATAGATGGCGCTACGTTTTAAACTTGAATTTCTATTACCACTCCAGTTTATTTAATGGATCACGTGTTCTGTTAATCTATTTACTATGTAACCTCGCTTTTCATGTATCAAATTTTTAGACAAACTTATTAGTTAATAACACCAAATAGTTTATCATATTTTAATACGTGGTCCCGTCAGCTAGTAATATAAATATATTTTTTTCAACTACGTGAGTGTGACGTATGGTTACATACCATACATAGAGTACCATGATAGTTAGATCTGGGAATAAATTATGATAAACTAGCGATTTCGTTGGAGGAATCAAGAGAACAATCGAAAGGTGGTAATAAATACGGCTTTGCCTCTAACGCGGGCCATTATACAAGAGAAAGTGTAATCCGGGGGAATAAAAAAGGGGTGGGCACAGACGTCGGCGGACACGACAAATCACCAGCAGTGGGCCCTCAAACAAATGTGTGAAATATGTACAGTTGCCCCTTTATCGCGGACTACACCCTGTATAGATACGCGTGTGGCCCAAGAGGCTAGGCTTTACTATTTACCGTAAGATGCTATATTATTTTAATTATATTTAAAGTATAGAAATCTGTATTTATTTTTTAGCTATATATATATACGTATTAGGGTGTGCCAACAAAAGTCCATATGCATATATTTTTTCGCTCTGGACAAAACTAAAATTATCTCCAGTTCTCCATCGAACTTTAAATCTATACTGATATTTTAAAGAAGGGTTTGTTTGATTGAAACTTGAACGCACTAATCTCAGGAACTACTATTCCGATTTGAAACATTATATCAGTGTTAGATAGTTTACTTATCGAGGGACGCTACATGCTATATATCATCACGCTAAGACCAATAGGAGCGGAGCACCAATGAAGAATGTTCAAAGTCGTTTTTTCCTTGTGAGAGCTTCCACTGCGTTTTAGCGTTAGCCCAAAGTAACTATTCCACATCGACAAAGTCGCGGGCAAATGCAAAATTTCCCATATAAATGATAAACAAATTTCTTTGTTGTCACTTGAAAACTGTGAAGAAATTTGATTTTGTTACAATTAATGAATAGGTCTCATTAAGCGATAAGTTTTCGACAAAAAATTTCATTGAGTCAAATTTCTATGTTTAATATTGCATAGAACATTGAAATTTGATTTTTTTTTATATTGTGCGGCTAAACTATCTAGAATACGTGGTTACCATTGAAATTGTTTTCTATCTTTGATAGTGCTATTAAATATAGCCGTAAGTTCGGGCTTGCCCGTATTATCATCAAGAATTGAATAGAAAAAAGGAGTTAAACTATTATTATAACAATCTATCGATTGGCATATATCCTTAAATTGTTTTGATATTATACATGTAATATAATTCGTTTATACCTAAATTTGTACTCTATTCTTACACTTAGGCCGGTCAAAAAGTTTGGCGACGTCTGTAAATATAGAAACCTTATTATTCACTCACTTCTATACCATATTTCATTAAAATTTCTTCAACAGCTGTTGACTGATGGACAAACATTCAAACAAACGTTACATCACATTTATAACATAGATAAGATTAGTCTATTATCAGTTTATCGGATTGTTAACTTTACTCTCAACCTTTCTTTTACATTAGGCCAACTCCTCAAGTTCATGTAAGGCGTTATTTATCGTCGGAGGCGGCCGTGTCCAAAAAGCTTAGTTGTGTCAAAAGTTGACCATTAAATCATCGGCTACTATCTGGACATTGCAGGCGGACAGTGGCCACTAGTGTTGAGCGCGTCTCCATTGCACTTAACTTTTCCTTTATTACGTTTTTTTGCCAACCAATTTTTAAAAAAATATATAAAGAAGAAATATTATAGATTTTATATTATTATAATGGTTTGTTGTAAAAATGTTATATTAATATCCCGAAAGATACTTTATTAATTTAAGTCAATATACAGCGATTTACGTGATACAAAATCCTGGAATGTATAAGAATACATAGTAGGAAGTACTGAGAAAATTCTGAAACCGTGATTGCTGTAAAAAAAAAACCCGAAAATGAAGTCGTTGGGAACTGTCTAAAGTTGGCTAGTTTTCTGTTGCGTAAAAATAACAATCTAGCAAGCAAACCATATCTCTTGAAGAACTTCAAACAGTGCCGCACAAACAGAAACTATAAATAGCCTACCAAAACTAAAGCCCACAGAAAAATCTTAAATCTAAAAGATCTTATCAGACTTCGTAACTATATATAATAACCATAAAAATATAGTGGTACAACAAAATAATCCCAAAGAGGATAGATGTCAGATGTCAGAAAATTAAGCCAAATCATACATCACAACATGTTGTACCGACCCTACTTAGGTGGGATAAGGGTAAGAAGAAGAGGAATCTTTTAGAATATTACTACCATTATCGAGTAGGTACAAGCGTCTCTCGATAATCTCAACATTCTAATAAGATGACACCCTCCTTTTTAGAACTTTCCAGGGAGTTTTAGTGGCATCTCAGAATTTATGATCCGTATTAACACATTTAATGACTTTGACTGTGTGGGTCTGTAATGTTAATATAGTAGTACCTAAAACATGCTGTATATCTTCATTAACATAGACTAAGGTTTATTAATAAAAATGGGTGTAAGGTCTAAATAAAATAAATAATGCCGAAACGTAGTTACATATAGATCATACAAAATTGTCGTATGACAATGGACACCGTGTCTAGTTAAGTGATCCGACGCGAAATGATATATGTTGACAATGGCGTGTATTATAATACGAATTTTTCGCGCAAATAAAAAAAAAAGTATAAACAAGAAAAAAAAATCGCGACTTTTTGACATCCTCACTTCCTTACTAATTTAATACTATAAATGCAAGCGTGGGTTTGTCTGTTTGTTACGCCTTGACGCATTGAACCGATTAGTAGAAACTTCGTTAGGGACGGTTCAAGTCTTAGGTAAGGAAAATTATTGTAATTTGTGACCGCCCCCTCCTCCTGATCAGCAAAAGTAATCAATGCTCTAATCGCCCAATGTTTACGTAAATGTATATAGGTATAAGTATTTTTAAATTAGTTCTGGTTAAATAACTAAATATTGCTGACATAATCACAAACCCAGAACGTCTCATCTCCGGTGTCTTAAAAAATAAACACATGAAAGTCCCTCCAGCCTCCATCAGTGGCCTTAATCCGAGACTAGCGGGCACGGCGGACGTTGTCCAGCCCTGATAATAAAAAAAACCTTGACAAATTATATATCTAAACCTTCCTCATAAATCACTATATCTAATGCTGAAAACAAACGCAAACAGACAGACAGACGTAGCAGAGGACTTTGTAATATAATATGTAGTGATACATAGAAGGACATAGGGTCCTTTTCATCCGGTAAAGCTAGTAAAGCTAGCGAAGGATAGACAAAATCTACTTTCACGCGAGCAAAGCCGCGAGTAGAAGCTAGTGCTATAATGCGATTTGTTTGTTACAATTTAACGTCTTAACTGCTCAACCGATAAGTATTAAAATTGTCATGGATATTGTCAGGAGTACATAGAAGAGGCATAGCCTTTCATCTAGAAAAGGTACTGTTCCCGAGGTATACGTAAAATATACATTCACGCGAGCAAAGTCACGAGTAAAAGTTAGTATATCTTTAAATGCCAGGATAACATTTCTTAATGTTCAAACGTCTAACTGATTATATTTTATTCATAATTATGTGTAATTTGACTCTATATTTTGCAATATTGGTGGTGGTTTACGTAATATCGTTTGCTTATTGTGCACAAGTGAGGTGAATGGAAAAAAAAACGGAGCATGAATTCTGAGATGCTACAAAAACTCCCTGGAAAACTGTAATGAGGACGCCACCATCTTGTCAGACATCACAAGACACGTAATATTATTACGAACTCGACAATGGCAGTAGTAATGTAGAAGATTGGTTACGAAAATTATGTTTTATCTTATATATTAATACGTGAAGCCAAAACTTTGTACCCCTTTTTAAGCGAATTGCGCGAACGGATGAACTTGAAATATAGCATAGATAAAGTTTATATGGAGGAGAAGTTAGAGTTTTTTTTTATATAGAATGCATAACAAGTATGTTAAATTAATTAAAATGTACGTTACTCACACTAGTGCTTGAATTTTACAGAACATATACACACATGTAAATGAAAAAGACGTTTCGACATCCTCGACTTTTATGTCCCAATTACCTTTTCAATATTTTTTACATGACTGACGTTGCATGCCTTACATGCCCTTTGAAATCGGCTAGTCAGATTGTAGGTTAACTTTATAATAATATAATATACAAGTTCATAACATATGTACATTAATAATTAATTGATAAGAAAATTATCTTTACTAAATGTATGGAACCACTGAAATAATTATTATTCTCTTTGGTCTTATTGAATGTCAAAATTTTTAGGTGACAGGACTGCTTTCACTTCGTGCCCATTGCTTCATGTTGTCATAAGAGTAAAGCAATATTACCAAAGTCAATGTCAATATTTTTTTAATTTTTAGTATTTTTTTATGGTGAACTCACTTCAAATGTTGATTGTCAAATGAAAAATGAGCCAATAAATACTTTATAAAATTAAAATAAGAAAATTTGTTTGCTCATGAAAGTAATCCATGACTTAGATCTCCGCGGTTAGAATGATGCAGTTCAACCTGATTTAGCAATTATATTTAGTACAGTTGATGATGAATTTTGAACAAAAATGAATTAATTTTCAAAATAATAACCTCAACATTACACGGCGGAATCAACCAGAGGATACCCAAGTTTACTTACGAGACTAACATAAATCAATTACCGACGACAGGACTCTACGTTTTATTAATTTAAATTGTAAAGTGAACAAGGAAAGTAATTAATTTAGAATCTAGTAAAAGGCTGAACCTAATTCCGTGGAACACTATCGGATAACTTGGACATTGTAAGCGTAATCGATAACTATCTAAGCGTATTTATTGCATACAGTATGTACTTTATACTGATAAATAAGTAGTCCGTTGAAGCTGTTAAGACCATGCATGGTCAATAACGTAGTCGGTTCGAAAAAAAAAACTGATAAACAACGAATCGAGATATTAAACTAGCCGACCCGGCCACGCGTTGCTGTGGCTCAGTAATTACGCGTTGAATTAAAATTATGATAAAGTACCGGCACTTTCTACGAGATATCTAATAACAGTCGGTTCTACAGTTTTTTGTCAACAAACTAATTTAAAGCGCCATCTGTTCCAGACTGACGAAACTTACAATGAATAAAAATAATCAACATTGACAATCATTTAATTTATAATTAAGAAATATTGAGGCCATTAATTGATCTCAATTAATAGGTTGAACTTAAACGTAAATTAAAAACGTAAATTTTCCTGTTTCTCAAGTTGGATTAAATTATACATAAATGCCAACTTTTATGAACATCGATTCTATAGTTTCAGAGTTCTTCATAGACAAAGATCATGACACTGGGTTTTTATATATTTAGATGTGTTGTTACAAAAATATTAAATTGAATAAAATAAAATATAGTTTTTTTACGTTCATGTAGTGTTAAAAATAAATATATATAAAAACATATTTATAATATAAATAGAAATAAATGCGTAGTAAATTTTATATGAATGCAGACAGGACATTTTGTACAGTCCACGCAAAACTTTTTGACCGCTCTGAATATAGCCGCGCAGAACATAAATTTAAGTATGAATACGTATTTCATGCAGACAAAGTCGTGGGTAACAGCTAGTCTAAAATAGAATAACCTCAATTACTTTTTATTAGGTTCGCTATCTACCAGTGAAAATCCCGTGAAAATCGATGTAACCGTTTTGGTGACAGCACAGCAGGCTAAGCCACGGTTAACAGCTAGTTTAAATTAAAATAAATTAAATTACTTTTTATAAGGTCCGCTATCTGCCAGTGAAAGTTATCTGAAGATTGATCGAATCGTTTTGGCGCAAGGCAAGACTGGGCCTGCAAGACTCTTGCAGCTAAGTTAAATTTAAACGATATTGAGTATTTGGTTTCAATACCGATATCGATATACTTGCTCTAGTGTCGGTATCACAATCATGATCCTTTCCGTCTAGCAATAAACAATTTAAAGTAACAAACTTACATACAAACAAATGTATCTCAAAGAGTATAATAGTCTATTTAGCAAAGTTTAAAACTAACACAATGTATCCAGTATAGTCACTATTTATATTATGCAATATTTTGATTTACAAGTGGTCGGTGGGCGATTGTTATTGTTTATTTGATAATGTATTGATAATGATGCCAATTTATTGATCGACTGTGCGACAAATGTATCACAGGATTGACTATACTGTCTGATTGTCACCGATGTTCGAAATAATAAAATAAGTTTTCAGGTGCTCAGAACGAATACGTATACAGATTGTGTTGCACTCACAAAGTATGTTATAGTCGTAACAATATTATTTAGAATTATAATCATTTATTGTAAACATGCTTACTAATATTATAAATGCGAGTACGAGTTTATTTGTTTGGTACGCTTTCACGCTTTAATTACTTAACTGATCATCATACGCTTTATCTACACGTTGTGAGGAGTACAGAAAAGGTTACAGAATATCTTTACTGTTGTCGAGGAATAAGTCAAGTCTATTTTAGGGCGAGCGCAATACCAAGACCAAGATCAGATGTATTGATGCAAAACCAAGACCAAGCCAAGTCTCGCCTTGGTCTTGCATTTGGGCAACACTAATTGAAATGGTCGCAAGAAAGTTGTAATATCATAACCTACTTGACAATGGCAGTAATAATCTACTACAAGATTGGTTTCCAAAAATAAAAACGGTCCCTACAGATATCAATTTTCATTTATAAGGCTAGCTGTACCCGCGACATTTTTCTTTCTCACTACGACATTACTAGGAATGTATTGTTGTTACAAAATTACAAATGTTTATCAAAATAACACAACTTATACCTAAATATGGAATCTAATTGGATGCAGTAAAAGATTAGTATGTGGAGTAGACTAATTAAAAAAAATCAACTATTTTTTTTTTCTTAAATATATCGAAAATATTCTTGGAAATAATTAAAAAAAAGTCCTGTGAAAGCCACCGCCCTTAATATTAATATTAAAATATGCCGCATGGTAAATTTCAATTTCCCGTATGATTAATATGGGAAAGCTTGTTCTTTTGAGTTTAGAATGTTATAACTCTTAAATGGTTCACCAAAAAGGCTAGACGAAATAATTTTTTAGTATAAAATTGAACACTACAAAAAAGCTATCTTATAAATTTTTGATAAACCGACGCGTTTCGTAGTTTTTCTACTTTAAAATATAATTTATAATATTTTCTCATTTTCTGGAGTATCCGGTATTTATTTGGGCACCAAGTTGAAGAATGCGAGACGACCAGCTACAGCTTGCTTCGATTTGTAAAGCGTTCTCTATCGCACAGCGCAACGACTGCGATAGACAAAGTTACGCTATAAAAAACCGATTTTTTCCAACTATTTCGCTGTTTTCCCCGATGTGTTAAATCAAATGTCGGGTTAATTTACAATGTCATAGATTAGGTATATGATACAGATGTTTTTTAAATAATTTCTAAACAATCGCTTTAATTTCGTGTCTAATTAACATATTGTTTTTTACTCAAGAACAAAATAACACTACGTTACCCGTCTTGTTTTGTCACATAGCTATTACAAAGGACAGCACGAGAAGAGCTTACTATTATGTATCACACGGATGTATTTCTTGATTATTTATTTTACTCAAGTTCACTGAGTAGTAACTTTTCCTGCTTACGTGCTTCAAGTAGATAATAAAAAATGTATATTAAATTCAAAATTATTCTACATAAATTCGCGATATCTTCCAAAATGATTACACGAATCCCGTACATACACGGGTAATATGTCGTAAAAGTCTATCGCGTGTTTAAAAACTTTAAGTGATCGAGTGATGCAGGAACCTTATAATCAGAATCAGATGAGAGGTCGCGTGTATGGAAACGGACTGTGTCTAATAGAAATTATACAAACAAATTAAAATTGTAATAACTTTCAATTTCAAGTTTTTGGCAAGATCTTGGAATGTCATGTAGTATTTTTTTTTATATTTTACTAGCTGACCCGGCCAATCGTTGCTGGTACTCATTAATTGAACAAAGCAATTCAAAATTAAAACTAGGTACTATCTATGAGATATCGATTACTGTACTATAGTTTTCTGTCAAAAAACTAATTAAAAGGGCCGTCTCGTCGAGACTGATGTAACTTACAATTAATAACAATAATCAACATTGACAATCAGTCATAAGGACTGTGTGACAGTGTGATAGTGCAATTGAAAACTCAAAACGATGAAATGATTGTATTCCCTTTTGAATTACATATGAATTATTTCAAATTTCATAATTTGTTAATTGGAGTTTTTGACGTTAGCCTGGTTTTCATATCTATTAACACTCAGAGCAATAGTTGCATACATTTAAATCAAAAATATCATGAGCTGCACAATCTCAATATTACACGTACACAGGCCGTTATACTACACGTTTAGTTTAGCACAAGCGTAGTACGTACTTCACAAGCATGTCGAGGTCATCGCTGACGCGAGCCCATTAAAAAAGTGTTTACTTAAAAAAAAGAAAACTAAATAAAAATGTCTCACTCCACAATAACATAGCTTGATATAAAACCCTTATAAAAGCTACAAAATAGTCATATTTATATGCCACTAAACGTCATGGATTTTGAAAAAACACCAATAAATATATCAGACGTATATGTTATGGTGTATTATTTATTTATATGTGTGATTTTTTTTTTTGTTGAATTCTGTTCACATCATTTTTGTAGGGTGGTCGGTACCGCGTCGAAATTTGATGTTATTCACTCCACATACCTGTTCATGTAGCCATAAATTATATATGATTTTTATATTTAGACGTCTGTATGTTTCGATGTGGGCAGAGTAATATAATATACTCTCTATAGATTACGTTCCTTGAGTTTTATAAATCAAAAGTTAGAGAGTTTTTCCTTTATATTTGTTTGTAATCATGCATTGAATCATATTTTTTAAGTGAAAACTTCGTAAGGCGCGTTGTGCGATATTTTATACAAGTATCTCCTGCGGACAGTTTACAATTTCGCGTGATGACATGCTCGTAAGTTTGACCGATCGTATTGCGTTTGCACGGATAGCGATGCGTAATATAGTCTGTGTACATCTAATATTGATATTTTGTATTCAGATTGTGCAGCCAATCATATGTATCATTAATTCATAAACTGTACAGTATAATTTCTGCTCCGAGTGCTAATAGATGTAAAAACTACACTAATGATAGGTAATCATTTCAATGAACAAATTATGACATTTAAATATTGTCATTCAGACATGGAATTAATAAAAAAAAACACAATTATTTAATTTGTTTTGAGTTTTCACTTCTATCGGCAGTCCTTACGACTGCCTTGACTTTTTTATATATATAATTCTTCTGTCGGCATGTGAACCGAACTGAACTCCCCATCAACGGCTGGACAGATTTTGATGAAATTTTTGTGGTGTTCATGTGAATACAAGAATGGCTTAGATTTACGATTGGGCCCGGTTTATTATCAAGGTAAGACATCATCCGCCGAGCCCGTCAGTTGTACTTTATATGAAATACTGTTATTATTATATATGAAAAAAAATTAGCGATCGCCCGCGTCTTTATCTGTGGTTATATGTAGTTTTTGACCGCAATTTTGCTTGTGTTAATGTTGATTTAAACTATGTCGGGAACAGTACTTTTTTTTAGACTATATCGGTGTTATTACAAAAAAGTTAAATACGTATTGAATACTTGCTTTAAAAAGGTTTCGAATTAAATGCACCGCGGTCGCTGAATGTTCGCCATCTTACTCTTTTGTCTCGCTTTGGTTACGTTAGGTTAGACTTCCGAAAAAAGGTTAACGCGAAGTTGCTTCTGTAGAGCGCGGTGCATTTAATTCGAAACCTTTTTAAACCAAGTATTTAACATATTTTTATTTTTTTATAGTAGCACGGCAAAATGACTGCACTGTGCCTGATGGTAAGCACAGTACAATCCAAAAACAAGGGCGACCACCAAGTGACACACTGTCCATCGCAGGTCGCCACTGTCGTGCCGGCCTGCGAAAGGCTGGATATGCACAGGCTGATCCCGAAACGCGATCCGCAATAGCGAATCACTATGACGGGCTTTTTCGCCATATACATGGTGGTTGTGACCCAGTCAGGCTGTAAAACCCTACCACCCCGTTTTCGCCATTGTCTCGTTCGTTATTCAGCAGAGTGCACCACGTGCAGGTGAGGTTGGCTTAGATGTCTCAAGTCTTAGATGTTATTTGACACCCCTTACACCCCAACTTTGTTTGTAGTAACACCGTATAGGTTTTACCGTTTGAGCACAATCTCATCTGATGATAAATAGCGATGTGTATTAAGATGATAAACAGGCTAAGCCTAGAGGTGGACTGCCTCACAAGTGAAGCTGTCGGAACACACCAACAGGTGATTGTCGACAGATTTTCAACTTGATGGTGGTAGCTAGCGGGTGGCGGACTTGGAAAAAGCCTTATCACCATGCTGTGGTTTCAACACGATGTTTTCCTTCACCACTCCGACTCATATCCTAGGATTCGAACCTACGTCCATCGACGCGATGTCCAAACACGCTATTAGCTAAGCTATCATCGCTTGTTAAGCCATCGTCGCTTAATTTTCTGGGCGAAAGGTACCCTACGTCCTTTCTTATACTCCCGACAAGGCGTAAAAGCATAACAACCAAAAACAAATGACTGATTGTTTCCTTTCCTAATACTTATCGTCATTTATTTATTTTATATCATAGAAGATAAACAAACAAGCAGGTCACCTGATATTAAGTGATCACCGCCGTCCATAGACACTAGCAACACCAGGGGAATCGCAAGTGCTTTGCCATGCTGTGTTTGGGGGGAAGGGGGAAGAGTAGGGGAAAGGGGAGGGGAGGTGATCCTCCGGCGCTCTCACTGACCAATCGAAACGCAACAATGCAAGCACTGTTACTTCACATCGGTTTTCTATGAGAGGGTGATACTACCCCGGACGAGCCGACCTATTCATGCCGAAACCAATAATAGCTTCAGCGTGGCTCAACCCCCTACAAAGAGTTTTGGACAAGTTAAACAATCCCCTAAAATATAGTCTACATGTTACTCTAATCTATAATTATATTATTTTAAACTTTCAATCAAAATCCGTTCAGTAGTTTCTGCGTGAAAGATTAGGAATCTATGTATCTATTTCTTCTTATTTCTTTCTATCTATTTCTTTCATTTATAATATTAACTTTCTGTGGGCCTTTTTAAAATATACAATTCTGTAGTACGTCATTTCGATTCACGAATTGATTAAAACACTTTCTTTTTTTTATTTTACTTTCATAAAATATTTCTTATATTCCATATAAACATTCCAAAGGAATTCTGTAAATAGGTCTGTATCAAAATCCGTTACTTAGCTTGAAAGAACTAAGAAACTAAGGAATAAGGAACTAAGAACTAAGACGTGAATATAGACTTTGGTTTCTAAACAAGCGCTTGAAGCGCTTAATATAGTCCCATACGTCCCTACATCTATCGGATGCCAAACAACGGCCACAATGCTACGTATCAATCAAACATATTTACTGGGCGGAACTAAAGCGGTCCGCTTTTTTCACTGTAAACCGTATAAATTAGGATGAAAGCTAAATATTTCTCGTAGTCCGGTGAAGCTGTTAAGACCTTGCTAGGTCAATAGCGTAGTCAGTTCGAAAAAAAGAAAAAAAAAAAAAAAAAAAAAAAATATTTAACTGACTTGTATACGACGGAGCGCCTCCTAAATGTATCGCATAAATTCCACCAAGTAAAAAGTCGTCAGCTCGTCGAGCGTCGTTGTAGTATGGACATGGCCTGTTTTTTTTTTTAAATAGAATAATATATTTTTATACTTGTATGCTTACATTTGACCACGATACGGTATATATAAGCTGGTTATCAAACTTATTTATGAAATTAATAATTGTAATCTAAACATATAAGTAAAATTTAAGTGTTGGTTTGTTTGTCATGGTTTATCTGAGAAAGACCGAAACCATTTACACGAGACCTTTTTCGGTAGATAGAGAACTTTCCGAAGTATTATTTAAACTACAAATAATTATGACTTTCCGTAAGAACTATGCAGAAATGATATAATTACAATTAACCGTTTCAAAATTATTTACAATATATCTCAAGTTACTAAACTAAACCGAACATCACAGAAAGAAGAAAAAATATTAATGATATTTGGATCTATGGAAGTATAATCTTTTTACTGTATAACTAACGATCTCTACGGACTTAACACTGAGGAGCTATATGTCACTTGTAAAAACATAAAATTACATCATTTAATATTAGTCCTACTATTTCACCGTAATAATAATGTACCGGTGTTTCTTCGCCTTTGAATCTAAAGTATTTCGCAAATCATTCTAGAAAGAAAAATATTTAGAGAATATTATATTTAAGACGGCTAATAAATGCTTTATCTGATCATCAACAAACACGGAAAACATATAACAGCTATTTTGTGCAGCACAAGTCTGTAATTCATTGTTTCAACAGTCGTATCCACACTAAGCTAGCGCAACCATTGCCATTAAACGCAATAGTTACGGGTACGAAATTTATTGTTTTTCATCTTTGAAATCTTAGCGGAGTCAAGTTGTATAAATCATGCGTTAATGCCGGGCGCATTATACAAATTCAAATTTATAACTCGATAAAATTACAGAGAGGCCGATGGGGTGTCCCCACTACCCCTCGACATAGCGACGAGGCACGCGGGGGGCGGCGCGGTGTGCGCGGGGGAAACGATTATACACGAACTAAACGCTTTCATTAACTATAGAGGTTTGGAATGCTGATTAAATAGTTTACAAAACTGGCTAGTAGATGGCGGTATTTCAATAAATATACATATCTTTCTTTAGTTCTTTATAATCAGCCAGGTTGGTAAGAACTCTGTACTCAACAGAATCACTATTTTCTCGTCACAATAACTCTCTTTTGAGTTTTACCGGGATCTTAGTCTTTTATATTTTATTAGCTACTGCCCGTGACTTTGTCCGGTTAGAATAGCTACTTTGAGACAACGCTAACTTTAACTCGCAGCTTCCTTTAACGTAGAAGGGGAAAATATTTTTAAATATGTACGTTAACACCGATTTTAAACATTCTTCATTGGTAATAGCTATTGATATATAGCCTTCCTTGATAAATGAGCTATCTAACACTGCATTTTTCAAATCGGACCAGTAGTTCCTGAGATTAGCGCGTTCAAGGAAACATACTCTTCAGCTTTATTATATTAAGTATCGATTTATATATAATCTTATGTTATTTATGTTTTGGTGGTATTTTACTTAATATAGTTCAGTTAATGTGCATAAGTGAAGTGGATGGAAAATAATACCACGGTGCATGAATTCTAAGATGCTAAAAAAACTCCCTGGAAAGTTCTAACAAGGGGACCACCATCTAGTTAGAACTTTGATACTATTGCAAGACACTTGTAATATTATCACCTATTCGACAATGGTAGTAATATTCTGAAAGATTGGTTGCCAAAAATAAAATAAGTCTCTTCTAAGAACTATACTTCTAAGCAACACAATTATGCTTTATTTTTTTAATTTTATGATCTTTATTTACATAGACGACGCGTTGCTGTGGCTCAGGTATAATGAAAAAGAAATTCAAAATTAAAATGTAGCGCCATCTATGAGATATCTATAACAGTCGGTCCTACAGTTTTCTGTCAAGAATTAATAACAATAATCAACATTGACACTCATTTATATACTAAAAAAATAAGACCATTAAACGACATATAAATTATCCTATCTCTCAAGACGGACTAAATTATACAAATACCTCAGTTTCATGAAGATCGGTTGAGTAGTTTCACATCATGACACTGGATTTTTATCTTTTTTTTTATGTCAAAAGCAGGCAAACGAACAGATGGGTCACCTGATGTTAAGTGATCACCACCGTCCATAGACACTAGCAACACCAGGAGAGTAGCAAATGCGTTGCCAGCCTGTGTATGTGAGAGGGGTAGGGAAAAGAGAAAGGGGAAGGGAAAGGGGGGAAGGAGGTGGGCCTCCGGCGCTGTCACTGACCGAACGAAACGCAACAATGCAAGCACTGCTACTTCACGTCGGTGTTCTGTGTGTCGGGTGGTAGTACCCCGGGCGAGCCGACCCATTCATGCTGAAACTAATAATAGCTACAGTGTGGCTCTACCACCTTCTGCTATACTAGTATTATAAAGCTGAAGAGTTTGTTTGCTTGAACGCGCTAATCTCAGGAACTACTGGTCTGATTTGAAACATTCTATCAATTTTACATAACTCATTTATCAAGCTATTTATATCATCACGCTAAGACCAATAGGAGCGGAGCACCAATGAATAATGTTTCAAAATCTGGGCTTTTACCCCTTTGAGAGCTTCCGCTGCGTGTTAGCGTTAGCCTAAAGTAACTATTCCACTCAGACGAAATCGCGTACAGAAGCTAGTTTAGATATATGCTCATATAAATCTTACATATTTAAACAAATACATATATTCTAAGATAATTATAATATAAATGACGGCAGCGATAAAAAAAAATGCCCGCAAAGCAATTATTAACAGCCATTTTGATTTATAAGGATTTTCGTTTGTAAACCTCTTTTCTTTCCATTCACGGTTAATTGAATGATCAAATCGGATGGCATTAAATCGAAAACGATTTTCGCATTCGCGCCCATTGTCTATCCGCTTCTGTTAAAACAATGGGAATCGATGGATGTTCTCATCGTTTGAGGGTGATTATTCGAACATTCTATTTTTCGGATGCATCCATTCGAATTTTAGTGTTCAATAGATTTCATAATTTATAGAACTAACATAATCTATATAATTAATACTTATTTATTATATATGACAAGGTATATCAAGTCCAAATATTAGTAAGAAAAATGCCTAAGTGTAATTAATCTCACATATACTAACTCTAATGATGTTATTAAATATTACTAGCGGTCGTCCGGTGGTCGACATTCGACCATAGTTCATTGATTTTTTAAAGTTTGGACTTTATTAGGATTCTTTTGTGAAAGAGTTATACTTCTATAATCAAAGGTTTTCATCATGCCTACTCAGTTATTTGCCACTTTTTATTTAAATTATATAAACATTTAAAAAAAATCGATTTCTAAATAAAAATTGAAATTAATTATAAATTTGAAAGGAAAAACAGACGGTTATATAAGGTAAGGTAAGGTATAAGGTAAGGCTCTCAAATTCTAAACAAATTTGCGCAACTCATGAAACAATTGCCAATTAATTTTACACGACACCATGGGTGGATGGTATTTCTGGGTGATATTGAATTAAATGTATGTACATCATGAGGAATATTAATATACCCAGTATCATCGTTTGGAAAAGTAATGGATACACAATAGAATCAAATGATGAATCCAAAACAAAGATATTTTTAATACTACCATTTGATTTTTTAAATGAATTAAGTTTTGTTCAAAATTCATCATCAACTGTACTAAATATAATTACTACATCAGGTTGAACTGCATCATTGTAACTGCGGAAATCTAAGTCATGGGTTTCCTTCATGAGTCTTATATTTAATTTTGATTTTATAAAGTATTGACTGGCTCATTTTATTATTGAATCATCATAGGAAGTGAGTTCACTATATAAAAATACTAAACAATAAAATATTAACATTGTCTTTGGTAATATTGCTTTACTCTTATGACAACATGAAGCAATGGGCACGAAGTGAAAGCAGTCCTGTCACCTAAAAATTTTGACATTCAATAAGACCAAAAAGAATAATAATTATTTCATTGATTCCATAATTTTTCTAATTAATCAATTAATTCTTAATGTATATTATGAATTTACATATTGTATTATTATAAAATTAACCTACAATTTGACCAGTGGATTTCAAATGGCATGTAAGGCATGCAACGTCAGTCATGTTAATTTAATGTTTTTTTTTAACTTACTACGCTATTGACCTGCAAGCTCTTAACAGCTTCACCGGACTACTAAGGTGAGCGCTTAAGGCACTCAACCGATTTTATTTCGACAACTAGCTCAGCTACATATTCATACTTATATGAGTTATTGAAACATATATGTGTACCAAGCATACATACCTCGACAACTCTTATACGTATTTTGTGTTGGATAATTTTTCTAAACTGTTTGTGTGTTGTGTAAAATTCAAGCAATAGTGTCAGTAATGTATATATTAATTAGTTTTATATGCTTATAATGAATTTAAAAAACTTTGTGTACTTCTCCTCTATATAAACTTTAACTATGCTAAATTTCATGTTCATCCGTTCGCGCAATTCGCTTAAAAAAGGGTACAAAGTTTTGGCTTCACGTATTAATAAGATAGTGCATGTTACACTTTCGCCTGGAATTGATCGACCTTTCCTACGTGTCACTGCAACAAAAAGCGTTTTTCTAAAACAAAAAAAGAAAGAATTAAAACCGCCTTCCTTGGCTGAACCTGACGGCGGTTGACACTGTTGGTATGTAAATATATAAAAAAAAAATTATATATAAATTAATAAATTATACAATATATCATTGACAATAATAAACATAATAATAATTAATTAAAATATGATGCAGATTGACGTGTAGTAATCACAATCGATTACACTTGTTTCGCTCGGTCACGAATTTTAATTAACTCATTAGTTACTATTTTATTATTGTCAATTATATATTTTCAGCCTAATATGCTCCTGTTTATTATATTATTCATCGGACTGTTGCACTATCCACAATTGTAAATAAATTTAATAAATCTAGTTCGTACGTACATGTCAAAGTAAGGGCCGGTGCACACGGACGAACGTGTATACGATCGTTTCACGCTACAACTGTGTTTTTTGACTCGCCCACGTGATTAATTGCTTCCTTCGTGCAAGATTAACGCGTTACAATACGTGAATCCGGTGTAACTTTGGACCGATCGGTGACACATGTTTATGTATGCACGCGGTTTTATACTTCGAATAGTGTCACGGTTGTTCTTTACGAATGATAATTTTCTTGTGGTTCCACTATATTATTGTATTATTTAAGTATTTTCAGACGTAAATGATTTGTTGAAAATGATTGATATGAAGTCGATGTTTAACGATTGTTCAGTCACGTTGAAAACCGCATCTGTTCATCTAAAAGCTTACTAACTGACAAACAAAAAATATAATATTCGACGTCACTCGCTTCGATCCATCTGTTCTTTACACAAATCAACTGGCTATATGTTTTTTTTTAACACATATGATTTCCGGCCTTAACCGGCGCTTAATGACGTGACTGACCTTATTGAGTGAACTTTAATGTTAAATAACATAATTTTTTAACTAAGGGACTAGAATACCACGTCAAGTGTCATGGGTTCAAATCTAACAATGAGCCTAAGCTTCTGGGCGCGAAACCATTGCATGTTGGTAACATACTACTGGTCTTGAAATTTGAAAGTCATTCCATTTTCTAGACTCAGAGATTCAGCTAGATTATCTTTGACTACATCAGGAGTTTGTAGTCAGACCCTAAAACTTATGAACTGTAAAGAAATATTAAAAGAAACGACTACATTTCGTTAATAGTTTATTTTAAAATAAAACAGTTTCAGTAATTTTTGTTTACGTCAATCTAAATATTATATTTGGAAATGTATTTGTGATTTGAGGACATATTAAGATATATGAATAGATATACATTAAGTCTTAATTTTAAAGAAAGTTATTATCCTATTATAGTGCTGACAGGCCTTACATAAATAAATTATATGTGTCTCATTTATCTAAAACTTTATGTAAAGAATTTTCAAGGTTCTAATTGCCTATAACATAGGTTTACAAATACTACAGTGAAGATCAACATTAGAGAATTCAAAAAACGAGGCGTCAAGGTTACCGGAATGAGCTATTTAAATTGGAAATAATATTATATTACAGACTTTTTCAAAGTGTTCAATTTCAAATTAACATAATCTTAAAAAATTATAGAACCAAATAAGTAGAATCATATGGACAAATACTGAAAGTTGGTGCTAAATAGCCAACGTCTGGTTCCACTAGACATATTAAAAGATCCAGAACTACACACAAAAGTTTCTATATATAAAACCCGACACTTCGGGAAATTTCTTCTCTATGGCTGGGTTGTTTATTTGAACTGATGGTAGTTTTGACATTCACAAGCGCCTTCTCAGGGCCTATACTGAATTAAGTGTTTATGATTTGTAAAAAGGTCTTCCGTCCAATAATGGAGTATCACAATTTGATATGATTGTTATAAAATTGTAACGATCAATCATGTTTATAGTACACAGTACTAGCTGTTGCCCGCGGCAAATCCTCTCGGGGACCGTAGATTCTTTCTGGCTAAAATCTACGTATTATCCTTTTTTGTACTCCTAAAATTTCATGTTGATCTGTTGAGTAAGTTAACACGTAGCAAACAATCAAACTCGTCTTCGCATTTGTAATATTAATTAGGTCATCTAATTTAGTATATCAAATTACTTATTTATTCTAACGTTGCATTAAACAGATGTATCCACGTGTGTACATTTCAATATTTCACTATTTCATACCACTAACCCACTTCATTAATCTACCGCTAAAAGCGAGTGAAAAAAAAGCCTTCAAACTCCATGCCACTCCAAACAAACGCAAAGCTTTACAAACCGTGCCGCTGCGTACACGCAGATAACATGGCGACGGCAACGTGGCGGCACGCTTTCAACTTCGAGTGCGTCTGCACATTTGTTTAGCATTCGGTCTCTATGTCGCGTTTGATAAGCCACATACGTCTACGGGGTCACATCGAGTAAATAAACATTATTTTGGTGACTGTTCTAGGTTCAATCTTACATATATTTTCATTCATACTGTGTTAGTTATCAAATTAAAAGAGTACGAGAATTGATTTAATCTAAGATCACTTATTGACACAAGAAATATTGGCACTAGCATTGCATATTGCTTTTACATACCTATTATCCTTTCACCTCTTGTAAGGCTTAAGCTTAGAAAGAACTGACTCTCAATTGCAGCTAACGAATTGTACTAACCTTTAGTTTGGCGACAGATTTTCAAACCTGATAACGATAGGTTTTTAGAAGTCTTTAGTTTTTTTTAGAGGTCAGGTGTTCTTTAGTAAATAACCCAATACTATATAATGTTATTTTATAAGTAACTAAAATTTACCCGCAGCTTCGCGGGTATAGGAATGTTAGAAGTGATGATAAATCTCAAAATTAGATATAATGCGTAAATTGGAAGTAATGAAGACATTGGAGAAAATTAAGATATGTGACAAGGAAATTTACGCATATACTAATTAAAGAAATCTTAGAATCAGACCGCACCGCCACCTACCGTATCCAATTGTGAATCTAAACCATTCTCGAATTAACTGGAACACACATACAATTTCATTATCAGGAGTAATTTAGTCACACACACACACACTGACAGAAGAATTATAGGTATATAACATAGTACATTGTCTCTAATTATGGGATAATGCTTTTCAGGATAAATTCAGCTTCCTAGAATGCTTTCTGTGGTAAGCTTATAATTACATGACCCCATGTCTGTATGTCTCTCTGTGTACATTATCTGTAAAACTGTACTTATTTATCACTTAAATACATGCATAAAAGTAAATATAATAGAAGACTCAAACCTTCTCTTCTTGCTTCTCTCTTCTGCTCTTCTTGAAGTGGTTCCGATTGCAACTATTGAATCACCATCTTAGAATACATGTAACTTACAATGACAGCGAGGACGATTAAACAAATGGATATACAACTGCTTACCCAGAAAAGGATGTAGCGAGGTAATAAATTCTCACCCTAACATTGAACTAAATAAATCCATCGGCCGCTCCAAAAGTATTTGATTCACTCCACCCTCACTCGGCTATTAGAATTATCTGGGGTTTGTTTTTTTTTCTCTCGCACTCTCTTTTGTTTCGTGCTTTTTTTTCCTCCAGTCGAATTTCACAATGAGCTATAAATTTTCCGGCTCACAAGTACGAGAGGATGAAATTTATTTAGTTTCTCAGTAATTTACGTTGAAATTACCTGTCTATATTCCGTGTACATCATTCTAGCGCCGCGCCGGTAAAGTTATCTATACTATTATTATAAAGCCGAAGGGTTTGTTTGTTTGGTTGAAAGCACTAATCTCAGGAACTACAGGTCCGATTTGAAAATTTATTTCAGTGTTAGATATCTCATTTATCGCGAAAGGCTATAATAGGCTATATATCATCACGACTAGTAGGACCGGAGCACCAACGAAGAATGTTTCAAAATCGTTTTTTTCCGTTTGAGAACTTCCGCTGTGTGTTTGTTAGCCCAAAGTAATTATTCCACGCGGACAAAGTCGCGGGCAGAAGATAGTATTTTTATCAATGTACAATATACACCACTCTGTTCGCTTTAAATATAGAATTATGCTTAAGGTGTTTTTAGAAGTAAAAACTACGGAATAAACGGATTCTGGCAAGAGAAAATCTTTTGGTTTCGCGTCAGCGACATGCTAGTAAAGCGTGACTGACATGCTCGTGACGTATTGCGCTTGCATCAGACTAGCAAGGTGTATAGTATAACGGCCTATTTACTTGTTATATTGATATTTTGTAATGAGCTTGTGCAGTCCATCATATGTTTAATTACTTAATAAACTGTATAAAGATAGATATATATATATATAAATGATTTTAAGTTATTCAAGAATATATATATATATATATAAGTATTTTAATATGTTATAATATATATGAAACTAGCGGGGCAGGCAGACGTTGTCCCTCACTGATAATAAAAAAATGGCAAATAATATACCCAAACATTCTTTTCCTAAACTTTATCTAGTTAAACCGCATGAAAATCCGTTCCGTAGTTTTCGAGTTTATCGCGAACAGGCAAACAAACGTCGCAGAGGACTTTATTTTGTAATATGTAGTGATTACAATTTCATTAGTAATATTATCAGTTGGAGTAAAAACCATTGTGAGTGTAAAAATATTCTAGTAGTATCAAATTATAGATCACTAGTAGGTCCCAAACCGGAACGGTTCATTATTATCCCAATACCTCTAGATACGTTTACATTTTTACTACCAAACATCTATATAATGGGGTGTTAAAGATTTGGACGACGTTCTCCAGACAATCGCGAGTCGAGGCGGTGCAGCGTCACCCACGCTATTAAATTTCTTTCTACCGCTATAACAATAAACCTTATTCAATTTCAACCCTTTAGGCAGACAATAATAAACATTAAAACAATCCCCAGTTATAAATATGCTGTCGTGAAGAAACCATAATAGCACGCATGGGTCTCATTTCGAAATATTATCTCATATAAATGGTTAAAGTATTTAATCAAAACAGTCGATGTTAGAAAGTTAAAGAATGGATGGAAGTTTAGCGAATTAAAGTTAAAATTTCAACAATCTTTATAAAAAAATGTGGAAGCAGTCACAAGGACTACCGACAGAAGTAAAAACTTAAAACAATGAAATAAATGTATACTCTTTTGAGTTTTCATATTATTGATAGCGTAAATGACAATATTTAAATTTCAGAATTTGTTTATTGAAATGGTTAACATTAGTATGGTTTTCATATATATTGGCACTGGGAGCAATAACTATGTAATTCTTATAAAGTCTATTAATCAATCAAACTTATGATGAGCTATAATAAAATATCAATATTACATATACACAGGTCGCTGTAATACGCGTCAGTAGTCTGGCGCAAACGTGATACGGTCTCGCTTTACCAGCATGTCGCTAACACGAAACCATAAGTTTTTCTCCTGTCAAATACCGCTCAAGGCGCCTTAAGAAGGTTTTACTTCTAAAATGTTACTTGTTTTACTGAGTCTGAAACATTGGATGACTAGTTTGTCACAGTTTCTAGTATTTAAATCATGCCGTTGTTTTACGAAATCCAGCCTTTCAAAGTTCTTGCGGATAATTATCGAATATATATTGGGAGGGCAATGTTAACTATATTGCTATTGTACCAGTGCGAAGCTGCAGTAGCTCTAAGGTAGTAGAGCCACGCTTAAATTATTATTGGTTGGTTTCAGCATGAATGGGTCGGCTCGCTCAGGACAGTGCCACCCTCTCATAGAAAACCGACGTAAAGTAACAGTGCTTGCATTGTTGCGTTTCGTTCGGTTCAGTGAGAGCACCGGAGGCCCACTCTTCTATCCCCTCCCTCCCTTTTCCCCAAACACAGGCACGCAACGCACGTTCGACTCCCCTGTTGTTGTTAGTGTCTATGGACGGTGGTGATCACTTAACCTCAGGTGACCCGCCTGTTCGTTTGCCAGCTATGACATAAAAAAAAGAAGTTCAATATAATTTAAAGTGATTGCGAAGAAAGTCCAATTCCGCGTGAAGTCCCAAGCCTCCCGTTCCGTATCGCTTCCATCCACGTAAGGTAGATTTACCCCACTCTCATATTCGTCAATGGTCGATTCATAAATATGTAAAGCGCAGACGCCCCCTGATTACACTTAAATAATAAATTAAATTCGCCTTCGCCGGCATCAAATATTTTCCCGTGATAACATTCCCGTATTCGGACTGGTGGATGTTTCGAATAATGGCGTTATTTAGAACGTTGCAATATGCTAAGATAGTAGGCGGCATGGTCGCATTAACAAGTCACAAGATGGTTACTTTCTGTAACAGAACATAGAGAGCCGTGGAAATTTATTTGTAAATTATATTTAGCGAACAGCTTGGTAACCTATTCAAAATATGAAAAACATAATAATATTATTATTGTACACTGTTGTATACCCTTTAATACTATGAACAACTACGCATGACTTTATCCGCTTTAAATCAATACATATTATAAGAATGTAAATCTAGCGTCTCTATACTTTTTAGATATTTGTAAAAAAAATGTTACAGACGTCTAGGAATAAGTAATAAAATACATATCAATCATTTTTAGAAATGTCTGTCTGTGTATTTGTTTGTTTGGACGCGTATCACTGCTAAAATACTGCGGTAATAATAAAACCTTTTCATGAAAATGACAAAGCATATCTTCGAGTAAAATGTAGTCTTTGTTTCATTCAAATGCGCTTGGTCTATAAAGAGTTATTGTAATTTTAATAACGACACGACTTAAGTAAGAAAGAAAAGTATACGAACTTAATAGATTCAAATTACTTTATTAGTAACTATACAAAACTTAATAACAACAAAAATTAGGCAATTTATTGTGAGTTTAAAATGGTGTTGTAGCTTTATCAAATTTATAAAGCATGTATACTAAATTGGAAGTTTCTCTAACTGTGAATAAATAAATATTTGTATAATAGGTTATTGTAGTTTCCGTTTTATTATTTGAACTCTGCATATATATAACATTAGATGAAATAAAAATACCTACAGCCCACAATGAGAACTGGCCCGTCCACTAATGAGTGGTAGCGGCGAATCTTTTCCATTATATTATTTTTCTTGATGACATGATAGCTGCATGGCAACATACCGAATGACTAATGTATTATCGATATACGAATTCGACTTTAGATACGGGTTATCAAAAGTATCTATCTTTAAAATATGATTACAAACATCTTGTATATGCAATAATTACAATGAAATCAATAATACTTCAGTAACAACATCCAAGGGCTGAAGTAAAGATTATATTACACTTATTTTACGCACAATATCGATTATTTGTACAATAGTACGATTACTAAGTCACCCGTATAAAAAAGCAGGTTTGCAATAAAAAAGTAATGGAGAAAACATAGGTCGATGAATACATTCTTAATACACAAAAGTTCTATCGCAATGAGACAGAAACAACGAATCCAATAAGCAGCTCTAATATGACACTTTTGTATAACGTGTTAAAAAGATATTAAAAGAAAGTCGACTCCATAGCGGTGTTAGAACATTTTTACGAGAGTGCTAAGGCGCGCACCGCTGCGCAAGTGGCCTCTAACAGTGTTCGCGCGGCCTTCTGGCGGGCCTGTTAAAAACGCAATGAATAATTATTTGGCGGGGGGTCGTTTTCATCGGTTTTCACCTTTAGAATTACTTTACTAATCTGATAAATATTTATAAACAGCAGCTCAAACTTACATATTTTGTCTTTACATGTTTGTATATATTTAATAATATATTTATAATCATGATGCTGTTATAAAATCTGTATTAAAATAAATATCTTACATATTATTATTCATAGTATTTGAACTTAGTGTTAGCTATTACTAGATTATACTTTTTTATGAATTAAATAACATTGGATTTGTAAAAAACGGTAGTTGTTAACGTCTTTTAGACATTTATTATTATTTATCGATATCAACAACTTTAGTAAAATTAAAGGTTAACCATTGAATTAACCTAAAAATTTTGCCACATTCCCCTCCCGGTCCCTAACGTAAGAAGGCACGGTGCGATGAGGGCGCTCAGATCGCGTACAGTCGCGCAATAAATCCACAAGTTTGCTCGGATCTCAACGTAAATCAACTTGATGTATTAGCGTCGACTGACGGGAGTAAGAATTAAAAATATAATGCAGTATGATCATGATTTACGGGTATTGATTGGGGGTGAAGTACACTTACAAATTTGCGAGGAACTTTTTTTACTGAAAATATTAATAGACTTCTATAAAAAAAGTTAGGCAGTCATAAGGACTGCCGACAGAAGAGAAACCTCAAAATAATGGAATTTAAACTGTGTTCTCTTTTGAATTTTTAAGTTAACTATAGTGTGAATTACTCAAATTAATTACATAATTTGTAAATTAATTTCAAACTTCTGAAGGTGGTAGAGCCACGCTGTAGCTATTACTAGTTTCAGCATGAAGGGGTCGGCTCGTCCGGGGTAGTACTATGCTTGCATTGTTGCGTTTCGTTCGGTCAGTGAGAGCGCCGGAGGTCCACCTCCTTTCCCCCTTTCCCTTCCCCTCCCCCATACACAGGCTGGTAACGCACTTGCGACTCCCCTGGTGTTGCTAATGTCTATGGACGGTGGTGATCACTTAACATCAGGTGACCCACCTATTCATTTGCCGCCTTTTGAGATAAAAAAATTGAAATTATTATCATTAGTCTCTCTTTCACATCTATTGGCACTCTCAATAATATATATTTTTTTTTTATAAAGTTTATTCATTCCTCAAACATAATGGGCTCTACAATCTCAATACAAAAAAACGATATTAGATGTACACAGGCTCTTACACTACGCGTCACTAGTCTGATGCAAGCCACGCAAGCACAATACGGCCAGTCACGCTTATGACGCGAAATTATAAATTTATCTCCTGCCAAAAATACCGCTCATTGCACCTAATGAAGTTTTCACTTCAAAAAAAAAATTGGTAAATTAAAATTTCTTGATATTTTGGAACAATTAAGTCTCATAAAAAATCTTTACTAATTTATTTGCACACTTATTGTCCCTATAATGGTTCAATGACAATGATAAAAATACACAACGGCCGTACTTTTGGTATGGGATTACACATATATCTACACTTTGGCATCGTTACGTTTTCCACGTGCTAGCTCGGCTGCTGCCTCAGCGAAAGACCTTAAGCGGTTAAAATAATTTGTCTCTCGATAAAGCTACATATCTCTTCCGTGTGGAGTCGAAATTCAAGAGCCATAATGTCCGACTGCACAAAGATATTCCTTCATGGAAAAGCAAACACAATTTTTTAAATGATCATGTAAATAGTTAAGACGACGGTAAACACAAAAAATAGTGAAATGAGCCACACTATTTAAATCAACTATAATATATCACAAGTAGTTGTCGATGTGTGAGCACATTTATATTATATTAAAAGTCAATGTAAACTGGTCTTTTTCATTATAACTAAAATACGAAAATATCCATAATTATAAAGAAGCATTCTAATAATAATGTTTTATAATATTATTAAAACATGCGTTCGCATACTTTAATTTTTTTATCTAACGAATTTAAAATCTATTTATGTTCATTTATCAACCAGTGAGTGTCAAAAATAATTAATCAGTGCTAAAAATACACATTTATCATGATAGTTATCTCCATAAGCTTTATTTTTGTTGGAAATGTCGATTATATTAAAATTTACAATTATCGTGGCGCTACGTAACTTTATATTAGATATAGGGATAGATATATCCAAGGTTTTTTATATCATATCATAATAACGGTATTGTGCTTGATAGTACAAAATCAAAAAGCAACGGCGATCAACAAGAGACTGGCCAATATATTATTAATAATTTATATCGCGCCATCTTACAAGCTCCTTGGCCACTGGATTTGACTGATTCCTGAAATGCTAAAACCCAAAAATGAGTCACTGCGACTGGTTTAACAATATGCATAGATTGGCCGCGGCGGTAAAGTCCCCTTGGTTACTAGACATATATCTACTGATAAGAGAGCGCAACAAACGTAATTATGTTATTACGGCGGCTGTTTCACTTACTAGTTATATGATAATGTCGATCCTGCCAGATATAATTGTTGTCCACAGCTTCACGGTAACGGCAGAGATAAGAAGTTGCGAACTTTTTAGTTCCTGGCCAGATAGGATTTACCGTAAAACTATGGCACCAAAGCCCAGCGCGCATGGTTCGGGTATGAAAAGGAGAGGAAGGGTTAAATTAAATAGCTATAATATTTCAGAACATTCGCCATGGTACAGACGGCTGAAGCGGCTCTATAAATTGTGCAATGTCTGAATCATTAACAATGCGGAAAGCCCATCTCTGCAACCTGTCGAGGGCATCTAGTAGGTATTTGGCGGAACAATCCCAGAGGTGCAAATAATATTCCATACAAGGCCAAACTTGTGCCGTATAAAGGTGGTATAGCTGATCAGGCGTGAAAAACCGCCGCACTCTGTTCAGGTTTCCGAGTCTCCGAGATGCAGTGGAGATGACACTCCCGATGTAATTCCTGAGACTGAGGTCGCTGCGAATATCTATACCTGAGATATTGAGACTATCTCGCATTGCGAGCGAGACGTTCTGGAGAGCAGGAAGATGAGAATATGGAGATGTTTTGCAGGTAAACGCGCACACCTGTGTTTTGTTAGCATTAAACTCGATAAAATTGCTTGCTCCCCATGTTGATATGAGATGCAAGGACCGGTCGAGGTCAATCACAAGTTCCTGTCGTCGCTTTTTCTGTTTCTCCTCGACTGCAAGAAGGCTTGCTATAATAGCACCCATGGATGATGCTATGCTAAATGCTAAAGGCAACATATCATTGATATGCAGAAAAAAACAGAGTAGGTGAAAGTACAGAGCTTTGAGGAACTCCAGCATTTACTGACATGAGCTGCGAATCACATCCATCGACAAGTATACGAATTCTGCGCTCATGTAGAAAGCCAGAGATCCATTTGTATAAATTGTCGAGGAGACCGTATGCCGGAAGCTTGGAGAGAAGACCAATGTCAATTGCCTCCCCGCAGCGGTGTAGTGCGTAAGCCAGAAGATTACCCGTTGATCGGCTTTGGCATTTCTTTTTTCGAACTGACTATTCTATTGACCAGGCAAGGTCTCAACAGCTTCACCGAACTACATCAGTTTTGGCGAAAGCCATATTGCCGATCATTAATAAACGGGTGATCATCGAGATAGCGGACAACCTGGGTGTTGATGATCCGCTGCATTATCGTGCACACCACTGAGGTTACAGCAATTGGGTGATAGTAATTAGGATCAGGCCGATCCCCCTTCTTGAGAATCGGTTGCACGTTGGCCTCCCTCCAAGCCCAAGGCACGGCATCAGAAATGACATTAATTTGGTTACAATTTATTTTCCATAAAGCTAAGGAAAAGAGAATCTTAATTTAAAACGAAGGCTGCCTGATAGATCAAATTTAATCAAATAAAAAAATACTTTGGTCAATTTAGGTACTAAGAAGGCACTTGAACGTCGCATCTACCCCGGTTCGGAAAACATTCCAGTCATCGAGAAGAACCGGCAAGAAACTTGATCTGATTTATCTTTTTAACACATTATATATACATATATAATATTTAGTATACATTACACGTCACAATCATTTTTAGTGGATGCACAGTGATAAGTCCATTCCAGACATCACCATCATTCACATATTGATCCACTCTATAATAGCCTTTTGACACCAAAACCAGCTTGACATGGCGCTTAAACTCACAATCCGGCAACTCGGTAATATCCTTTGGGACTTTGTTGTAAAATCTAACACCATTTCCTAAAAACTTTTACTGGTTTTACTAAGTCTGAAACATGGAACAATTGTTTGTCACAGTTTTTAGTATTTAGATCATGCCGGTTTTTTTATGAAATTCAGCTTTTCACGGTTCTTGCATACATAACATGCAACTATGTAACAAATTGCATACATACATTAAACTATCAATAATGTATTGGGAGGGTAGAGTTAAGATACCAAATTCCTGAAACTTGGTATTTAATGATTATATACTGCTCGAACTGCCGGTTTTTGTAATAAAAATATGGTGTCCACTTGAGCTGTTGCCCCCCACAACAAAATAGAGAATACAGAATTCGCAAGATGTGCCCAACTTCATTTATAGGATGTCCTCAGCTTCACTTAGAAGGTTGCCCCATTTTCAATTAATAGGAAATCTCTTAATTTATCTTATAAATTTGAACGTAATTTCATATACCTGAATGTTTTTACCACCCCATGCATGACTAATTACAGTCCTATGAAATATATACATCTCATCAACCTTGCTTTTGAGGCGATGATTGTAGCCAGTTCAGATACTGCGTAGTTCAATGTAACATATGATCCTAAAGATAGCTAGGTCGTAGGGCGTTTTCTAAAACACCTCTTGCTAGCTACCACACTTACGCTGATAATTTGTTACCATAAATTTATAGGCGTATTAAGGGAAGTACTTTTGGGAGTTGTTTTCCTAGACTTGGCACTTGTATATTCATAAAGTTTAATTCAACCTTTGAAAAACATGTTTTTTAAACAAGCAAACGATTACTCATAACATCGACTATAATTAAAGCCCGTAGATTTTATTATCTATATCCAATTTCCAGATAAAAATATACTTAGAAAAAGGATCACAATTACAAAATAACAAAACAAGTAATAAATAATGTCACATCATCGTTATAGTCATCAAAGACTCGCAATATCATGTTGCAGTCAAACCCCTAACATCGGCAAAACAGGAAACGGCCCCGATAAATCAATAGAACTGTCACGTGTGGACGAAATAAAACAGCTGACGAAACGAAATGTCATATAAAAAAATATGCGTATATACATATTATATCTTACAGGAAAATTCGCAAAAAAAAAATTACAAGCAATAACATGCAGTAGTGTTAATAATACAATTGCTATGTTTGTTGTTTATAAACGATTTTGATACTTAACGTGCCTGTTATAAAGAGGGTGACGGATGCATTCGTTCGCTTGGCAGTGATTTAGTCCCTATCGGCCGTCAACCTGATTAATGTCGCTAGTAAATCAGCGGATTACGACAATGCGAGAAATGACGAGTCGCGGCTGATTCGCAAGCGATATTCACGCGTGGTGCAAGAGTTATAAGCGTAGCGTTTTTACAACGAACGCTAAGTACGTCTTGACAAATGATACTATACAAAAGATAAATCTGATGGTGAACGAAAACATCATGAAGAAACCTGAACCTTAGAGTAATTCTTGTTGTACCACTGTATGTGGGAATATACAGAAATGTGTTTATGACTATACCTTCTTTCAGAAACAGGCCTCTGCAGTAAGTATCTCACAGACTGGTGTGATGAAATCTATTGCTTTCTTTGTCTATATCGATACCTATATATTTGTTATTTTTATTTTCTCTGTATATTTCAGTAATGATTATTAAACTAATTTGATAAATTTTGAATGTTGGTAAACGTCGTGATTTATTGGAAACACAGCGACTCTGCTACGTATTTAAAATTTTCATTAGCTTTACCTACATTATTGCGTTGCTGTTGTTTATCAATGAAATTATTATATTTATTAGAAATAAATAAATAAGCTTTGTGCGATGATGGCTCAAACGTAGCGTGTGTGCACTACATATCATCGATTGGCGTATGTTTAAATTCTATGCTGAAGAAAAAATGTCGGTAAAAAACGTTACGATAAAAACTTTGCATATTAGTGAGGGTATATTGAATGCAAATTGCGGTACCTGCAACCATCAAGTTCAAGTACTTATAATTTTACTCCGTAAGCTACACTAAAAAACCATTCCATTAGATAGTAAGATTAGATGAGTATTGTGGTTAAAGACTAAAATTGTTTTTTTTTATGTACTACAAAAATGAATCTAAGCAGCAGGTAGGATATATATATAGCAAAATGCTTTACGGGCCGAATTTAACAGATACAAATATAAATGTACGAGTATATATACTACATCTTTCGTCGTTCATAAATCGCTTTCGCTTATGTTTTAGATCAAGATGCCTGTCGTATCGAATTATTGAGTAAACACGCGGCGTAATCGCAGGATCGTTTCATTTACGTAGCTCCAATGTAAGGGTATAAAAGAAATATTGCTTACAATATTTCTAATAAACACCGAATATAATAGTGGCAGGATTAACAAAAAATATTTTTTCTTTTACAAAATCTAACAATGCTTCAAAACTTTTAACATTGATATTTTTTTAGTCAGTGTTAAACATAAAATAGTTTATAACTTAAAAATGGCCAAACAGATGATAATTAAGCCGGCATAAAGGCTATACTTAATTAAAAATCCGACTCCTACTCTTAAATAATAGTATAAAAAGTAAAATAATAAATAGTTAGTTTTAATAAAAATATGGTAAGACGTGCTATGCTCTACACTACATTTAAAACGATTTTTGATTTGATAAATAAAATAAACGAAATAGGAAAAAAGACGCGGACCAAGAGTGCGCAGAAATAAAAGAAAAACATAAAATAGTTGTTCAATTTTTTTCATTTTGTTTTAATGATTTAAATCATTGTCGATCGTTTACTCTTCTCAACTTAGCTAACATTTCTTCCGATTTGACCAAGTAATTTTATTGGACACCCGTTTAGGTTATTTATTTTACTGAGAGCAGTCCAGATACCAATTTTAACAGCGTACTACTTCGGGAATTGAGTTGAAATACCTCTTATACCAGTGCACATTACCTAGTAGTCTTCGAAGTAGGATATAGCAGAGTGGTCACTGAGACGCTGGGGCAGAAATATAGGTAACAATGGTTCGCCCAACTTATTGAAGATCAGAAGCACCTATATATAGATTATGACATGGGGTCCTTCAAACTAAGCGTGAAGAGGCGCTTTTGCATGTCGGCAAGATAGCTACGACTGCCATTATTATTTGCGTTATTTATCGACCGTACCTTCCATCAGGTGCAGTCCAGTTGTTTATGTGTGTGTTGTATATTCCAGTATTTCACAGCCAGACCGCCTTTAATATTACTCTATTTACTATGTTAGATAACGGCTTTATTTAATTACCTGTAAATTAATTTGTAATCTTATTATATAGAATCTTTGTGAACGCGTTTTTACCAGTATTTATATAAAGCTAAGTTGTAACTGGTGACCACTTTTTTATTATGTCTAGTGAACATAAAATGTGTTTTATTCTCCTTTTGAATTTAAATGTTCAAGAAATATTCCTAAGGCACTTGGTCCTTATCAAAAAAAAATTGCGATAAATTTGTTTAATATAGGGTTGATGACATTTTACAAAACTACGATTTCCATAAGCATTTCCATTCGGTGGTCTCTCACCGTGAAGAAGTGTGGTAAGCGATGTGGTGCACATAAGCAGGAGAGGGAAAGTGGAAGAACAACATTGTTTACATAGAAATTGTATAAGCAATGTAATATAATGTTGCTCTAAATTTTTTATACTTTTAAGATTATATATATTATACATATCTTTATATATAAATTTCTTCTGTTAGTGTGTATGTCACTGAACTCCTCCTAAACGGCTGGACCGATTTTTAATGAAATTCTGTATGCGTGTTCGAGTGGATCCGAGAATGGTTCAAATTCACAATTGAACACGGTAGGTGGCGCTGCGGTTGACTTTTAGATTTTTTTTTGTTATTATCATGGCAGGACAACGTCCGCCCAACCCGCTAGTATAGATATAAAATATATTATTAAGATTATCTTAAACAACGTACACGATATCACCGATGTCAGTTAGTGTGTCATGAAAGAATACAAATCAATCACTAACTGTTAAAAAGAATTGGAGGAAAATAATAAACATTAATTATTTGTAATCTTCGTCTTGAACTGATATCCTAAGTAAGTGTACGTTAAACTAAATTTATTATCATTGCCATGATTATTACACGATAAGATTAAAATTCTAGAAACTTTCCTACTTTTCACGAGACTAGATTCCGAAGATAATTGAGTTAAATAGAATCTTTACCTTGGTAATGGATGTTTGGATATACAAACAAACAGTAAACAAACAACAAAGAATATGGAGAGATAGTACATTAAATATTGAAGATATCAAAATTTACTAAAAGAATAGTATTGCTCAAATGCAAGACCAAGACGAGACTTGGCTTGGTCTTGGTATTGGTCTTGCGCCAAAACACCTTGTCTTGGTCTTGCAAGTCTTGCAAATTTTGCTACTACATATTTGTGTATTACTCTTTATTAAACACGTTAGGTTAACCTTAGAACAATCCAACAGATAAGTAAATTTTAGCTTATATTTTCATATAGATAGTAAAGGTCGATCAAATTAACCAAATTCATAATAAACAAGTTTTTCAAGGACTATTTGCTGGAATAAAAATATGCAATTCCTTCTCATAGAAAGATAGTAGATCCTTCCTTAAACCTGAAGTATATGTTTTATTTTTTATACTGGCACACTTATAAATAACTATTTGAGTCGCAGAAATTATTTCGAAAAATTCATTAAATTTACTTTTTGATCTTAGTGTTTGGATCGGATGCTACAACTCTCACTAATCCGATTAGAACTAATTGAATCCTCGTCAATCATGTTAAATTTTAAACTATGATATAAAAAAAAACTGGTTAATCTGAGAACAATTATAATTCTTTGAACTCGAAGCAAAGTATGGGTATAAATTCAATCTATATCGATATATAAATCTAAAAAAAACGTTAATCTAACGTGTATGTACTATTAAGATTTTTGTGAAAGAAATTGTTGCCGGTTGTTGCAGGAAAAATGGTGCATTTTTAGAAATGTATGTCTGTCTGTTTGTTTGAATACGCATCACTGCTGAAGTACTGCGTTTACGATAAAATCTCATTAAGAAATTCATAAAGCATATCCTCGAGTAACATTTAGTTCAGTTTCATTAAAATCGATGCACTCTATCAACAGTTATTGTACTTGTAAGAGAAAAGTAGATAAGTTAATGGACTTAATATATTCAGACGGTCTTATTAGTCACACTTTTACATTCGGTTCCATGCGGACGAAGTCACAGTCACAGCTACTTGAAATATAAAACTCCTAGTTACGTGTACACGCCGAAAGATATTAAAAAAAAATGTGATGAGCACTCATTGACAAACATAGTGATTATTTGGATGATTAAAAACAGAAATGTCACCAGCTGTGTTATACCTTCTTGCCTAACAATAAAATGTATCCACGTGTTTGCGTTACGTTCCTCTTTTGATTAAGTTAATTCATATTAATTATTATTATTGTTGCTGCTGTATTTATGTATCTACAAGCTACATAGTGTATTCACAATAGGAGACAATACACAGTAAATGCCTATATAGTTTTATAATTTTAATAAAAATATCAAGGTAATGTAATAATGTGTATTATTACTAGCTGAATGTAGGGAGGTCATTACCCTCAATAATACTATTTTTTCCTTGTAAGGTATCATGTATCCTTTTCTGTACTCAGTATAACGTGTGGGAAAAATTTTATGATGATCGATGAAGTAGTTACGGCGTGAAAGCGTAACAAACCAAATCAACTCGTAATCACATTTATAAAAAAAAAATTTGTTTAATTTTTTTCATACAAAACGGTAATTTCATAGGTAAAGACCTAATATAAATACATTTATTTGTTTAAATTTATTAGTTAAGATTGTTTGTGTGTTAGAAAGAATCGTGATCTTGATACCGATGCCAGAGAACGTGTATCAATATTGTCAATAAGGTTCAAATTCGACTTAATTGTAAGTCTTTGTCTTTGATCTTGCGGGCACAGTCTCGTCTTGCAGGGTTGAGTCTTGGTATTGATCTTGCTAAAATTCGGCGGTCTTGGTCTTGGTGTTGGTCTTGCAAAAACGCAAGAACAAAACCAAGACTGCAAGAGTGCAAGAGATTTTGGACAACACTTTAAAGAAAATATTAATTGGTTTATATAAATATTCACTGATTTTATAGAAAGCTTGTAGGAGTCTAGACTTACTTGGACAGCGTAATAATATGACTGGGAATGCGTAAAATAAACTGTATAATTTAACTCCACATATGGTATTTATACAGACATGAGATCATTCAATTATTTGAATGACATATTCTATTTACAACAAATTCAAACTTTTCAGCTAGTCTGCCAAAGAGGATGACATGCTCAAGAGCTACAAGCTCATCTCAACCAGGAATGGAACTATGTAAAATGCATAAAATATATATTCACTATGTTATTATAGCAATCGAGAGCGTGTATGACAAGGATCTGTCGAGAAGTACTCCTATCATAGAAATAGAGCAGACCATCATCATTATTATCTACTTATATTTATCCCACCTAAGTAGTCTCGGGAAAAAATGTTTTCCTCTTCTATTTTCCCATGTCAGAATATCATCATTCACACCTTTTATACACCATCATACTTGAAAACTTTTCTAGTTACGTGACTTTTATATGCTAACCTATTACTTCTCAACCTCTCTGTCACTGGTGCTATTTTCCGACTTACTCATTCTTTATACTCATTCTTAATCTTATCTATTCTAGTTACACCACAAATCCATCTTAACATTCGCATCTCTGCCACATGTAATCTTCTCTCATCTGTCTCTTTCGTAGACTGGTCTTATTTTTTTTTATTGTAGCACGGCAAAATGAATGCACTATGCCTGATGATAAGCACAGTACAGTCCAAAAATAATGGCGACCAACGAGTGATACACTATCCATCGCCGGTCACCGCTGTCATGCCGGCCTGTGAAAAGCTGGATATGCACAGGCTGATCCCGAAACGCGACCCGCAGAAGCGAATCACTATGACAGCTTTTTTCGCCATATACATGGTGGTTGCAATCCAGTCAGGCTGAAACCCTACCACCCCGTTTTCACCATTGCCTCGTTCGTTATTCAGCAGGGTGCACCACGTGCAGGTGAGGTTGGCTTGGGTGTCTCAAGTCTTATGATGTTATTCGACACCCCTTACACCCCCTTATAATAGTTTTAGAGAATTTCCCGTTGTGTTTCAAGAAAAAAACTAAAGAAGACCATTTAATTTACAAACTCGAAAATATTGATCTAACATAACAGGACACAGTTAAATTTCGTCTTTTCCGTATGTTTATCCTTATATTCTGCAATTTATTGCAAACAATGATCATAATAACATTTTGAATCTTAATCTTTAACACTTCTACATTCATATAAGATTTATTTTTAAATGCGATTTCTACCTGGTCCCATAGAAAAAAGTTCAGCTATTTAAGATTTGGAGAATCTGCAGATAATTTTACTCTTCCATTCATGTCTATACAGATTTCTAAATAAATAAGACTCCTTTGAGAATTGTAAAAGCAGCATCATCACACCTACTTCGTTGTTATTATGCTCTGCTATAAAATAATTGGTTGGTAGACCTTTACTTCCACACGAGCTGCCTGAACTTACAGTGATTATAATGAGAATAACACTTAACTAGTGAACCATCCGTAATATGCTTGTCCTTCAGTTACTTCGTTACATTCTAGGAAAAGAAAACAAAATAACTCTTGGGCATTAAAATCGCACCCTGTTTCGATAATAATGCCATATTCATGTTAATGTCCAATTTCCTTTAATGATTCACCTCAATAATCGATAACTATTAATTATTTTATGGATTGTCATAAATAATGTTATAAATGAGGTGAATTTATGATAATCAATCATGGATTAGCAACGTATCCATATGACGTGTTGTTGATCAAATTTGTACATGAAGAGTTGAATGGATTTTTGCAAATTGAATTATCAATGAAATGTTATTGATTAAATATGCTGTTAGAATAATTTAAGATTTAGTGCTTTGGCCAGTTACATCAATATTGATTTATTAGATTTCTTTTCTTTATTTCCAGTCACTTTTAAACCTATGGATGCTTGCAATAACCAAACATTATAAAATATATTCACTCTCCTTTTGAAGGACTGTGCTTAGATAAATATCAACAAAGAGAACACTTCATATCTGGCGTATTTTGACAACTAAACTTTTCTGAAACCGCACTTTCTGCGTCAATTTTAGTTCGGACACTGTAAGAAGAAATCCCTAACGATCGATTATACAACAACAAGAAAGTGACATTTTCCCTTAGACCACAAACTACAACTGGTGAATTTGGTAGCGTCAACCATTTTTAAGACTTTCAGCCAAGTCATGGGTCAAGTTGGTATGGGATTACTGTAGGTGGCAGAGCCACGCTAAAGCTACTACTGGTTTCAACGTGAATGGGTAGTCGCCCAGGGTAGTACCACCCTCTGACAGAAAACCGACGTGAAGTAACAGTGCTTGCATTGTTGCGTTTCATTCGGTCAGTGAGAGCGCCGGAGACCCATCTCCTCTTCGTCCCTCCCCCTTTCCTCACTCCTCCCTCCCCCCGGAAACAGGCTGGCAACGCACTTGCAACTCCTCTGGTAATGCTAGTGTCTATGGACGGTGGTGATCACTTACCATCAGGTAACCCGTCTGATCGTTTGCCTCCTATAATATATAAAAAAAATGGGATGGTTGTAATGTATACCAACTACAAGTGACTTACCACTTCACTCTATTCAGTATACCAAGTTTTGGACGCAAATTAGACCTTGAGATGTATATAGGACCACATTACTCTTCAAATTGAATAGGAGCATATTCTGAATCAACCGTCGGTCGTCACAACTCGCTAGTGGTTGCTTTTATTCAGAAAACAATACTACGTGTGCGTCGGTATATTTACTCGTAACGAATGCCGATGATATACGTACTTCTTGTCAGGTTTTAACTGACAAATTGATTTATTTAGTTGGGGGAACGTCACTTGCGCAGGTTCCCGGCGAGCTTGCGTTTCAACATTTGCTCCCCGAGTAGAACATGTTTTATTTTCAACTTTATCTAAATATTAGCCGGCAGTCTTGTTGAACATCCATCGCTAATATTGCAGTTAGCATTATTTCATGATTGTAGACCCTTCTTAGTGTCTTACTTAATCTTTAAAAGTTTATTAAATAAATAGATACTAAATGTTTTTGTAACACGCGAGGTACAACATGCCAAGTAAGACGTGACAGTTATGCCCAACTAGACTGCTGTCATTATACCCCAGGTGTAACGATTAGGCGTGTGCCGGGATCAGCAGACATATATTCAGTAACCAAATAGGATGAGGTGTCTGCACCCAACTGTATCGGTGTCACCATCATACGTTTATAAACTAACAATAAAGATTCTCTTTTGTCGCATTTTGGAATTAGATGGTATGTAGGATTTGCAGGTGATAGAGCCACGCTGAAGCTATTACTGGTTTCAGCATAAATGGGTCTACTCGCTTGGAGTACTACCCTCTCATGGAAAACCGACGTGAAGTAACAGTGCTTGTATTGTAGCATTTCGTTCGGTCAGTGAGAGCGCCGGAAGCCCACCTACCCAGCCCATCTGTCAATTTAACTTCTAGGTATAGGGCATCTTTAGGCCATTAACATAACAGATAACTATTTAATAAAAAAAGAATAAAAAAGAATATTTCTTAAAGTGATAAAAACGAGCAAAATCCATGATATATGTTTTTGGTAAAGAGTATATTTTTAAGGACAAATCGTTACTATTGTCCATGCTTAGTTGACCGTACATTTAAAAAAACCTTATAAAAGCACATTTCATCCTATTTCCTACCTCTTAGTGGTGACTAGGATGTCTTCTGAACTGGTAGCAGCTTTGATTTTAATAAATACTCCTTACTTACTCCTAAAGTACATTTGATTATAGCATAGCGTGGCCACATAAAAGCCACATCACCTACACAACTAGCTTGCCTTTATTAACATCTACCTACACCAATCCAGTAGGCGTATAGATAATGACCACGTAACCAAACGTATAAACCTGAGCCATTGAGATAAGCTGAACCTTCTAATTCACGAAGCCGCCAAAGATACACATAGAAATACATACGAAAAAGAAACCACAGATTAATAATTGAAAGTGTAAATTATTACCAAAGCTATTTTAAACAATTACGAATGACACCTCAATTTTACGGTCCAAGATAACCTATAAAGTTTAGAGACAATAAAAATACACGATTTAGTGTGCCGCGCCCAATCGTGTGACATTCATTTTATATTCCCATCCAGCAAGTCCAACGTCACCAATAGCGCTGGGCGTCAGTCGTAAAATGTTTAAATAATGGTCAGGTTTGACTGATTGATATGCTTTTAGAGACGCTCTTGGGATGTTCAGTTGCGAGGACAGATGCCCTAGTAAATAACGTCAATATATTACTCATCTTTATGTAATACGTAGAGCTACTTAAAATAGGGATGCAATTTCTGATTTGGCTTATGTTCTTAGGTTTACAAAGATAACTATAAACGAAGATACTTCTTCCAAGAATTATATAAACTAAAGAATGCGTTCTATTATTTAACCATATATGTAAGGGTTGGACTATCGAAGCATCACTTATTCCTACCGCACAATAGTAGTTCTTGTGCTCTAAAAAGCGATACTAGCACACAAGTAATTTCAACTCATTCCAGAAGGATAGCCTATCAATAAATGACTATGCTGCAATGATTACTTCAAACAGTATGAAGTTCAAGTCTATTGGTTTGCCCTTTATATTTCAAACAAAAAAATATCACCCATTTTTTGACTAGGCCGTTCTGGTTAAGCGGAAAAAGCCTTTAATAATGCTTAGATTTTCAATTAATCCAAGTTTTCTCATAATTTACTATACTCAGAAATTATTTACATAGATATTTGTAAACTAAGCCATTATTTCTCTTACTGTAAATTATTATATTTTTACTAGTCATATACCTAAATCAGTAATATCATTACATAGTATAAAACTAAGTTGCCTACGTCTGTCTGTCTGTCTGTTCGCAATAAACTCAAAAACTACTAAACGGATTTTCAAGCGGTTTTCGCCAATGGATAAAGAGATTCATGAGAAACGTTTTGGTATATAATTTGTCCAGGATTTTTTTATAATCAGGGCGGGACAACGTCTGCCGGGCCCGCTAGTTAATTATAAAGTTACGATTATTTGTCGAGTGCGGGACCTTCTTGTCGCAGATTCGTATCAGATCTTTGCAAATAGTTCCTAACGTTCAGATTTTATAACAATTGAAACAAATGTAATTTTAGTATAAATTATATATATTATGTGAAATACTTGGCGTTTCATAATGTTTTACTATGAGCACCCTTAACAGAATTGCGCAAAAATAAAAATTGGATCACACAAATCTCTCCTAGCTTAATATTTTCAATACTTCAACTTAACCTTTCTTTACCTGTGAAGGTTGAAGATACATTAACCCAATAATATTCAAATACAAAACTCGATACCAAAGCACCCACATACATCGATCGACAATAAAAAATCAACCAATAAACAAACGGACAGGCCGTCTCAGTAAATCCAAAAATTATCACACACACAGCTCCCTTCAAGATACGGTTGACATATTTACGACGCCGGTTTAGGGCATAAAACTAATCCCTGAGGCAGAGGGCTCGGGGGGAGGGCAAGGCAGGCGGGAGGGGACCAGCAGGGACCTTTATTTCTAACATTCGTCACATAGTAGCAGTAAATTATCATACTTCGCTATGATATGACGCGGGCCGCCCATTAAAACGCGTTTGATTTAGATGGGGCTATAAAATTGATTTATGCTTTCACGCCAACAAAACCCGTAGTACTGTGGCAACTATTATATTAACATTTTCGTGGATAACCTATCCGATTTTACAAGGTTATACGTCACTTTGATAACGATCAAAACGCTGCTAATTTACAAGCTAGGTAAAGTTGAAAATCGTTTGCCGTTATCGAAACAAATTGTCTTTTATAATTGAAAAAACTTATTCACTCGTACAGTTGCATGATCATATGTTATTAATAAAATGGGCTTTATAACGTTAAGGGTTAAGTTCAAAATAGTGATGCATTTATTTTTGATCAGGCCATTGTTTTTGGATATCGGTCCCATGTAATTTCGACTATTTTATGAGTTCGTACCACAATATAATATGTTGTGTTCAGTTAGATCACACTGTTCATATTATGAGAACAAGTTTTGTTATTTTGGACGGTAATATATCGGTGATTAGGGACCGAGGGATGATAGCCGATATTGAGCATAAAATATGCAGATTTTATCTAGAAATTAAATCTAGTCCCCGTGGAATGGTCGTGACATTTTCAGACTTAAATATTGTAGAACTAAACTGAACTGTATATATTTTAAAATAACTAGCAAAAATAAATACGATGCACTCTTGGATACATAATTATATCGAGTAAGCGTTTACGTATAACCTAGCAAACCGACAGTAACGACCCGAACAAATAAAGGATTTTTTTATGTCATTGGTGGCAAACGAACAGGTGTGTCACCTGTGTGATCACCACCGTCCATGGACACTAACAACACCAGAGGTGTCGCACGTGTGTTGCCACCCTTTGGGGGGAAGGGTTAGGGGAGGGGAGGTGGGCCTCCGGCGCTCTCACTGACCGAACGAAACGCAACAATGCAAGCTAACAGTGTTACGTCGGTTTTCTGTGAGAGGGTGGTACTACCCCGGGCGAGCCGACCCATTCATGCTGAAACCAGTAATAGTTTCAGCGTGGCTCTACCACCATAACAAATCATTAAATCAATATCATTTTATACAAGATCTTACTTAACCAACGAACTTTCTGAACGAACCACTGTAATGAAAAGAACCATAACCGTACTGTGATTGTGGAACCAGCGTTCCGCCACCAATATTAGTGCGTAGCAAAAACCAATTTATTATAAAAACAAAATGAAACGAAGTGCTCTATTTTATCTCTTTCTCTCTAAAATTATTCGTATTAAGGCATCTTTTATCTGAAAATTATTATTACTAAAGCTCTTATCCATCAGACTCATTATCAATGTTTAGACTTTATTAACATTTATAGCTTCTAGGATCAACATAACAAGTTTCCTCCGTTCACTCCCCACTACCAACTACTTTATTCCCTTCTCGTGATATCCCCTATCAGATGTATTCTTTCTTTATCCCATTCATGGCCCAGTAATCAGGTCTATGTATCACGGCAGGTTTTATATATTCTTCCAATAGGAATATTCGTGGATCACATGTGATTTCCTGTCGCATCTGTCGCCTGTTCTTCACATCTTGATGACATTACATACATACATACATACATTACATATGACAGTAAAAATCATAGGAACTCTATGTAAAAAACAGTAATTAATAAAGTTATCTGAATGTATTAAGTTCATTTATTTTTCTCTCGTACTTAAGTCGTAAAATAATTGAAATGATTGATATTTTATTAGTTATTCCAAGCACCTTTTTTTCCTTTTTTTTATCGTGGGAAAATCCCTTATGGATACACCACCCTCTCGGTGGAGAGAGTGGGCTATGTCCGACTCACACGGACTAAAACCCCACGGTGTACGTCTGCCGCTAAGTTGGGGCGGCACGAGATCTCCATAGACTTCATCGTGCCGCCCCAGCGGTTGGCCCAGCAGCGAAATCGCCGTCGCCGGGCCTCGTCCTGTTAGGAGACAGCCGGGTACACACCGGCCGTCTCCTTCGTCCGCCGGACCTGTGCAATAGGAAGATGGCCCCCCACCCAATTCCCCTATGTCCGGCAACGGTGGGAGCAGGCGGACAAACTGCCGCCTCCTCCTGCCTGTCCTCCGTTGGCGGAGAGGGTCACTTTGAGGATCCTGCTCACGGATCCTACTCGGCAGTGAGAGGTCTTGCCCTACCGCCGCAGCCAGAGTGCGACGTTGCTCCTCCCATGAAGCACACTCAGACAGAGTGTGCTGCGCGTAGTTATTCCAAGCACCTGCAACAATGTTTTTCACAAAAATTTTAAAAGTACAGTCACGTTAGATTAACTTTCTTATTGATATTGATAGTATTTTGTTGCAATACGTTGGGGCTACATTAACCTATAAAAGACTAGATACGCGGTACCGGTAATAACTTCTTACCAGTACTGAAACGTTTTTAGACATTCTAATTTAAAGCATAGCACTAATTCTGTATGGAATCGAACAAGTCAATAAAAATGTAACTGTGTTAAACCGTAAATGTTTTGAATTAATTAAAATCACAAGCAACCATAAACAAGTAGTGAAGCAGAGTATATACTGTTAATAGATGGTTCCGTATGCATATATTTTTCCAGCCTTTCACTACTTGTTTGGAGTAAATCTAGACAGTCCTGTAACTGTTTGTTTAAGGATTTGTTGAAGTGAAAACTTATTTAGCCTCGTTGAGCGATGTTTAGTATAAAATCTTATGGGCTTGCGTCACTGTCATTATCGTTACTGATGACCTCGAAATGCTCGTGACTTATTGCGCTTGCGTTAGCCTAGCGACGCGTAGTAGGTATAGCGCCCTGTGTACATGTTATATTGATAATTTGAATTTAGCTTTGTGCAGGTCATCATATGTTTGATTCATTGATAATCTATATAAAAATATATATAATTATTGCTCGGAGTGTACGTGAAGTACACGTATAATACATGTGAAAACTAGACTATTTAAAATTTACTCGTTATAAAATTTAAAATTTCTGCCTTTAATTGATTTTAAAATTCAAAAAGGAAGACAGTTATTCCACTGTCTTAAGCTTTCGCTTCTGTCCGCAGTCCTTATATCTGAAACGGCTTTTTTCATTGCCAACGGCACGACCAACACTGGACCATAATGAAAAAAGACGTTTTTCAAATTTGGTAACACTAAAGGTCGCCAATAGCTACAAAACTAAAAAAGAATGAAGAGAATCGGTTGAGAAACAGAGCAGGGATATGTTCTTAACCGTTTTATCACTGCTTATTTATATATAGATAGAGTGAATTTCTTATTGTGTTATGTTGAACCTCTTGTTTCTACGACTAACCACTAAAGTAATTATATTAATAGGACTACAAAATTAATGATATTGTTTATTTTACCCACAATAATTTAATACTATCGATTTCGAAGAATTTATCGATAAATCAAATTATGTTTTCACTCGTTTTCTGAACGTTACGCGGTACCCGAATATCAATGACCTCGTTCGTCCGTTTTTCGTATATCACATAATACAGAAACATAAAATTTATGTGAGCACATAAATTTCGTTAATTACCTTCGTTGGGATGATTTATGTCCACTACCATGATGTATATTTAACGAATATACGTTATTTAATTATAACGTTACTTAATATGCGTTATAATTTCCATTTATTTATGATAGACGATTTGTATGAACGGTCGAATGATAAGCAGAGCTGTACTCAAAGCTGTATCAAATTTTATTTGCAAAGTTTGCGATAACAATATATGAAATCATTGCATCACAGGAAAACCCAATATGTAAAATTTTTAATCAGAATGAGTTTGATTCAATAAATTTGTTACTTATATATGTTTATCTATTCGTAAATAACAATGTGCAAGTATTTCATAAGACGTAGATAGAAGTAAATAATTTATATATATATATTGATTAACCTGCATATCACCTTTTACGAATAGTTAAGCGGATATGACATAATTAGTCACCAAAATTTATCCTGACCAAAAATCATATTTAATGAGCTTTCCTGTCACGTACCGATTGCATATTGTTATATAAATGTGTGAAATCTGTTTATGACAGGAAAACTCATTAAATATTATTTTTTGGCAGGACGAAGTTTGTTCACTATGCTCGTTTAACTCTTGCCGTAGATGGTTAATAGAATTCGATAAATTTGGTAAACGTATGTAATTTTATCTAAGGATAATGAGTTTTCCTGTTATTTAACTAAAAATATAGATGTAGTTTTAATAACATTTTTTTATCACGATACTAGGAAAGATGTTTGAAAACCTTTACTATTTGAAACACGACACATCGTCACTATATTTATCACAATGCAAACATGTTTTACTTTTATCACCTGATTATGTCGATGGAAGTTAATGATGTCGTCTGTTTTTTGGCACACTCTATAGCACAAGCGATTTAATGGATTGTAATACACGAGGTGTAATTAAATTCGTCTTAATTGCGGCCGTGATTTTATCTATATAATATTTAAGAATTACGTCTGTGAATAACATGAAAAACAGGATCTGCAATCGGGTATTTTTATGAATAATTCACCTTGTATTATCTTTTTATTGTGCTAATTTGTATTTAGGAATTTTCGTCTATTAATACATAATGTAGGTAACTAAAATTATGTTTAATTAACGGCGTTGTAGTCATAGGTGTTATTTTTAAACTAGTGCCACAAAATGATTGCACAAATTCTGATGGAAAGCACAGTACAGTCCAAAAACAAAGTTGGTGTTAAATACCAACTGTCATCGTCATGCTGACCTGCAGAAGTGCCTCTTCAAGTGTCGTTTAAAGGACCCGACATCATAAGAGGAAGGGAATACACTGGTCGGGAGATGACTCTACATCTTTACCATAAGGCAGACATAAGTATTTTGAATCTTTAGTTTTAGTGTCTGACCCCAGTCTCATAAAATGTCAAATGAAAACGTGGTATAAGACGGAAAACACGCTAAATCTAGTCGGGGCTGGCTCTCAATTGTAGCTGCCAGAACACATCAAGGCGCTTGGTGACAGATTTTCAACTTTAGGATGTTAGCTAGTCAGGTGGACTTAGAAAAAGCCCTATCACATACCATGTTATGGTTTTTTCACGATAATTTTCGCAACCAGAAGCTCCGACCCAATTGCAGGGATTCGTACTATCAAGTATACCGTCATCGCTTCAACGTCTTCCTTCTTGCCGAGGTAGTTGCTACTGTGAGTTTGTAGGAACGGGTATCCGGCCACCTAGTATTGTAGTCTAAAAGACAGGATGGATTAAACAGCTCTTCTGTACACTCCCAATAATACTTAAGATAAAACACGTTCAGTTATCAATCAGGTAATTTAAGAAATACATTTATAGATACTGTCCATGCTTAGACATCCTCTAGCATATATCATGGCTTCATCAGGACATTTTCTTCACAAAAAGCTAACTCTGACTGATCACTATGTAGGTAATAAGTTTGGTGAATTTCATCATTGTCCTGATTTACATTTGTCCACAAACCTCTCACTTATTTCATAACATTATCCATTAAAATTCTTTATAAGGCTCGATTCCAAGTAATTAAACGCAAAATATTGATCCTTGATTAATAAATAACAGTTTTACATCATACATTTTAATTTATGATGTTTACAAGACAATCAGTGGCACTATAGCAACGATTCTTAAAGCGGGTTCCGCGAAACCCAAAGGTTTCCTGACAAAGCCCCTGAGTTCCGTATGTAAGTTACTTTATTTATACTATTAAACATTTCGACTGTTATAAATATGTAGCAAAATAGTCCCAGTTAAGGTTTTAGTTATTTGTTCAAATTGCATCGTCATTTATTCGTTGAAGTGTACGTAATGTAGGGTAAATTAAAGAGTAAATTATAAAGTTTTATTGAATGTTTCGTAGTTTTCATATTTTAGTTTAGTCGTAAATAGTTATGATGGTCTAATGCACTGTGGAATATTATTCCCATGTCCGCCAGTTCAAACCCCGGCATGTACCAACAGATTTCTCGGAATTCGCTTACATTTACTAATTTAAATTGGTAACACTATCGGCTGACGGTGAAGGAAAACTTCGTGAGGAAACCTGTACCTGAGAAATGTTCTTGTAGTTAGTATGTGGGAAAATATAAAACAATGGAATTCTCAGAGTTTGAAATCGCCAATACGTCATGGGCTGGCGTGGTGATTATATCTGCTTTTGGGAAGAGGCATATGGCCCTGAAGTGCATCTCTTACAGGCTGATTATGATGAAAGTTTAGCTTTAAATGTGTGTTCCGTATTGTTTTATTGTGTTTATATGAACATCCTTGCGACTAAAGCTGTACCTATTCTTATACTGAATATAAGCGGAAGGTAAAAAAGTAATAAATACGTCAAGTTATGAAGTCCATTCTTAACAATGATCATACGAGCAAAGGCTTTTTACCAAATAAAATGCCGGTTAAATCACCACGTCTTTGGCGATTTTAAACATGCGTAAATTTCTTTCTTATCATTTGCTATATATAATGTTATAATGATAATGTTTTTCATGATTTCCAGTTTCTCTAGGATACCTTCCTTCATCGTCAGCCATATTATCAATTAATTAGGAATAAGTGAGTTTATGTGAATTTACAAATACAATATCATTGATGTTGCAGCTCTCCTAAAGCGACGGTGACTGCTTGCCATCATATCGACGGTTTGCTTGCTCTCTGACCTTTGGCTTAGAAAACCAGTTCTTGGTAAATTACATCTAGTTTTCATGTTTCGATTATATATCCTTTGAGTGCTACCAATTAGTGATTGTGTAATTTTTTAACACTTTCTAGGTTTTATAGCATTGGACCACAATCTCATCTGATGTTAGATGATGCTGTAGTCTAAGATGGTAAACACGCTAAATCTACAGGCTGGCTCTCAAATGCAGCTGTATAAACACACCAACAGGTGCTTGGCGACAGATTTTCGATTTGAGGATGGTAACTAGCCAGGTGGACTTGGAAATAACCCTACCACCATCCTATAGTTCTATCGCGATCTTTTCCTTCACCGAAAGCTCCAATTCAGTTGCAAGGATTCGAACCTGCGTCCGTCGACGCTGTGTCCGAACACGCTATCAATTAACTCATCAATCACCCTTTCAATTATTCAATCCGGACAATATCGGATTGACATTCCACAAACTTGAACAATTCACTCGACTAGAGCGTATTCAAAATGACCAGATATAATTGAAATAATAAAACGCATGACGCCATCCACAGGTATAAAATAAATCAAGAGATTGTTTCGTAGCATTTTATTACTCTGTATGCGATGCCTTTCAAATGTAGTTTTATATGAAAATAACACTGAGCTATAAAAATGATATTTTACAGCGTTAATAACTTAAAAACACAGTTGATCTAAATATTTAGTTTTAGGGCGTTGGCGGGCGTGTTGTGTCCCACCCGACTGATGGGACGCTATACAATATACATGAAATCTACATGTTCTATTATTATTCTTTTGTACGGTAGAGTATTTGGCGAAAATGCTCTTACTTCGAGTCGTTTCATAACCATAATGCATCACAAGAACACAATATAAATTTCACAATTATATAAAGTCTATGTTTGAGTATACATTCTCCAAAAATGTTTAAAATATTCTATTTTAGTTAAAAATAATCTCGGATTTGGAAAATATAAACTGGTATTATAAAGGAGTGAGTAGCTATTTGTTTCTATTTGTTCGCATAATTAAATCTTTAAACCGTCTATAATAGAACTTGGCATCTAGGTAACCTGAAACTAGATAAAGATATGAAAATGATATGCTACTTTTAATCCTGAATATCCCGAATAACACCTAAAGTCGTAAAGAAAACTACAAATTGAAAGCATCAATATCATTACATGTACATAGACAAAATTGCAAAGTGTTAAGCGAAGCAAATAAGCGAACTAAAAAGTAATAAAGCAATTCCAAATTTACATTAGAGACTGTTAGGATTACGCTTTATATTATTAAAATTGAGGACAAATTCAATTTAAACTTTTACTTATATATTATAACTAGCTGTTACCCGCGGCTCCGCACGCGCTTTTAAAAAATGTATTAAAGAAATGTAAAATTGTGAGTGAATGTGTACATTACAGAAACGCTTTTTCAAAAACATTTGTAATTACGATACGAATGCCATCTATTGTAACATGTAACGTGTACATTAGATATATGAATACTAATAGTATATCGAATGGGATGGGATTTATCATCAGCAACATACCTGGAACTTCAATCTACTATATACCACGCTCAGTGCTCACTAACACTATATAAGAAAGTAATGAAAATTATAAGCTATACATTATATATCTTAAATGTTTTATTATATAGATATAATATGCCCGTATTGTCGATATACCTAAATTATTCTTATACGTTGCTATAATCACTTAGTTATGTAGAAGCAAACTCGGTAAATAAAACCATATGGCCGCCAAATTGACCAAAAATATGATATCATTCATATTACTTATAAATATATGACTTTCAATTATGTATATTTATTCTTGGAGTCCAGTAAGGTACACGTCTCACGTGGTTGTAATATATTTTTATCAATTTCACACGGACGAATACAAAAGTACCTTGTGCCTACGTACCCAGAATAGGAAGGGAAAAGCGACGAACATGAGAGAGACTGAGAGACGCGGCTCGGAATCAGAGATTCCTGGCGGGTTAACGAAAGGAGTGTCATCCAAGGATCACTAG